>OY728126.1:1281902910-1282345410 GCA_963277665.1 Viscum album | reverse complement strand
CCGGGTTCTGGAAGCCACCCAGAGGCGCCCCATACACGGTTGGTCACATGACCTCAAGCGCATTTCCCCAAACGCCAGAGGCTGCCGACTTGCAGCGATAGCCTTGGTGAGCCGGTGGGGAAACTATGCCCTTATTTGGTAAAGTATACAGCGGAAGAACAACCAAACAGAATAGCAGAAAAAATAAACAGCATACAACAACTGAACTGAACAATGGAAGCAATGTATAAAATAATAATGACTCAATATGGCACATATGTATATGGAAGCAGCCAAACAAGTCACAATACTGAATAAAATACTAAACCAAAGTGCAAAAGGAAAAAAAAGTAAACTCCTCAGCATCGCAAGCCATAGCTTGGTCCCATGCTCTCCAGCTGCACAACAAGTCATGTACCTGAAGTAGAAGGGCGTTTTCCCTTATCTATACATGCAACAACATAGTCTGTTTGGGCCCAAAAGCATGACCCAAACAGGGTGTGAGACAAAGTCCCTGTAGGCAATCACCCAAAGATCTATGCCTAACAGTCAGTGAATACATGGCAGTAATAAAATAGAAATCAGTAAACAGGAAAACACCCAGTAGCTACAATCCACAGTTCTAACATATAAAGTACACAAGAAACAGCCACTCAGGAAAGTAGAACAAAAAGGTAACCCCTGGGTAGTTCTCACAGCCTAACCCCTAAGTATCAACCTACAAGTACTAGCTACCCTCGGGGAAGCACACACAGTCTCACCCCTTTGGTTCAGCTAAAGAATAGACTCTCTGGGGAAGCACTCACCGTCAATTCCCCCTATAGTCTCGTTTCCTGCTAAAGGCTCTCTGGGGAAGCACTCAACGTCAATTCCCCATGTGGCCCGCGTCGAGGATCTACAAACTCTCTGGGGAAGAACTCAACATCAATTCCACATGTGGTCTTGCATCGTAAATTAAGGACACTCTGCAGAAGCCCTTCCGTCCATTCTCTCTATGGTTCACTATACTGGGTTCTCGTAGCCCTTTGTATTACAAACATTCATAGCGCGCGTATCGGCCCAAGTAAACCTCAAGAACTACTTGACTATCATTATAAGGCACAACAGCATAACAGTATTACAGTTCCACTCTCCTACAACTAGGCATGGCAACTGGAAAAATGCCAAACAGGAAGAACAAGCATGGAAAACATCCAGAGTATAGTAAAAACTACCATATTCACAGGAAAATACATCTACTCAAGAAATCAAGCAAAACAAGAAAAATAACAGGGGAAAAACAGGAACACGCAATACCCTGTTCAAGGGTATTGGTGAAAATTTCACAAAATACTCAAAGAATTCCAACAAAAAGTCACAAACCACCTTCCTCGACGCTAGGAAGACGATATACTTGATCCATGACGAGTGATTCTCCTCAGAATGGAATAGATCTAAGAAAACACAAAAAATGCTCAACCCAAGATATCTTGAAAATGAGGAGGAATCATGGAACAAGGTTAAAGCAGAAGAGAGATCTTACCGAGGTGATCCAAACGAAATTGACGGCGGCTGGAATGGTGATCGGATGGAGGCAGGATGGCTCGTCAAATATCTGTGGATTCCTGGCACTCTCAGATAGACAGGGCCTATAAGAAGACGTTTATGGTGATTAGGGGCGACCCCGGTTCATTAAATGAAAAAAAGAAAATACACGGAGTGTACATTTAAAGTACATGGCATGTAGTGTGTTTTTTTGTAATCCGCCAAAATCATCCTCCACGTCACCCCTACACACCATGTGAGTGGCCCGGACACGGCCAGTACACGGCTTCGAGCGGGAAAAGAGTACACGTCATGTACTCAAAAAGTACACGACGTGTAATTCAAAAATTTCTGGATACTCCATTTCTATCAAAAACTCCAAAAATAGAAATACATACCTGAAACGAAGATCTGGGTTCTTACAAACTTCCCCCCTTAAAGAAATCTGTCCCTGAATTTCCCTAGAGAGGCGTATAAGAAGAAACCCTGAACAGCTCAGGCCACTGTGATCGAACCTCGACCTCCCTCTCCCAAGTCTTGTCTTGTACTCGCCCATGCTTCCATAGCACCCATACGAGAGGAACAGACCGGCCTCGGAGAACCTTCGTACTGCGATCGACAATCCGGATAGGATGCTCCTTAAACGACACATCCGCTTCAAGCTCAACCTCCTCGGGTTGGAAGACATGAGACGAGTCTGAAAAGTAACGTCGGAGCTGAACCGAACCAACTCTCTACAACACCTCAAATGGCCCGACGTACTGCAGTGAAAGCTTGCCCTATCTCCAAATCCTCTTGTGTCCCAACCTCGGTGCGACACGCCGGAAAACTTGATCTCCGACCTTGAACTCTAGGGGTCGTCTCTGCTGATCAGCATAAGAATTCTGCCGTGACTATACTATATCCATCCGCTTCTGAATTAGCTCTATCTACTCTAATGTCTCCTAAACAAGAAGAGGTTCCAGCAAAGCTGCCTCTCCTGCCTCCATCCAGTATAAGGGTGATCGGCATGACCTACCGTACAAAGCCTCGTATGGTGCCATCTGAATGGTCGCCTGAAAAACTGTTTTTGTAGGAGAACTCCACAAGTGGTATATGTTTCTCCCAAGAACTGCGGAAGTCTAGAATGCATGCTCGGAGCATATGCTAAAGCACCTGGATCATGCGCTCAGACTGGCCATCAGTCTGGGAATGGTATGTTGTACTCAAAAGTACATGTGTACCCAAAGCCTTCTGAAGTCCCTTCCAGAATCGAGAGGTAAAGCGCACATCCCTGTCTGAAACAATGGAGTGTGGAACTCCATGCAGACGTATGATCTCTCAGATGTACAGTCGTCCCAGATCATCAACACTGAAGGTCTCTTTGTTCGGTAAGAAGTGAACAACTTTCGTAAGCCTGTCAATGACAACCCAAACAGCATTGTTCCCTCAAGGTGACCTCAGCAACCCGGTCAAGAAGTCTATCTCGACATCATTCCACTTCCACTCTGGAATGCGTAACTTCTGTAAAAGGTCTGCTGGTCGTTGATGCTCTGCCTTCACCTTATGATAGGTAGAACACATCATGACGAAACCAGCAACATCCCTCTTCATACCTGGCCACCAGTACTGGAGATGAATATCCCGATACATCTTGGTGATGCTAGGATGAACTGACCAAACAGAGGAATGAAAATCCCGCATAAGCTCCTCGCGTATGTTTTTTGGCACCCATACGCATCCCTGGAAATGAAAGATCTCATCTTCACCAACTATCCATCTAGGAAGAGGGTCCTCTCCTGACACACTCTCCTGCAGGAGTAAGCCTTCTCAGTTTTATAGTTGCCTCATCTGTACCCGATCAAGATGTGTAGAGGTAACAACTACAGAAGATAATAAAGTCTATCCCTGTCTGTCGTGCACCTCCAGATGCATCTTAGAGAACAGATCCATAAGTTGCCACTCACTGCTGGCCTCCTGAAATGCCTGAATATGTGTTCTCCTGGTCAATGCATCTTTCATTACGTTTCCATTTCCCGGCGTATAAGCATGCTCGAAATCAAATGACTGAAGATACTAGACCCACCTGTGTTGTCTCAGATTTAGATCACGCTGAGTGAATATATACTTGAGACTCTTGTTGTCGGTGAAAACCATAAATTGAACTCCCAGATGGTAATGTCTCCAATAGAGTAAGGCATGAATAACAGCTGCCAACTCCAGATCATGCGTTGGGCAGTTCCTCTCGTGTGGCCTCAACTGCTGAGACCTGTAAGCAACGACTCCATCTCCCTGTATAAGCATAGCTCCCAGCCCAATACCTAAAGCATCATAGTAAATAGTATAGTTGTTTCCTAGATCTGTAAAGACTAGTATCGGTGCTGACGTCAACCTCCCTTTCAGCTCCTTAAAGGCTGACTCACAGGATTCTGACCATAAGAACTTCTCCCCCTTCTTGGTCAGACCTGTCAATGGTGCTTCTAGATGAGAAAAGTCTTGAATGAAGCATTTTTAGTATCCAGCCAGCCCTAGGAAACTTCGTACCTCAAAGACGTTCTTCAGATGCTCTAAGGAAACTACAGCTCTCACTTTTTCTGGGTCTACTGATACTCCTTCCTCTGAGATGATGTGTCCCAAGAAGTGAATCTGATCCATCCAGAAGTGGAACTTCGAGAGTTTAACATAATTTTGATTCTCTGTCAGTGTACTCAGAATGATCTCAAGATGGGTAGCATGGTCATTTCGAGTGTGAGAGTACACCAAGATGTCGTCTACGAAGACCGTGAAGGAGGAATCCATGTAGGGATGGAACACTCGGTTCATCAGTTCCATGAAAACTGTTTGTGCATTCATGAGACCGAACAGCATAACCGTATACTCGTAGAGACCATACCCTCTTCTGAAGGCTTTCAAAGGTATAACTGATGGTATAACGTGCAACTGATGAAAACCTGACCTCAAATCAATCCTTGAGAACACCCGGGCTCCTCGAAGATGATCGAAAATATTATCAATACTCGGCAAAGGATATCAGTTCCTGACCGTTAACTGTTTCAGCTTCCGATAATCCACACAGAGCCTAAGGGTACTGTCTGCCTTCTTCGCAAATAGGACAGGCGAACCCCAAGGAGAAGTACTGGTTTGGATGAAACCCTTTTCCTGCAACTCCTCCAACTGCTTCTCGAGCTCCTTCAACTCAGGTGTAGCCATCTGATAGGGAGGACTAGACATTGATGTCGCTCCTAGCACGATCTCAATAGAGAAGTCTACTTCATGCTCCAGAGGAAAACCTGAAAAATTCATCTAGAAAGATATCTCTAAAATGATCCACCACCGGAGGAAAGTCTAACTGTGGAGTCTCCTGATCATCCAGATAAAGACTAGCAATCTTGGTCGTCACCCCTCCAAGCCCAAGATGCTAGAGTCCCGCTCGACTCGCCCGAACATCCCATTCGCCTCTATGAAGAAAGGACTCACCATCTGGTGAGATGAAACTCACCCTGCGGCAGTAACAGTCGATGACTACCAAGAAGGGAACTAGCCAGTCCATTCTGAGAATGACATCATAGCCTGTCATCTCTAAGAAATAAAGATACTATGAGAATCGATACCATGCAACCTCAAGAGGGAACTCTATACATTGGCGTACACTAGATGTCCTCGTCCCCAAAGGTGTGTCTGCTGTCAATGAGAGGACAGAAGAAAAGATATAGATCCCTAGGATCTCCAAAACAGCAACAGAGATAATGCTATGCGTAGCACCAGTATCTAAAAGAGGTGAAGATATAACTGAGGCTACTAAAATCGTACCTCGAATTGTGGAAGGCCCTGGATCCTGCTCCTGATAAATATGCTCCACCGCAAAAGTCTGGCCTTCCCCGTAGCCCTGTGACCCTGCGTGACCACTCTGAGCTGATCCTCCCTACTGACGATGAAGGAATGGAGACTAACTGTTATGGACTTGACCTCCACCTCGGCCCGATCGGCCGGAATAACTCCAGTTCCCCGACTGGTGAGTAATGGGTGGTGGTGATCCTGAATCAGGAGTCATGGAAGAACCCCCGTCTCCAGCTACTGGTGAGAAAACCTGGCAGAAACGCTTAATGTGACCCATCTTGCCGCAATATCGACACTCCACTGGGTCTTTCTGGCACTATGGCCTCGTGTTCCCTGCCCTTCCACACTGGTAGCATACTACCTGGCTACCTAAAGATGTATCTCGCCTCCTCGAATCACCATGTGTAGGCTCCCTACGGCGCTTCCTACTGTCAACTGGAGGAAAACTAGCTCTGGAAGCAGAACCTCCCTGGCTCGCAGTTCAGGAGTCTCTCATATTGACCTCTGCAATCAGTTCCTAGTTGATGATGGAAGTGGTGGAAGTCAATTAGAAGATATTCACCTACGAGCGCATCTCCCACATGAGACCATCCTCAAACTTACTCTCTAAGAACACCCCACTTCCATCCCGAATGGGTGTGAAACACTGCAGCTCAGTGAAATGAGAGGAGTCCTCCATAATTGAAAGTGTTCCCTACTCTAGGCTCATGAACTCCCGGGATCGATCGACCCTCAGGGTCTTTGGGTAGAAGTAGTCATAAAAAACACACTGGAACTCCTTCATAGCCATAACCTGTTGATAACCTACCTGTGAGATCACGTCCCACCACCTCTTGGTGGAGTCTCATAGTATATAGGTAGAGAGCTTGACCCACCTCTCTGGAGGCGTCTCCAGATGCTCGAAGATAGTTAGCATGGCCTCCAGCCATGACTCTGCAACCTGTGGTCCTCCTTCCCCCGAGAAAGTAAGAGGATGCTGATGTCGGAAAACCTGTTTCAAGTCTTCCATAGTCATGGAAGGAGGCGGTGCTCCCTGGAAGGTCTGCATAATCCTCATAAAGCCTTCCATGAACTGTGCATCAGTGCCCGTAGATGGGATGACATCCGGTACCAAGGCTGGCACGACTGGAGGATTGGAAGGAGATCCCTGGTCGACCATATTCGGTGTATGATCACCGTCTGGAAACTGACGCACAATCGGAGGAAGTCTCGGAGGAATAACTCTGAGAGATCAAAAGCACACCTTATATCAGGATTAAACAAGGACAAAGAACACAACAGTACAAAACGGGGATAGGAGAGAAAAGCGGTTAAGTTTTACAAAACACAACTACACAGTGTGTATAAAAACTACACGGAGTGTTCAATTAAACCATAGACATGGGTGTGTGATTCTGCCACCCCTGGTCGTGTAAAACCCCAGACAACACATTGTGTTGATCTCACACACGGCGTGTACTTGAACTCTATATCCCTGCCCGAGTCTCCTTACCTGGATAACCCACACAGACTTCTTAAACTGAGACTACACAGCATGTTCCCTGCAGACACGGTGTGTAGCAGACAAGGTTTCGCATCCTGTGTTGTTAGTTACACAGTCAACAACACGGCTGAGATGACACGACATGTTCCGAATAAACACGACGTGTACTCGACGTCCTTCCGGACTCGTGTTTTTGGCGACACGGCCATGTACATAGCTCAACCTTACACGGCGTGTTCATACGAAACACAGCGTGTATGACACGAGCTTCCCCGACCCATGTAGTTAGTGACACGAACGGGTACACAGCCCACTACTACATGGCGTGTATTTACCATACATGGAATGTTCTTGGAGATTTTCACAACCCGTGTTTCTGCTCACACGGTCAGTGACACGGTTTAAGACTACACGGTGTGTACATAAACTACACGCCGTGTATTCTAGGTTTTCCCGGGTAGTATCTCTGAAACTGCACCAGAGCTAAGAAAACAAAGAAAAACCAGCATGAAGGTGACAAATTCCGATCCGGAAGATCCCATACTCCCCGCTAATCAAAGCTTGGCATCCAATATAGTTGTATAAGGAAAAACAAGACAACGATTCACCAATTCCTGATTCAATAAGGCCCATAACACCTCAAGAACCAAAAATTGGTGTTCATTTAAGAAAGGAACAAACCAAACAGTCCTCTATCAAATAGAAGAGATTCTATCATGTCATCTATCATAACAGCATGCATAATCTACACAGAGTCTATCACAACAACATGAAATCGCTAATTCACCCTAGATGGCATGACAAGAATGCATGGCATGTGATTTCTAACAAGTGCATATATGATGCATGAGATGGCATACCCTCATCTAATTGGGTTGCGATAGAAATAGAACCACAATACCCACAATAATAACATCATAAGTAATGTGGATCACTCTAGGTGAAATTATATAAACCGTAAAATCTCAAAACCAGAAAACAGCAATAAACGAGGTAGTATGGATTTTCCATGTACACGAGTTAGCTACTCCCGAGAACAGCTTAATACCAAGTACTGAATTCTTCTTATCCCTGGATAAAGGCTCCAAAAAATAAATAAAGCGAAAATAAACACCTCTGATACGACTTTGTAATGTCCCGGTTCCAAAATCCACCCAGAAGCTCCCCATACCCGGTTAGTCACATGACTTCAAGTGTGTTTCCCCACATGCCAAAGACTGCCGAGTAGCAGAGACGGCCTTGGTGAGTTGGTGGGTAAACTATGCCCTTATTTGGTAAAGTATACAGCAGAAGAACAACCAGACACAATAGTGGAAACAATAAACAACATACAACAACTAAACTGAACAGCGGAAGCAATGTATAAAATTATAATGATGAAACATGGAACATATGTTTATGGAAGCAGCCAAACATGTCACAATTCTGAATAAAATACTAAACCAAAGTGCAAAAGGAAAACAAATTAAACTCCACTTTATTGCAAGACATAGCTTGGTCCCATGCTCTCCAGCTCCACAACATGTCAAGTACCTCAAGTAGAAGGGTGATTGTCCTTATCTATACATGCAATAACATAGTCTGTTTGGGCCCAAAAGCATGACCCAAACATGGTGTGAGGAAAAGTCCCAGTAGGAAATCACCCAAAGATATGTTCCTAACAGTCAGTAAATAAATGGTAGTAATAAAATAGAAAGTAGTAAACAGGAAATCACAGAGCAGCTACAATCCACAGTTCTAACATATAAAGTACACAAAAAATATCCACTCAAGCAAGAAGATCAAAAAGGTAACCCCTGGGTAGTTCTCACAGCCTAACCCCTATGGTTCAACCTATAAGTACTAGCTACCCACTGGGAAGAACACACAGTCTCACCCCTCCGGTAAAGCTAAAGAATAGACTCTCTGGGGAAGCACCCACCGTTAATTCCCTCTATAGTCTTGTATCGTTCTAAAGGCTCTCTGGGGAAGCACTCAATGTCAAATCCCCATGTGGCACACGTCAAGGATCTACAGACTCTCTGGGGAATCACTCAACATCAATTCCCCCTATGGTCTCGCATCGTAAATTAAGGACACTCTGGAGAAGCCCTTCCGTCAATTCCCCCTATGGTCCACTACACTAGGTTCTCACAACCCTGTGTATAGAAAACATGCATAGCACACGTATCAGCCCAAGTGAACCTCTAGAACTACTTGGATGTCATTATAAGGCACAGGAGCATAATAGTATAACAATTCCACTCTCCTACAACTAGGCATGGAAACGGAAAAAATGCGAAATAGGCAGAACAAGCATGGAAAACATCCATAGTACAGTAAAAATTACCATATTCATAGGCAAATACATCTAATCAAGCAATCAAGAAAAGCAGACAAAATAACAGGGGGAAAACAGGAACATACAATGCCCCATTCAAGGGTATTGGTGAAAATTTCACAAAATAATCAAAGACTTCTTACAAAAAAGCACAAACCACATACCTTGAAGCTATGAGGATGATATACTTGAAGACTGACGACTGATTCTCCTTAGAATGGCGTATATCTAAGAAAACACACAAAACTCTGAACCCACGATATCTTGAAAACGATGTGGAATAATGGAACAAGGCTTAAGCAGAAGAGAGACCTTACTGATGTGTTCCCAACGCAATCAACAGCGGCTGGAACGGAGATTGGACGGAGGCACGATGGCTCGTCGAAGATCCGCGAATTCCCGGTGCTCTCGGACTAACAGGGACAAGAAGAAGAAATTTATGGTGATTAGGCGCGACCCCGGTTTGTTTAATGAAAAAAAATAAAATACACGTCATGTACTTTTAAAGTACACGACATGTAGTGGGTTTTTCCGTACACTGCCAAAATTGGCCTCCACATTACCCCTACACACCGTGTGAGTGGCCCAGACAATGCCAATACATGGCTTCAAGCGAGAAAAGAGTACACGATATGTACTCAGAAATTACACGGTGTGTACTTCAAAAATTTCCAAAAACTCCATTTCTCTCAAAAACTCCAAAAAAAGAAATACATACCTGAAACGAATATCTGGGTTCATACAACAATCATCATCATTATCATGGTTATTCTGTCTTCTAGATGCTTGAATTCTCATTCATATGCCCTTGAAACCTTTGAACTCCCCAGATATGTGATTTTTTATCCATCCACATCTTCTAAATGTCATGTTTTTCTCACCAAGATCACACAAAAAAATATTGATTCACCCATGGTCTTTATTTCCATTTCATGACCTCCACTCTTCTAAATGTTATTATATTATCCTTTACAAGAAAAAAATATATTAATAATTTGTATAGGACATGATCCACTAACTAGTTTAATTAAATAGGATTCTCAAATGATCACTCTTCTCACCTTGCATGAAAGTCACCTATCCCATGGTCTTATTATACTCATGCTCTATGATATCCACTACACTTTTTTTCCTTATGCCCCACTTATTTATTCATTTTATGACTTGATATATAATAATGATCAATAAAATTCATAAAGAGTCTTATTTAAAATAACATCATACAATAATCCACAGTAACGATATATTCATTTCACTACTATATTATTTGAGTGTTAGTTAAGTTTTTAGTTTCATACAAGTTGTTGTTATCCTAAACCCCTTATAGTGACCTGAGATATCTCTTAGTCTACGACTAAAACTAGATTATAGTCTTTGATAACTTCATGTCACTTGTTATAACTCATTCTCTACATATTACTATTTTTAGTCCCTTGTTTTAGTTTCCTCTATAAATCTATATCCCTAATATGGAAATTCAATGTTCACTCTCTATGATTCTAATTTCTACCATTTGTATATCTCATGCACCCTCTATTACATGGAGTCATAGATAAGTCACTAGTTGCGACTTCACCACATCCATAACAAAAATTAAGTAGAATATTCATGTGGAATTTATTCTCATGATTTTATCATCATCTAAGAACACAACACATCTCCATGAAATCCTCTAAGTGGTCACTGTGAAAAATCCTTCCATACTAATAGATGAAAATCCTAGAACTCGTATTAAAATAAAAACTGTAATAAACAAGTAATATACCACCTTTACCAGTATATCCCAATCAATTTTATGGGGTTTTAAGGATCTAATAACACTCATTCAAGGTTGTTGAAATGATTTGAAACCTTTAAACCCAAGATCAACTATGTACTAATATTGAGACAATATATAAATTCAAATGAATGGATTGGGTAACTTTCACCGATTGATGGCCCCTAGTCCTTCATTTATTCAAGAGTTTGATAAAAATATCTTATAATTAGCCTAATGATTTTTTCTTCTATAGTATATATACAGGCTAATGTGAATCAACCATCACATGGTTGGGACACTTATTCACTCCATGACAAGATACAACCTCTCAAATCATGGAATGTAGTGAAATAAAGATTTGGGGATAGGGATAATTAGTATGAATCAAGGTTTTGTTCAACCAGATCATCTCATGATGAATCCTCCTTTATAAAGTCCCTCTAGGAGTCTTATCAAGCGATAGGAATTTACTAATGTGTTACAAAACATGTGAGTAATTTTCATTTGATTACTATAATTTGTAACCCACTTTCCACTTTATTCTCTCAATCATTTCATCTTCTGAAACATTTTTATAAAACTGATTGTATTGTAGACGATTTATAAAACATTAATAATTAACATATGTATGGAACTTCAATCATAGGATTCTCCTATAAGTTTAATACAATCAATTTTTAAGGATAATAAAAGCTCACTTTAGTAATAAATTATGACTATTTTTATACGAAAATGTAATTTACCAATAAAAATAACCTAATAAAGAATTTAATGGCTTGTCTATATGCATATCATCCATGTTAACACCTTTGAATATTATATGGAAAATTTTAAAAGTTAGGTGTTGAGTTATCCCAATATTTTGACGCCCGTTGGACCTCGGAGTTGAAATAATAAAATTATTAAATAGTTTATATCACACATGCACGTTTTTTCTAAAACAATGGACTATATCTTGATTGGTTGTTCATATGGAAAATACAAAACCTACATTAGATTTGAATGTCAGGTTTTACCCTAGGAGCAGAATAACCTCTGTGCATGTCGGTTGTTTCGTTACATTACACATATGGGTAATAATTGTTGATATCTTAGTATTTGTTAGGAAGTTCAAAATACTAATAATAAATGTATTATTGTAATTATTTTTTTCAAAGAAAGAAATGGAACTAAAAAATGTGGAATTAATAATTGTGTTATTGGTTGGGTGAATATTTTAGTAGTGGTCAACATAATAATGGTGATATTAACAATTGTGCTAAATAAATGCAATTTTATGATAAAAAAAATTATCAACCTATTGTTTGTAATTAATGAAGGTTATTGTTGATATATTTTTTGTGGTAATAATGGTATAGATTTAATAATAATAATAATGATGATGATTTTGTTAATATTGTTGTTGTTTAATTGGGTAAAAATATTGGAGCATATATATATATAAATATATATATATTATGTGTGTGTTTGTATATATGTGAGATAAATATATAGGTATATATATACCTATGTGGGTGTTTTTATATATTTATATAACATTTATATATATGATTTAGATATACTGGTATATATATGTTCATGTGTAAATATATATATATATATATGGGGGTTAATATATGTGGTTGTGTATATATTTAATGTGTGTGTGTGTGTATGGATGAATTTTTAATATATATTAATGGATTACTTTATATGATTAAAAATTTAATTTCAAAAATGCATGAAGAGGTGATATGGGTGGCACATTCATTTATAGAAGAGAAATAAATAATGTAAAACATATGATACATATGAAAAAAATGAGGAAACAATTATTAGATAGAGTAAAATAGTGCTTGGGCGTGACATAGAGAGAATATGTTCGATTTTTAAAGGGGTCATGCATAATTCATAAGAGAGAGAAGAATAAATTATTTAAATAAAGTGTTTCAAATTTATAATGGGTAATTGGGGGTGGCACTAGGAGAATTTGTGGGACTCATCCCATCTCATAACCTCTCTTTACACCTCACGCCTCTGTCTCTTCTCTCCCTCCCTCTATTATTTATATTATTTTGTTATTATTTCAAATGTCTCTCTTTAATATCTCATGTGATATTTATTGTATTGATGAACTATTAGTGTCATTGGGTTTATCTCGATGAGAAAAAATAAATCCTAATTTTTGTGAAGGAAGTGAGGAATTTTTTTATGATTTAATTTAATATTTCTTTCATAGTTTAAATAGAAAAGATGACACTAATTATAATAAAATATTCAATCTTAGAAAACGCCTCTTAATGTTACAATTGCACTCTATTGTCAACCATGGTGGTCAATAATAATTGCTCATAAGGTAGGAATCCCTTTACTTTAGCGCAAATGTTATTACATGTTACTGGAATGATTAATTGGCATGTGTGCGTGTGTGTTGATCATGAGTCCTATATTTTATTCTTGATCACATGAGGTGTACATGTAACATTAACCTATTTTGGATGTTTCTTGCATAAGGATCATGATGAATTTGAGACTATTGTATAGATGTGATATTATTCCATCAAGTTTATTTGAATCATATCTTCTGTTATTTTGTATTCTATAGAATATAGTGTAGGTTTGGTATTTTTGGTCAACATGTGAGTTTTGAGACATATTATGGTCAAAATTTAATGACATGTGATATTTGGCGTATATTTTCGTCAAAATTGGAGGACATGTGAGATGTGACACACGATTTACAACATGCGAGACTTGATGCAGGTTCGGTAGTATTCACTTGAGTGTAATGTGTTAGAAATTTGTAGACATGTACATGGGATATTTCATATGAAGGTATGTGTCACATGCGTTTGGGATATCCTCTCATGGGGATGTTTTAGAAAATGGTCAGTATGTATTTAGCCTATCCAAATCCATGGAAATATTTGGTAAATATATTTTTAGGCTTCGAGGGGATTTGTGAGGATGGTTACTGATGATTATACCATCATGGTTCCACCTACCTCAATCATGGTGTATACACAAACCACCAAATGATCCTCACACATAGAAAATATTAAAAAATTAATGGGAAATTAATAAAATACCTAACATAAATTCTCACATTTTATATTCGAGTTCTATGAGAAGAAGTTTGGAAAATTTAAAGGATCAATAGATACCTCAAGAACGCACATGCTGCACCACGAACAAATAAAGGAACCATACTCCAAAATACAATTTCATGAAGAAATATACAAATGATCAAGATATATCACTACCCAATAAGTAGACTCTAAAAAAATCTTGAAACCATTTTCAAACCAGAAGATCAATAAATAATGTAAGATAGAATCATTCACACTCACTAATCTGTAAACGACTTATTGATATGGGATAAAAATGTCCAGTAGAAAATTCTATAAGAGCTAAATCTACCCAAAATATCTTGAAGTAGACCTATAGATTGAGTTATAGAGGAGAAAAGTGATGGAAAAAACATTTATGTACTCAATAGATATTTATTCTCAAGAAATAAACATTTCACATCGTGAATTATCACTCCAAGATATAAACTTTCTGAACAACCTATATACTCAAAAATATATCACCTTCATTTAATATCATGAAGAGAATTTTCATGATGTGAATATAATATTCAAATAATGGTAATTTTTTACATCATGATTCGGATCTATGGTATTTTGTGTATGAGTAATTCATATCATGAATTGATGATTCACAGTGTGGAATGACCCCTTTAGCCAATGCTCAGCCCAGGTACTCCAACCCTAAGAAAAGCTATGAAACCACCCAAACATGAATTTAAAAACTATTAAACATTAAAATAGAGTGTTCCTAGACTAGTCTGTTATAATTATCCCAAATTTATGGCTTTTTATCCCCAAATATTCATGAACAAAAATTATTCTTTAGAAATAGTTGGGACAACTTCTTCCTCCCTGATAATTCGCACTCACAATTCTTATGAGAATATGATATATATCACCATATCACTTTTACCTATGAAATAGAAATCCCATGAAATAATTTAATATATAATTCAATTATCCTTATTAGTTTCTCCACTATAAAAAATCTGGCTCCAAATCAACCTCCTCCCAACTCATAACATGGGAAGGATCGGGATGGTAATTCTAAAGATGAGATATATGGAAAACATCATTTATATCTATAAACTAAGCTAGAAATTATAATTGATAATTAACATTCTTAATCTACCTATAGATATCAAACTATCCAATATATATCAGAGATATTTTCCCCTATTTATCAAGCTGAATATGTCTCAACTGAGGAGAAACTTTCATGAAAACCTAGTTACCAATGTATAACTACAAAAGATGAGGTTGATGGTCTGCATATATTTTTTACAATCTCTAAGCTATAACCAAGAGTATAAATATATCCTAGATCCTCATCGATGTCTCATGAATGAGACCTGATCCCACAATATAGGCCTTTCCAACCAATTCCCAACAAATAGTTGACCAAGAAGGGGGACCATACATATCCCCAAATGGTTCCATTCTAATCATTGACTACAAGATATTATTATTAGAAAACTCTACTTTCCCCAAATGATTGTCCCACGATCCACCAAAATTAAAGACTTCTGAATGGAGTATATCTGCCAATGTCTATATTGAATTCCCCTTCTGGACATCGATCTATGGATAGTAAGTTTCACTAAACCAAACCTGAGTCCCCATAGACTTTGAAATAATCTTCCATAACCAAGATGTAAACATGGGAGCCCTATTAGTGATAATGGCATGGGGAACCCCAGGAAACCTAAATATATATTGCATGTCTAGATTATTGAGATCTACAACCTCGGTGGTGTCTTAAACTGGAATAAAGTGAACTAATATTTTTAATTAATAAACATCCACTCAAATATCATTATTTCCTTGGGTATTCCATGGTAATCTATTAATGGAGTCTATGGACACCTCATCCCATTTATAAACTAGAATTGTAATAAGATGGATTATACCATAATGCTTCATGATCTCTATCTTTATCTACTTATAGGTGTAATAATGGAACACATAATCAGTAAAGTCATGGTTCATATCCATCCACTATAAACACAATCACATTTCATAATACATCTTCATTTTTCTAGGCTAAACAACCCACAAATAATTATATAAATCATGAAACAGTGATATTTTCATAGATAAAGGGATAAAAATCCAATCCCAAAATTATATAATTCCATCAAAAGAGAGAGACCAACTAGAAATGGTATACCCATCATATAATGTTTATCTGATTCTTCTAAACTCATCATCCTACTACTCGTCCTACAAGTTAAACTCAAGAAGGGATTATGATAAATGATCATTAGACAGAACCATACTTTAATCATCCACCTGTGCATCCTGATGTGTTTGATAATAAATCCACATAATTCTCAAATACCCATTTAATTCCATTATAGGATAGGGAGGAAAATACTATTGAGTGAATCAGTAAAAGTATTCACTTTCCTAGGATTGTAAGAGATTTCGAATTCAAATGTCATTATATTTTCCAACCACTGCCTATGTCTAAAAATTAGGCCCTTCTAAGAAAATATTTATCTTATTGTCCTAATTTTAGTAAGGAAAATTAAACATACACAAAATTATAGTTTCTCCTACACCTAATTGCATACATAACAATAGAAAGTTCTAAATCATGATTGGAGTATTGTTTCCCATGATTCAGAAGTTTAATAGATTCATAGACCATGATGTGATCATCATATATAACAAAGAAACCTATAAATTCCCTAGAATAATCATAGTTCACCATATACACCTTACCATGATAAGGTATAATCAAGACAGAAGATGGTTTCAGAAGTCATTTCAAATCATCTAAAGATGTCTTAATCTTAGCATCTGAATTCAATTTCAACCCTTTATTAGTGTATAATTATAATTTTATTCCATATTGTATAAATACTTGACCAACTACCAATAGAATCCATCAAGGTCTATGAATCTCTATCTCAAAGAAGTTTTTTGGATATTCCCACGATAAGACAACATTCATTATCTCAGGACTACCTGATAGAAAATGATCCAAAATCTTGTTTCCTAATAAATTCACTTCTTAGATCTAGAAATTACATTTTCAAAGCTTCCCATATTAGGGTGAATCCTTGGGATTCATAAAAGAAACTTATTATGGTGCTCACGATCTTGTTTGGATGTTAAATAAACCAATAAATCATCCAAAACAGAATAAAAAATATATCAACATGAAAATAGAATATCAATTTCATCAATTCCGTAAAAATTTATAGTGCATTAGTTATCCCAAAAGGCACTATAAGATATTCATAATGACCATACCTGTTCATGAAAGTTCCCTTCAGAATATCAGACTCCTGGAACCTGAGTAGATGATATTTAAACTGACGATCGATCATAAAAACCCACATGTATCTATTTAACTTATCAAATAGGTCATCCACATATAGAAAGGGTACTTATTATTACTATTCACCTTGTCCAACTTCTGATAGTCTATGCACAATCAAAGTTAACTATCATCCTTCTTGGAAATGAGCATGGGGGATGCCCATAGTGGAACACTAGGATGAATAAATCCCTTCTCAAGAAGTTCATCCAGCTAATCCTTCATCTCCTACAGCTCAGTGAGTTCCATAGGATAATAGGTTATAGATATCAGCTATATACCTATAACCGAATAAATTTTGAACTCTATTATCCTCTCTAGAGGAATACTCGAAGAGTTTTCTAGAAAAATGTTTGTAAGGGAAAAAATTACTTGGATCCACTGCAATGGTCGACAATATAATCATGGGATTTAGGAAAAAAGGTCCTTCAGAACCAAACCTCGGATCCCACTCTCCTTGTGGCACTTTAGATATCCAATTGGTATAATGTAATGTGTCATATTAAAGATAATAATAAACATAATCATGATGAGAAAGTACCCAATAATTCTCACTGATGACTTCAAAAATATACATATCAAGAACTAGGAAATCCAAGACTAACACAGTGGCAGCTGTTGAAATATTACATAAAGTACCATGAAACTCCTATTTTTTCTGCTTTCCAACCAAATCCACTATAAATTCCATGATCTGCATTAGTATTTTCATCAAATCAATAAAATGGGTATGTAAAAATGAGTTCAAGGAACCTGTATCAAGAAGATAAATTATTATAGAATATTAAATAAATAATGTGCATGTCTATTTCGGCTGGAATTGTGTATGACCTCGTTGGTTTAAGGTTCAAACATTACAATCAGTTTCTAACGGGTTTGTTCGTAGAACCAGAAACATCCAATGATTCTATATCCATTTGGACCTACTTTCCAAAGGTAGATTCTCATTAGTTATGGACCGATGTGACTTAAGAATTTTCATTGGTCGAGAGGATGGGAGGTTGGACTCATCACAAATTTTTGAGGGAAATTATTATCTACTATGGGACTCTCCTTATATATTTAAGTTATGTTCGTGAATCATTATTAAATTACCAAGTATAAAAATGATCTTTCCTTTAGATCTGAAAATCAATGATTGATATGTAGGAATTTTAGAGAATCTTTTATATGTATTTGAGGTTCTTCATCGATAGAGAATCATCTTTATTTGTTTAGAGATTCTTAGTCAATGGTATCCTTTAATACATTATATAAGTCTCTTGGTCATTATGATGACCATACTAGTTTTAAAGCCACTCATTGGGGAACATGAAGTTTATTGTCGTTCAGAAGGACATGGATTATTTCAGAGTTGGGATCGTACCCGCAGATGGGCTACCTACGTATCCTATATTAGAAGAGGAATCAGAACCCACATAGTTTGAGTAAATGAGTATGATGTTTATGTATTATTGATGGCTCAAAGAAAGATTTCATAATTACCTTTATACTCTAAGATAACGTGATTCATGCTCGGTGTGAGAAACAATAGGTATTGGTAAAACCAAACAATAATTCCACAAAAGATGCAATCATAAGAAATGATGTCGGGATTATGTATGTATGATTTCCCAAATAGATAGAGATAAGTACTTATTTCAGAGAAGAAGTCCGGGAACGGGGTCTATAAAGGTATATGTGCTTTTATGGAGATTTGGATACTCTAGCTTGGGGATTACTCCTGAGGAAGATGCCAAAATTAGGCGAGACTTACGATTGGGTTTTATTCTTGAGAAGGAAGCCCTGATCAAAAAGTAAATTAAGACTGATTAAGAGAAATTAAGGCCGGGGCTTAATTCTAAGCAGGAGGCCCAGGGAAAAGGAATTTGAAAACTGGGGCTTACTCTTGAGAGGGAGGCCCATGTTAAAAGGATTTGAAAACTGGGGGTTACTCCTAAGAAGGAGGCCCAGGTTAAAGGGATTTGAAAACTAGGGCTTACTCCTAAGAAGGAGGCCTAGTTTAAAAGGAATTTAGAATTTGGGGACTTGGGGATTACTTATAAGGAGGATGCCCATATTTGAGAATTTGGAGATTGGGACTTACTCCTGAAAAGGAATCCTAGGTTAATGGGCTTAGGGATTATTCCTGAAAAGGAGGCCCATATTTGGGAAATTATGACTCGGGATTACTCCGGAAACGGAGGCCCAGTTTAAGGAGACTTGAGAATTAGGACTTATTCCTGAGGAGGAGGCATATGTTTAAGGAAAAAATGAATAGGGATTACTCCTGAAAAGGAGGCCTAGATTGGAGAACTTGGGGCTTACTCCTGAGGAGGATTCCCAGGTTAGGGGATTTGAATTGGGACTTACTTCTGAGAAGGAGGACCAGGTTAAGGATATTTTGAATTGGGACTTACTCCTGAGGAGGATGCCCATATTTGGAGACTTGTGGATTACTCCTAAGGAGGATGCCCAGATTTTGGGAAATTGTGACTGGGGATTACTTCTAAGAAGGAGGCCCAGGTTAAAGGGACATGGGGATTACTCCTAAATAAGATACCCAAATTTTTTAGACATTGAGACAGGGTCTTACTCCTAAAAAAGTAATCCCAGGTTAAGGGAATTATTACTTGGGGATTACTCCTAAGGAGGATGCCCAAATTTGGGAACTTTGAGACTGGGGCTTACTTTTAAAAAAGGAACCCCAGGTTAAGGGAATTATGACTTGGGGCTTACTCCTTTGGAGGATGCCAAAATTTAGGAACTTTGGGACTGGGGATTACTCCAAAAAGGAAGCCCAGATTTGGGAAATTATGACTTGGGGCTTACTCCTAAGGAGGATGCACTACGCCAAAAACTGGAAAGGGAAGCGCTACCCCTTTATCAGCGCTCAAAAAAAGTGCTGATAAAGTGTGGCCTTTATCAGTGCTTCTTTTAGTAGCACTAATAAAGGGGGGCTTTATCAGCGCTGAAAAATTTTATATTTCAAAAAAAATCTGGAAAAATAAATTATTCTTATATAAGTATATATATTGATATAAATAGAATATATATTTATTAAATATGTTCTAGATACGTATAAATACACTATTACATTTAATAAATAATAAATTTAGTGAAAATGGCTTCAAAATATTTTAAAAAAAATGTTATTAATTAATAATTTTTAATTATTATCGATTAAAAATAATTTAATAACAATTTGAGGACACAAAAAATCAAAACAAGTAAAAAAAGATCTAAAATATGTTGAAAATGTAACTCAAACTTCAAACGGACATAACTTTTGATCTCGGTGTTCGTTTGAGCTCTACAGCATATCAAATCAAAGACTACGATGAGTTCTACGTGCTAGAGACCAAGGAAAAGCCTCTGTCACATTTTTTGGGCCCATAAAAGGCCCAAAAGGCCTCCAAAACTGAGTTTTTAATCGGGATACCCCGATTTTTTAACATTCAAACAAGTATAACTTCTGATTCAGATGTCTTTTAGGCCTGTACCACATATCATATCGAAGATTGTTTCATTTTATTCTATTTGACTGGTTGTGGGGTTGAAATGGAATTCTATATTATATGTTATGGTCGTTTTAACTTTTTATGGCTTTTCAAATACACATATATATGTATTTATTCGTAAATATATATGTGTCTGTGTGTGTGTTGGTGTCTATGTGTGTGTCTGTGTGTTGTATATATGTATTTATGTATGTATTTATTTATTTAGTTACTTATAAACATACATCAAAAACATATTTTCTCCTAAATGTATTTAAAACTATTCTTATATGTACATTCTATGGCTTTTCAAATTCACATAAATATGTATTTATTCGTAAATATAAATGTGTTTGTCTGTGTGTGTGTCTCTGTGTGTGTATATATCTATGTATGTATGTATTTATTTATAAACACACATAAAAACATATTTTTTCATAAATATATTTAAAACAAATATTATATGTATATATTAATATATAAATAAATATACATATAAAAAATTATAACTAAAAATATATATATAAATATATTCATATACGAATTAATATATATATACTAATATATGAATAAATATATTTATATTAATTTGAATCTCTATCATTATATGAATAAATATAACTATATATATATAGATATATAATTAAATAGAGAACAAAACGAAATGGCTTAGTGGTAAAGGTGCAGCTGCGAAAGGGGGGAGGTCCCGGGTTTGAGTTTGGGTTGAAGCGAATGGGGTGCGTACGTATGAGGATGCGCGGGAATGGCTGTACACGGGAGACCTCATGGCGATGATAAAAGGGGGTGTGAAGCGCTGATAAAATCACTCCCAGCATTATTTTTAATTTTTAATTTTTTTATTTTCTTTTTGACATTTATCAGCGCTAAAAAAATCATTGATATAGACTGTTTTTTTAGTAGTGATACCCAGGTTATAAGACTTGGGGATTACTCCTAAGGAGGATGCCCAAATTAAGATCCTCTCATCCATAAAGGATGAAGTTAAAATGAATGAAATATATAAACTTAGTGACATAAAGATGTGTAAATAACTAGTTTTTGAGAGATGTTCCACATAATTCTATTTTGATAAGGAATCCAACAAGGAAATCATTCCAGAAATCGATTTGGATAGAGTTATGAAGGATTAATCTTGAAGAGGATAGTTGGAGAGGAATAAAAAAGATGAATAGGCAGGAGGGGAACCCAAAAAAGAAGGGGCGTGCAAGTCCTACGTGGGCGCGCAAGTCCTAGTCACGCAGGTATACCTGTGTGACATATGGGTACTTGTGCAACGATCAACCCTTAAGGTAATACTTGGGAGAGACTTGTCTCAAGCCCTTAGTATTATCCCTAGGGGCATCCAAAAGGGTGGCGCGCAAGTTCTGTTGAAGGGGTAAGGTGGCGCGCAAGTGTGGCCATTTCCCTTAAGGGCTGGCCACTTAGACGCACAATTGTTGATGAGTTTCAACACTTAGTCCTTGTTTTTCCTCTTTAGAGCCTCCATTCTAGGTAAGAAATTACCTTATAAGTGTTTGGAAAGCTTTGAGAAGAGACTAGGGCACCAGGATCTCAAACCTGAGTTTCAAGAATTTTTCGTCCTTGAAATGGGGGGCCCACCGGGGGTATCTATAGGCTACTGAAGACCCCGGGAGAGAATCAAAGAGGGCGCACAAGTCACCTACGTGACCATTATGCGGCCTGCAATTGTACTTGCATGACCTTGGTGGAACTTGCGCAAACCAAGTGGGAATGAATCCTTCTCCATGTCTTTGTTGATTTTTAATGTTTCTTAAAAGGATGAATCACTTTGGACTAAGGTATTCCTTTTTTTAGTCATTTAGACTTCATTATGGAAAGGAGCGTCAAAAAATTTTCCCCCTCAGAGTTGGATCTGAAAGAAATTATGATGTGACTCTGAGGAAAAGAAGAAATCCAAGGAACATGCGGCGTGAAAGTATTGGGCGCCCAACCGTCGACGCGCAAGTGTTGAGCATGATGGCTTTAGAACATGCTGGCATTAGAATTCACTGGCTTTAGGCATGCAGGGTTGCAGCCTGGCCTATATATATGCAGCCACTCTCATGCAAAGCACTCGAATTTCAAACTTTCGATCTCTCTCCACACAAGTTGCCTTCTCCGCGCATGTTACTTTGTTTTCCACTTCTTCTTTTTGAGTCACACTACTATAAAGGATTTTCTACTTGCGCGGTGATACCTGCGTGCCAAAAATTGCATGACACACTAATACTTGCACGTCAACTTGGGAATTGCGTTATTTAATTCCTTAGAAATTTTTTCACTTTTATGCACAAATTTTATGAAAAATCAACTTACTTAAGAGTTTATTATTCAACCTTTGTGCAGATTAAATGGCTCTCAAGAGAATCAGAACGACTGATGAACTGGATAGAAAGAAAATTTATGATATGATGAGCATCATTGGTAATGATTACTATACTGTCTGTGACAGCACACTCTTAGATTTGGCTAAGTATTTGAAGAAGTATCATCGTGACTTCCCCCATAGCATTTATTTACCTCTATACGGCTATGGTCATCTGCGAGGAGTCATCATTCCAGAGGAAAAGAACTATCTCCCAATTTCTTGGTTTCAGAACTACACCAATTTTTCTTCAGAAAATATCTCATGTGGAGGAGCATTTATAAATACTGGAATAGTGGATAAGGCCTACATAATGCATCATAGCCCATGTACCTTAGATCTGAAGCTTCACAAGACTGATCTGCAACCACATTGTTATCCGTCAATTTTCCGAAACTCTCAGATGGATCAATCCAAAGGTTGGAAGAGGAGTTGGGTCTTTCATCCTGGAGGAGGTGTGAAGCCAACTTGGATGTGGGCATACTGGGTGAGACAAACCTTTGTAGAGTTTTTCGAGGATTTAAAAGGATCTGCAATATATGAAGTCGTCTGGCCTGGGAAAACCTATGTTTATAGGAATGATGACTTTGTTCCAGAGATACTCAGCCATTGGAGCCCAAAAACCAATTCTTTCTATATGACTCATGGAGAAGTAGGCCTCAGTCTGTGCGATGTCCAAAAGATCTCAGGGGTCCAATTTTGGGTGATATTTATGATTAATTCATCCCTCCCAAGGCGACTTGGAATGATTCGGAGAAGACTTCGGCTTTAGCTCGGTAATTATTGAAAATATTACACAAGCTCAAGAGTTCAGAGACCTCCTTAACTTATTCTAGAAAGGATATTCATCCAGATGAGTGGATGAATATGTTTCTTATCAAGAAGTATGAGAAGGAGCCGAAGGAGAAGGGATCGAAGAAGAAGGGATCCAAGGAGAAGAGGCCCAAGAAGAAGAAGCCAACTCATCCCACCATCTGCCCAAAAACAGTGAAGAGGGGTGCTCCTGGCACATTATTATTGACTCTAGAAGCAAGATAATTTGAGAAGTGGGGATACAAAGTGAATCAGAGGGTCCCAAAAAAGACCTGTCTGGTGGGATTCTTGGCCTTGTGGCTCAGTTTTTATCTTTTTCCAGTCATGGATTTGAATGGAGGCATCAGGACAGGGACCTTTATTGTTGTAGCCAAATTAGATGAGGGGAAAATGGTTGGGTTGGCTACCCCCATTTTAGCAAAGATTCATAGGATTTTACTCCATGTCTTCATAGGTAAGTCTCCTTTTAGAATAGTGGGACCATTCCAAGTTTTGTGGGGATGGGTCGCCACTCAATTCATGACGTATAATATACAGAATGGAGTACAGATTCCAGGAAGTTCATTCAGGCTATCAGTGCAGGCATTCTCTGGAATTGCTCCACTAGATCTCAATTCCTATGACATGAAAGTGAGGCTGATCATGTATAAGGAATTCAATTTCTTTCCTTATGGAAACCAGCAAACCGGGCGGTTTGTTGACGATGGAACAGCCAGCCTGGAATTGAGGGCATACATGCTGGCCTGTAGAGATGGTGTACTGGCCACCAAGATTGATGGAGAAATTATATGCGAGGCCTATGCTCCATATAGATTTGCACGCCAAATCAAGTGTTTGCAGCAGACTGTTGTATCTCCCCCTATGCATGTCAGGTCAGAGAAACATCCAATGGTTGCCCAAAAACTATGGTTGCTGACATCTAGGAAGAAGACCAGGGCAGTGTTTGATCTACCAGTTGATAAAGCGGAAAATAACTTGACTACATGGTATGCCAAGAAATGGATAGCATCATACCATGGAGGGGTGCTGAATCACCCAGTTTATCAGGTGGGGAAAAGGAAGAGAACTGTAGGGAAAGAAACCCTTCCTCGGGAAGGTGATGCTTCTCCACCAGAAGCAGATTCTCCGGATTCCTTAGATAGGGCTGACTCACCGGAATCCCAAGATGGGGATGATGAGGCACAACAGGTGGAAAAGCGGCCTCATGCCAGATATAATCCTCCTATCAGGATCAAATGACCGACTCCATAAACTCCTAGTGAGTTACTTCATTGGGGAAATTTAATCACCACTTCTTTATAGAGCAACAAGTTTCATTTTCTTATTCTCTATCTGTAGTTGCAGGAGTTGGGAAGAAGCTAAAGTCCAAGGTTGTTGGACCTTCCTCACTGCCTTATGGTACACATACTGAATATCTATGACTAGAGGATATCCAGACATGGCGGAGTTTATACTGCGATGCTGAAACTGCTTGGCTCGATTTGTGCGAGGGGCTACACCTTCCTGGAATAGAAAATCTTCTGGCTTCTACAGATATATGTTACAAGGATAACCCCAATGAAGTGTGGGATTATATCAGAGAGCTGGAAATTCTTATATATGGCACCGATGAATCTATTCATGTCACCAAGTGGGTGAAGGAAATGATTGATTGTAGCACCACTGAGAGGACTGGTGGTTCCGGAGATGAGGAGTGGCACGATTACGTGGCTCCTGAAGATGTAAGTTTCTTTCCTTATTTTCTTTGTAACTTTATTTTAGTCAAATCTTTGTTACTGAAGGAAATTATTTTATTCATCCTGGAGCTTGCAAAGATTGTAACTTCTTAAGTTCCTTCACCACAGTATTGCTATGGTGGTACTTCCATTGGGGCTAATGAATCTCCTCGTAAGTCAGGCGATATATTTTCAGGCTAGAAATCAATGGATGAGGAGTTGGACATGGGTTTCCATTATCCAACTCACGTAACTGTAAAGGATACTACCAACACTCCCAAAAAACCAAAGAGACAAAGGCATGAAAAGAACAAGTCCATAACTAAACGCTTCATCAGTAGTGGTAAGTCCCTCAGATAATCATGAGTATTAAACCATGAAAAGATTGCTCATTTTTCTTGGGATTGTAGGGGATTCTTCAATTTACCCTCTGAGGGAGAGGACCGACCCTCCTTTAAGGACCACAGAGGGTACTGGTGAACAATCACAAGTTCAGGATGACTTGGATGCTCCTGGAGAAGAGCCAATGTCTGTTCCTAGTACCCCTCCTGCTACTGCTACAATAAGAGAGAACCTGCTTCGAGTAAGTTAACAATGCTTCATAAAATTTTGAATGAAGCATCAACTGGCTTTCATTCTGTGATACTTTGGGTTCAACCCTTTCATTATATCTCTTGGCGGCCAATGCAACTGACGCTGCTACTTTATCTGAAGAAGCTGTCCAGGGCCAGAGACCGCAGGATGAAGGTCTCCAAGAAGACATATTGAATGCTCCCACAGGTGATATTAACTAGGATTATGAGATTACATTGGATGAAATGATAGAACTTGGTGCATCTTTTGATGATTTTTTAGATCATGTTAAATTACAATGTAATTTAAAAGATTATGGACATGATTGTTATCCTTCATCCTATTAAAAATAACATGTTATTACATGTCTAATCATGATCGGTTGAAATGTGATGTTCTATCTGAGCAAGCTATTGAACTACCAATGCATGAAGGGGGTATAGAAAACCCTAATGTTGTAAAGACTTTAGCCTAAGTGGAGATGAACCCCGTAGAGCTTCCTCAAACTCACCCTGAAAATCCTGTTGAAGCTAGGAAAGACGGGGAGATCCTTCTCAAGTTACTGATCTACCATTGGGTAAGGGATAACAATAATTGCGATTATGCTTAATTTATAGGACAAACAATTAACTTCTATTATCCTTTGAAACTAACCAAAGTTTTTAATTGATTATGCAGGGTCATCAATTTCCGTGACTAGATCTGGAGGTGAGGCCTCATCCGCCTCCCCAACGGGAATTGAAAGTGAAGAAACATGGGTTAGGGGGGAAGGAGTAGAACAGGGAACTTCCCTAAGTGCATTAATCCCATATTATATTCCCCCTGTAAGAGTGATGCTGAGTCGGACCCGGAAGTACAAAAGGCGCTCCAATTTTCACGATGCAAGGCATGGAAGAACATATGGAAGATCATATCTAAAGTGCCATTAGAAGAGTTGTCATCAAAGATTCCTCAACTGTCATCCCTGTTCGTCATGTTGGGACTTGGCGGTTTTGGATTTCAAAACCTCCATGCCACGGTAAAACAAGTCATCTTAAGAAGGGAGCAGGAGTAGAAGTTCCATCAAGATTTGACTAGAGTAAGGCTGTCAGCTAATATCGGTGAATTTGTGGCTATGGTATCCCAAGCTGAGGATGACTATGATACCAAGTTAAAGGAGTTGAAGAATAAGATCAAAGATAAAGTCATCCAGTAAGTGCACCTTCAGCAACAGTTAGATGTTGTTACTGGGGAACTTGACCAACTTAACAATTCACTGGAAGGAGCTCAAACGAATGGTATGAAATCCATTTCAGATTCCAAGAAAGCACTCCATCAAGCTGAAAAGAGTGAATTTGGTCGAGTTCATGAGCTTCAAGTGGCTGTGGATGAAGCTCAGGATGCTATAAATCAAATTAAGAATTAGGTTGATAGCCTTTTGTGATTCTTTGGAAAGAGAAGAGACTCAATTCTGTGGATTTCCTTCTAACTTTTGTGCATCAAATGAAAAACACTTTCATCTTCAATCATTTGTTCATGCTTTCTTTTGATACCTACTTTAAATTTTACTTAATCCAATGGTCCTAGTAAGCATAGTTTGTTTTTTACTAGGATTATTATAAATAACCCTACAAACTTTGAATCATTTCATTGCTCAATATTACCTAAATCATAAAAAATGTATGTTTAGTTATCTTGGACTTGACTTTTATTCAGAGTTCCCTTATCTTTTGTGGGAATTTTAAAGTCATGCACATCAAACATAAAAAGGATAATGTTTAAGGTCGAAATAGATTTGACCGAATGGATTAAAATTTACTTAATTCTTTGAAAATTTATCTGAAAACATATTACCACACTCAAGTATGAGGGAAAATATGTAAGCTATGACTTTAGGAATTTTGAATCTGAGGAATGATATGAAAACAGACTAAGAAAGCATTAGAAGAAGTAGTTCCCAAGAATGATGTTACCATTATTTAACAAACCTGTTAGGGGGCTGAATTATGTAGGGCCACCTAAGGGCATTGGCTGCATAGTCAAATAATAGCATCTTTTGGCTGAAATGTCCGTTATGTAGATTACTTATGCAAGGCCGCCTAAGGGAACGTGATTCATAGTCAGGAAAAAGAACCCTCAGAAATTTACTTTTCTACCGCTAAAAAGCCAGTGGAAGTTTATGGAGATTCAAGTTTTCCAAAACATAGAGTTTGTTGTATGGAAAGAGGTACCTGGATATGGAGAAGATATTTCCAATCAAGACTGTCTATGAATTGGATGAATTTCACTCCTATAAAGATCTGACCCAAAAATAGGGAAGGAAAATATAAACCGTAGTCTTGAATACTTTTAGACCATGAAAAAGTGTATGGGACAAATATGTTAAGGATGGCTATTTTTTGCGGATCCTTACATATTGTCGATAAGACCAAAATGGAAAAAAGTGGTTTTCCTCCCATGAATGAAGTTACCAATATTTGAAAAACCCGTTAGGGAGTTGAATTTTGCAGGGACGCCTAAGGGCATTGGCTTCATAGTCAAATAATAACATTTATTGGCTGATAGGTCTGTTATGTAGACTACTTATGCAAGGCCACCTAAGGGAACGTGCTGCATAGTCAGGCAAAAGAACTCTTAGGTATCAAACGTTTTGTGACCAGAAGTCAAAAAAATGGTTATGGATATCTGGATATATTTTAAGGTTAGGATTATGACACATAAAAATGGGCATTGTTCAATGCATTTAGAGATACACAAACCAATTCTAACCATAATCATGTTGTAGATGGGTCCTGAATTGAAATGTTGGACTTCACTACATATCCCATATGGATGGGAATCAAGCCATATGTAGATCTTGAACTACAGTTTAACGTCATGTGGGACAAGAGTGTGAGAGATCTTAGTTTAGGGTCATAGAGCTCAGACCATATTAATGAATACACAATGTGTGTTTTCATAAGAGGAATTTTTAGCCAAGGGACTGAAAATGGAATTTGGGGTTAGGCCAAAAGACTTGGGGCTAGATTCGAGGGACAATCAAACATTAAAACATATCCCATAATTATGGGAATCAAGCCCACGTAGTTCTAGAAATACCCTATGTACAGATTTGGTTCGTACATGCGAAGGGTGAAAGGGGACTTTAGTGCAATGCTGGTTTGGCCCAAGATAAAAGGTTCAAGAATTGCCATGTATTCATGTAGTCTTTGGAATATAACATGATTCGAGATCAATGTAAATAAGGATTCCCTCTCTGGTGAAGGTATCAAAGAATGTTGTAGTTTATTGTCATGCAGGACAGAAGTTCCGTATAGTTTGACGTCATATTGCAAGGAAAAAAGTGAACCAATATAAAGGTATTGATTCTGGGGGTGGATTCATGAATCACAATTGTATAATATGGAGGTGAATCGATGCAAAGATATTTTATTGGGGATTGAACCTTAGGAGGTTTCCTACGTACCCAGCCTGGAAGGAAAAGATCAAAGTCTGTGTAGTTCAATTGAAAATTGAATTAGCGATCAAAGTTGTTCTTGGGAACAATGACATAAAAAATGGTGTTGGGACTTACGCATGGTTAGCGTCCCAGAGAGGGTGTTATGGTTGAAGTTTACTCTAAGCTCACATGGGTCATACTCGGTGTGAGATACAAGAGATAGAAACAACCCTAACGATGCACAGTTTAATGTCATGTAGGACATATGAAGGGACTATGTAGATTAAAGTCTTGCAGTGACACCTATTGGTGCTGCATAGTTTAATGTCATGTAGCAGGGACAAAATACAGTTTAACATCATGTAAGATGTATTAAAGGATTTCTGTATAGTTTAGCGTTATGTAGTTAGAAAGAATGAGCAGTACAGTTTAATGTCATGTAGGATGAAAGGGGGACTGTGCAGTTTAATGTCATGTAATAAGGACAAAAGAGGACACAATTTAATGTCATGTTGGATGTATTAGGGACTTCCTTCACATTTTAACATCATTTTGTACATATTAGGGACTTTTTTCATAGTTTAACATCATATTGGACGAAAGAGCGAATAGTTTAAGGTCATATGCATGGACCGTTGAAGGGGACACAGTTTAACGTAATGTTGGAAGAAAGTGTGAATAGTTTAAGGTCATATGCATGGCCCATTGAAGGGGACACATTTTAACGTCATGTTGGAAGAAAGTGTGAACAGTTGAAGATTGTATGCATGGACCGTTGAAGGGGACACAGTTTAACATCTTGTTGGACGAAAGTGCGAATAGTTTAAGGTCATATGCATGGACCGTTGAAGGGGACATAGTTTAACGTCATGTTGGACGAAAGTGTGAATAGTTTAAGGTCATATTCATGGACCGTTGAAATGTATTTGTGTTATACAAAATACTTATTCAAGAATCTGGAATTGGTTGGAGTAGTGAGGAGTTCTCCATCTATTGAGATTAAAGAATATGGTCCATTGGAGTAGACCTTATGTATTGAGTAAGGTCCTTCCCATTTTGGCTCAAGCTTGGGAGGTTTCTTTCCTAGTATCACTGGAGTTCTGAGAACCAATACCAATTCTCCCTGAACTAATGAATGAATATGATCTTTTTTATTGAAAGCTCGTGCTATTGGATTCTGATAGACTTCCAAGTGGTTCAAGGTGCGCAATCTTTTCTCATCTAACCATTCCAATTCATCCAATCACTTTTGAGATTGTTCATCTGTAGATGACTGATCACAAATGGATACTCTAAGCGAAGGTAATTGAACTTCAATGGGAAGAACTGCTTCCGTTCCATATACCAATGAATATGGAGTTGACCACGTTGTAGTGAGGGTGGTGGTCCGATATGCCCATAAAGCATGAAATAGTTAATCAGGCAATGAATTATTATCTTTATACACCATCTTTTGTAGTATGTTTGAAAGAGTCTTGTTGAAGGCTTTTATCGGGCCATTGTCCACTGCATGATACGGAGATGAATGGTTGGATTTGATGTTGTATTATTGATTCAACTTCTTCACCTCGGATGAACAGAAATTGGTGCCATTGTTCTTCATTGTGGTATGAGGGACACAAAATCGGGTAATGATGTTAGACTTGATGAAGCTAACAATGATTTTAGAACTAACTTCTTTGAGAGATATTGCCTCTATCCATTTGGAAAAGAAGTCAGTAGCAGTAATAATGTACTTAAACTGCTTTTTTGTAGCTGAAGGGTAAGGTCCCACCACATCGATTCCCCATGTGGAAAATGGCCCCAAGTATTTAGCTGTAAGAAGAAACTATGGGGGCTGATGAATGAAATTGGAATGTACTTTGCATGAATGACACTTCTTTGTGAAATCAACACAATCCTGTATCATTAAAGGCCAAAATTATCCAAGACTTCGAATTTGATCAAACAATCTGTGTCCAGGTAGATGGGCACCACAGACTCCTGTATGCACTTCTTTCATGATAGCCATTGTCTCTTAACCATCAATGAATTTGAAGAGAAATCTGTCAAAACCACGCTTGTAGAGAATTTTCTCTAGGTGATATATGTTGTCATAAAGAGTAAAATTGACGACACGTCGCTGGATTTTTTCTTTCCCGACTCTATCCAGTGGAAGTGTTCTATTTTGAAGGTATTCTCTGCTAGGTGTCATACATCCTGTAGTATGACCATATGGTTCAGAGATGGGACTAATTTCAATGATTTCCTCTGTTCTGGTTTGAACATAAGGTGAAATTGTACCACGGTGGGCAATACTGATGGTTTTCTCATCCTGATTTGGATCTACTAGAGCTATGGCTATATTGGCCAGTGCATCAGCCTGGGCATTTTGTGATCGTGGGACATAAGAAAATTTCGGTTACGAAGGAAATTCCATCATTAACCCTCTGAAGTAATCATAAAAAGGGATTAGTTATTCTTTTCTAATGGCATAATCCCCATTGACTTTTTTGATTACTAGGTCTGAATCACCTTTCACCTTTAAGTGATTCACTTGTGCCTGAAGCACCAACTCCAATCCTGCGATGAGAGCTTGGTATTCTGCTTCATTATTTGTCCTGCCTCCCAATAATGAGAAGGAATAAGGTAACACTGCCTTTTCCGAAGAAATAAGTACAATTAATAACCCAACTTTGTTGAATTTAGGATCCTCCATTTTCTTCCTTGTTGGACTTCTGGAAGCACCATCAAAGTACATTTCCCATACTTGAGAACTGTATTGAATAGAGAAGACTTCCTCATCATGGAGTTCAATATCTGAAGTTGTATCTTCTACTGAAGGATGTTCAGCAAGGAAATCAGCCAGAGTATGGACCTTTATTTCCTTTTGAGACACATACTAGATATCATATTGCTACAAAATAACTGCCCACCTTTCCAGACGTCATGTATGCATTGGATGACTAAGGATGAATTTGAGTGGGTTATTACGAGATACCAATTGGACCTCGTGATGTTGCAGGTAGTGTCTTAACTTCTGAACTAAAAATATTAATGCTAGGAAGTACTTCTCAGTACATGAATGTTGGTTTTCTACTTCAAGCATAGTCCGACTGAGATAGTAGATGTTGTTTTCATTCCCAGCATCATTCTACTGAGCAAGAAAGGCACCCAGTGATCGCTCCAAAGCTGTCACATAAAGGATAAGTGGTCTTCCTTCAATAGGTGGCATAAGTACCAGTGGACTCAAGAGGAATTCCTTGAGAATATCAAATACTTCTTGACATTCTTCAGTCTACTAGTATGTAACTCCCTTCTTCATCAATTTGGTGAAGGGTGAACATTTGCCGGCCAAATTGGAGATGAAACGCCGAATATAGGCTAAGTTTCCTTGAATTCCTATCAATTATTTCAAATTTCGATAAGGTGAAATATCATGGATTGACTTTGTCTTCTTAGAATCGACTTGGATACCAAGATGGCATACAAAAAAGCCGAGAAATTTTCTTGAGGTTACCCCAAAAGCACATTTTAAGGGGTTCATCTTCAAGTTATGTTGCTGAAGTTTTTGGAATATGACTTCCAAATCAACAAAGTGATAAGAACATTATTTGGATGTAACTACCAAATCATCCACATAACATTCAACAAATTTTCCTAAAATGTGTTTGAAGATATGATGCATAGAACACTGAAATGTTGCACCTGCATTCTTTAAGCCAAAGGGAATTACCCGATAACAAAACACACATTGAGGGGATCTGAAAGCTGTAGATTCTTCATCTTCTTGTGGCATTCAGATTTTATTATACCTAGAAAATCCATCCACGAAGGAAAGTTCTTCATAGCTAGTTTCTGCATCAATTAACAATTTTGTAATCGGAACTGGAAAATCATCCATTAGAAAATTCCGATTAAGATCTATGAAATCAATGAAAACTCTAATTTTTCAGTTCTTATTTTTCACAGGGACAATATTAGCAAGCCATTTGGGATATTGAACTTCTCTGACAAAGTTGTCTTAGATAAGCTTATCCACTTCCGCTTCAATTTTGGAAGCATAAGTTGGGTGTGTTCTTCTCACTGATTTCTTAAATCCTCGATGTTCTTCTGGAAAACCCAAACGATGAGAAGAAACATCAGGATCAAGCCCTGACATCTTTGTATAGTTCCAAGCAAATATATCTCAATTTTTCTTTAAAAATGAAATAGAAATCTCTTACTCTTCAAGAGTCATGGTCGCACTAATTAAAGTGGGCGTGGATCTTCTTTTGTACCCATATTTATTTCTCTGAGTTCATCCACGGTGGTAGAGATACCCTCTTCAAATGCTGGAGGAGCATCTCTGAGATCTTCCTCTTCTTCTTCAACATGTATTATTTCTTCTATTTTTAATTGTATAGTAAATGATGAGGAATAATTTCCATGATCAAAAGAGTTGTTAAAATTTGAACATCTTGAAGAAGAGGCTTCCATTTCTGACCCTATTGTTGATGAAGGGGTTTCCTTGGGTATTAAAGAGGAAATGATGTACTGAGAATCGACATCATCATTCAACTCTAGCATTGCTATAACTTCCTCTGACTTGGTTGGAAAAGTATAGACATTCTGAATTTCAGCAGATGAAATAAAGACATCCCCATTTGAGATTTCATCATTTCTTGGTGAATCAACAATTTCTCCCATGCTGTCTGGCTTGATTTCCGTAATTAACATTATAGAAGTTTCCATAAGAGTATTTTGATTTGGGTCTATCTTGTGAATTTGACTGATAGGGAACACATAATCTATACTCACATGTGTAAATTGATTTACTGGAATCCTTTCCAAACTAAATGGAGCATTAACCTTGGTAATATCCCCTGCTATGGATTTTTCCTTACCCTTCATGTGATAGAAATCCACCTCAATGTATAGAGATTCAAATGTCTTGAATGGGTATTTATCACCATACAATGTCCCAATTTGACCATCGAAACAATATTTGAGACATTGATGGTATGATGAAGGGATAGTCGCATGTTGATGTAGCCAAGGTCTTCCAAGAACAATATTAAAGGTTGTATTATGGTCAACAACCATGAAATCTGAATTGGATACAAGGTCTCCAAACTGAGTTCTGAGTGCAATCTCGCCCAGTGGTTCTTGTTCATTTTTATCGTACCCTTGCAACATCAATGTAGAAGGAGATAAATTAGATTCGGTGAGTCCCAATCAACGAAGTGTACGAATGGAGATGAGGTTGACTCCTGAACCATTATCAATGAAAGCTCTTTAGATTTCTACACCATTGACATTTCTAGATAAGTAAAAAGGTCTAATATGTCCATTCACAACATCATCTTCAACTTCATCTATGAAGGATATCATTACATGGCATTCTGCAGGATTATTCTCTACTTGGTAGACTTCAGCTGTAGTAATTTCAGTTTCAAACTCCTGAGGACTTGACAATGCCTCAATGAGTGCCTCCCAAAGATTCTTTTATAGACTCAAAGCATTCAGAATTGATTACTTGGTCCGTACTTGGGACATGTGTTTCAATACATCATACTTTTGGTCCAAAGGTCTGCATTTCCCAACAGTAACATGTGGTTTAGCAGGTGCCTTGTAATTTGATGATTTGTATGTAGATGCATCTTGTACCAGGATAGGAGTTGGCAATACTCCTGGATTTGGAATATTAGACCGAATATATCTATTTACATGTTGAGAGGATGAAGGTGGTACCTCTAACCAATCTTCCAGAATAACTGTGTTAGGACTGAATCTGCTATTGGTGGAAGAACTTGCTTGTTCTTGTAGAGCTCACTGAAGGGCTCTGCCACGAGTTTCTGCTGCATACACAATTCTAGCAGGGGTAGAATTGGAATAGTGGCTTCTAGGATATCCACATATTCCTCTGTATCCCAGACCTCTAGAACTCCCTCTGATTCCACTGTTTGATACAGGGATCTCAGGCTCATCAAAATCAAAACTACGACTGGCATAAGGATCTATTAAGTGAATCATATTAACAGAACCAAAGATCAGCTCCTCATCTGATGAAGACTCTGCCTGACTTTCCAATTTTGGATGTTCCATTTGGTGGGGCGGTGACCATGGATTTGAAGTTGATGAAATAAAATCTTACAGAGTCAAAGACAACTTGGGCTTTGAAACTATCTCATCTTCTTCAACATGTTCCACTTTCTTTGAATTATGTTGTTTCTTTGAGGATTTCCCCTTTAATGAAGGGGGCTTTTTTTGGCATTCATATCAGAAGACACAATTGGTTTTTTCAATTGCGTTCGCAAAATGGAATGAGTTCGGTTGATCGTTTTCCTAACCATCCAATCATCATATTTCTTCACATTATTGCTTTTGACTTCTTTCCACTCACCTTCTTCCTCTGGATTTTTAGTAGTAACATATGCTACCTGAGCTGAAGAACCTTTCAACTTGAATTGTCCCGAGTCCACCATCTTTTGAAGGAGGTCTTTGAAGACAAAACACTCTTGAATGGGATTCACCAACATCAGATGAAATGGGAAATAGTTGGGATGGTCGTCATCTCCTTCCTTGTTTGGCCTTTTGGGCCTTGGCAATTGAACCAAATTATTTTCCAGAGCCGAAATGAAGTAACCAGGAACTTGTTAATTTTGTAAAGAGTAAAATTTTCTCTTCAGATCCTCAAATTGTTTCCGTCTTTAATCTCTTTGATCGTATTGATGAAATGGCCTCTATTGTTGTCACTCAGGAGTTGGAGCCCTTCAGGAAGATGAAGGTTTTGAAGTAGGAGCAGGCACAGGTGCTTGTTTAAGCATGAATGTAGAAATATTTTCTCTACACATTCTCCTTCTCGAAGCTGATGGAATTACATGAGATTTATCCTTAGTCATCGTAAGAGAGTCATCAATCTGTTGAGCTATTGAAGTAAGGTCTCGAAACCCTCATGTGTATTTCACAGGGATCAATGGTGTGCGTAACTCATCACACAGATTTTCCACATAGATTGGCAACAGTTCCTCTTGAGGGAGTGCTAAGCTTTGGGAATATGTTAATCCCTTCCAGCGAGAAATGAAATATGAAACTCTTTCATTCTCACTTTTCTTACAATTTGTAAGATCAAAAACTGTTGTCTTTGGAAAATTTGAGCTGAATTGAAGAATAAATCGTTGACGGAGATCTTCCCATCCGGTAATTGACCGGTATGGAAAGCTTGTGTGCCAGACAAAATGAGGCCCTTGTAATGACTGTACAAAACACCTGAGCTTAATCACTTCTTGTTGTTGAGGGGTTCCCATCATGGGATCACAATGAGAAACAAAATGTGTTATGTGTTGCTCTGGATCTCCCGAACCATTAAATATTGGGAATGTGGTACTTGCAAAATTTGATGGGGGAGGAATCACGTCAACCCATTCAGGGTAAGCTATCTTTTCTGGTTGAATTTGAGCACGCTATCCCTCTATTGATTCCAACCAAGCTGTTAATAAGTCAATAGTAGTTATCAACTCTTGAAAAAAACATCTGGTTGTGCTTGGACCTGAGCAGGTGCAATAACAGGAGCTTGGATAGGTGTGGTGGTTGGTACTGAAAATGATGGTAGCACCACCATTTGTTGTTGCACTTGACCCATAGGATTAGACCTGTGAGGGTGTACTGATAAAGTAGGATACTCTTGATCTATCTCATTAGATGCAACAAATTCCCTTGGCTGACTGACTCCAACATGCTTAGGAGTAAGACTACCCTAAATTAGTTCTGCATTCGTTCTCCTTAATTCCTTCATTTCTTCCTCTTGTTGTGCGAATCTTTGCTCTAGTGAGAGCGATTTACCTTCTCCATAGGAAGTGTATGTAACTTTATTCGTTCCTTTCCCCTTGTTGGATCCCTTTCAGAGAGGGTTAAGTGGGTTACTTGAAGGAACACCCAGATTCTGGGTAAGCCTTTGATTTCGTGTACAAACACCTTCTTTATTTGTGTCTGTGCATACAACTTATTGAGAAGGAACCTCTTCATCTGATCCCTCTGAGTGAGCCTCATCTGGTGGATCAGCAACAATATCATTGATGATATTAATTGATGCATAATGCATTGCATCCCTTCTATCGGCATTTCTGTGATATTATATTCTTCCATGTCCTTGATGAGACATTGCCTTTTTTTGATTTGATCCCTCAGGAACTTCCTGACGAACCATAATTTGGGGGGAATCTCCTATTAATTTAGATCTTCGTTCCTCTATGGGCTTCTTTCCTAATCGATAGAAGACTGACTTTCTCTGAGGAAGAGATTGATGATTTGAAAAAGTCCCAAGTCTGGTGGACTGGGGTTGTTCCAGTTGTTCCGGCTCAACTTCTCAAATTTTATTTGTTGTTTCTAAGGGTTGGGTTAATAGATTCCCCAATCTGGCAAGCTGGGTGGTTCTTAACATGCTATATCTGAGACTATCTTAAAAGCTCTCTTGATATTGCAGAATTTAGTCCAGAAATTAGCTAGATGCATCAAACTGAATCCACATTTATCACCAGGTTCAAAAGACCGTTGGATGATTTCTGACACTTCTATCACTTGATGATGTACTTTCTCTAGACGAGAGACCTGTTCCATATTCTCGTTTGCTTGATGAAGGAGAAATTCATCAACCTTTTCTCTGTATGCTTGATTTTGAGATGAACTAGTTGAGGCCTGTTCTTGGGCAAGCCATTGATTACAAACAAAGCCAATTGATTGTGGCCGGCCATGGGCAATAACATTACATGAGACCATTTTCGGTGGGCATTGATGACTGGAGATCACATTGAAATTTAGTGCCCCATGAACACCCCATCCCCTGATATGAATACCATATGGGGCATTGACAATTAACTGGCGCAATCTTCTTAGTGCGCCAAGTCATGAACGCTGAAGGGATCTTTGCTGCTTTTTAGCCTTCAGATATCGAGAAACTGAGAGATATGCCAATTAAATTTGGCATTGTAACCCTTCTACTATCTTGACATGATTTTCATATTCATCATAAGATAATATTTTATTTTTAAACTGACAAAGATTTTTCCATATGTTGAGACGAATATCATGAATTCCATATTCTGTCAACATCTCTGTAATGTCATACTGAGAGTCAGCCGAAGGCCAAAACATGACTGGAACTTCAACTTTCACCAGTTGTTTTCTCATATTCAGTAATTCCTCTTTCTCATTCCATGAAGATTCTTCTACCTAATTAGACCAGAGCTGGTGCTTCTTTGTTGCTTCATCAGATTCAACAGGATTGGTAGAGAATTCACTGATCAAACTAGAAGATGAATGAACCAGGGATGGTTTATAGAATGACCTACACCCCGGGCTATCTTCTGATTGAGAATGTATTTCGCTTTCTAATGGTAAAGCATCAGACATGACAGGATTCACATTTTCAAGTGCCTCAAGATAAGAGGGCTTTCTCGTCACGACATTTTCCTCTAAAGAATATTCCAGTCAATGCGAATTACTACTACGGAGAGGACTTTCGCACTAAAATTCATCATCATGGGGAGAACCACCATGGTGGGTTACAGCAAAAGATGAAACATTTTTCTCCTTGGTCTTCTAGCCACACAGAGGGTTCTTGTGGCTCTCATCTGAAGATGAAACTTTGAGATCGACTGAACTGTCATGAAGCAAGCCTTCAAGATGAAGTGTCTAATGAAGACCTTAGGAATTAATGTTTCCACTATTGGGAAATGAGGGAGTAGAATCTTGAATTTCAACAGATATTTGTCTAAGTGCATCAGGAACTCTAGCATCAAGCAAGGCCTTATTACAAATCGTCTCTTGATTTCTTGACTGTGCTGGGCGGGTCTTCATTTTAGATGCCTTCTTACTCAATTTAAAAACCACTTGTTAATGAAAGTGGTTATTATGGGCCGGTGTATGTGGCTTCTTAGGATAAATGATCAGGTTAGGATGATTATTTCCACTCAAATCAGGTGTATGTGCCTGACTTAGCTGTCCATATGATATGGGGGAGTATGCCCCACAACCCTCTTGGACTGGAACAGAGGTGTGTGTCTGCTCCCAAGTGAACTGTTGATGTGTCACTCCACAGGTAGGGATAGATTTGTATGTCTTTCCCTATGATGCTGCTGATGCTGTTATAATATCCTAGTAGGCATCCAGAATATGAGCAGAGATTTGCTTCTGCTCTTTCACCATTGATAGAATGTGTTGGGTGACTTCAGCTGCCAGAACGTGGATATACATCCATTCTATGCTTGGAGTAGGTGTGTATTCCTGCACCATTTCTCCTTTTCCTGTTAGTGAATCCCGACAGTACTCATGTGTGGGGGAAGAGAGTTGAGTCTGCCTCATATTTGTCGTCGGAGCTTTCCTACTAACTTCTCGGAGTGCTACCAAACGATACTGGTGGTAGGCTTGATCAATACTAGTAGGTGTATGTGCCTGCTGATTGCACTCCGTTGAATGTGGTTGACGAGCTTCTTTCAATACCGACAGATATGGCTACCGATAGGATTGATGAGTGTAAGCAGGTGTATGTGCCTGTTTACCAGTTTTCAACACATTGGGATAGTGGGCTCCATCGTATGTAGTCAGATTAGCCTGCTGACTAGATGATGATTTATAAACAGGTGTATGTTCTTGTCTATAGTACTCTACAGTAATTGCCTGGTGGGATTGGCATGCTGCTGCCAGATGAGTCTACTGGACAGTGGAATTAAAACGGATGGGTGTGTGTGCCTGCTCGTTTCTTGCCACCATGTTAGGTTGATGGACTTCTTCAGAGATAGCAGAGATAAGGACCTGCTCACTATTGACCAGATTTTACCTCTGGCAGTTCATCTTTCCTGCTCGGGTTCGAGGAACCTTAGCCAAATTCCTGGAGACGATACCCTCATCATGTTGAGGGTGCACTGTCGCACGAGTCTGGGGGCGATTGTTGATGGAAACCCTCGGGAAGGATTCCTGTCTCTTTGAATTAAGGCCCTAAGGGGCCTTCTCATTCACCTCCCCAGAATATGGGAGGTACTGGTGATTTCGTTCCAGGGATAACGAACCGAAACTATTGGAAACAGTGGTTGGAACCCCCTACTTCTTGATCACTGGTTGTTGTTGTCCAGACAACCAGGGTGAATTATTGACTTGGAGGGCTTGTCGAACGGCCTCCAGAGTCGGGATGGTACTGTGTTGACGGTACTCCTTAACCATCGCATTTTATACACATCATTGGATACGCTAAGTATATTAAGTCATCCTCAGAGCGGACAATGATCCAGAAGGAGTAGTAGTAGAGGTATTCACTGTTGTGAACTTAAGAGAAGACATTTTTGTAATGCATAAGATCTTGGAAAAGAGTTCATGTTAGATATAATAGATGTAATCCAGATAAGTCCAGCCATTGCATCTTTTGGATGAGCACATATGTTATTGATTGTTTTTTTGTCCCTCTCATTGAGTTTAAATAGGGGCCTAACAAATAAGTAAAACATCATTTTACTTGGTTAAGGATTCACGTCGGGTTCACCATTTTTTTGTTTCAGCTGGAATTGGGGATGAACTTGTTGGTTTAAGGTTCAAATATTCCAATCAGTTTCTAATGGGTTTGTTTGTAGAAATGGAAACATCCAATGATTCTATATCCATTTGGACCAAGTTTCCAAAGGTATATGCTCATTAGTTATGGACCGATTAGACTTAAGAATTTGCATTGGTCAAGAGGATGGGAGTTCGGACTCATCACACCATTTTTATGGGAATTAATATCTACTCCGTGACTCTCTTTATAGATTTAAGTTATGTTTATGAATCCTTATTAAATTTCCATGTATAAAGATGATCTTTCCTTTAGATCTGACAATCAATGATTAATATGTAGGAATTTTAGAGAATATTTTATATGTATTTGAGGTTCTTCATCGATAGAGAATCATCTGTATTTTTTTTAGAGATTCTTAGTCAATGGTATCCTCTAATACATTATATAAAATTCTCTTGGTCATTATGATGACCATAGTAGTTTTAAAGCCACTCATTGGGGAACATGAAGTTTATTGTCATTTAGAAGGACATGTATTATTTCAGAGTTGGGATCATACCTGCAGATGGGCTACCTACGTATCCTTCATTGTAAGAGGAATCAGAACCCACGTAGTTCAAGTAAAGGAGTATAATGTTTATGTATGATTGATGGCTCAAAGAAAGATTTCATAATTACTTTTACACTCTAAGCTCACGTGAGTCACGCTTAGTGTGAGAAACAAGAGGTATTGGTAAAACCAGACAATTGTGCCATGAAATATGCAATCATAAGAAATGATGTGGGGATTATGTATGTATGATTTACCAAAATAGACAGAGATCAGGATGTATTTCAGAGAAGAAGTACGGGAATAGGGTCCATAAAGGTGTATGTGCTTTTATGGAGATTTGTAAACTCTAACTTAGAGCTTACTCCTGAGGAAGATGCCAAAATTAGGAGGGACTTGTGATTGGGTTTTATTCCTGAGAAGGAAGCCCAGATCAAAAAGTAAATTAAGACTGCTTAAGAAGAATTAAGACTGGAGCTTACTTTTAAGGAGGAGGCCCAGGTTAATGGAACATAAAAACTGGGGCTTACTACTGAGAAGGAGGCCTAGGTTAAAGGTATTTGAAAACTGGGGCTTACTCCTGAGAAGGAGGCCCAGGTTAAAGGGATTTGAAAATTGGGACTTACTCCTCATAAGGAGGCCCATGTTAAAGGGAATTTATAATTTGGGGAATTGGGGCTTAATCCTAAGGAGGATGCCCAGATTTGAGAATTTGGAGATTGGGACCTACTCCTGAAAAGGAATCCCAGGTTAAGGGACTTGGGGCTTATTCTTGAAAAGCATGCCCATTTTTTTAAAATTATGACTGGGGCTTACTCCGAAAAATGGAGGCCCAATTTAAGGAGACCGGAGACATAGGACTTAATCCTGAGGAGGAGGCCTAAGTTTAAGGAAAAGATAATTAGGTCTTATTTCCGAAAAGGATGCCTATATTGGGGAACTTTTTGCTTACTCTTAAGGAGGATGCACAGGTTAGGGGTTTTGAATTGTGACTTACTTCTGAGAAGGAGGCCCAGGTTAAGGATATTATGACTTGGGCTTACTCCTGAAGAGGATTCCCATATTTGGATACTTGGGGCTTACTCATAAGGAGGATGCCCAGATTTTGGGAAATTGTGACTGGGGAGTACTCTTGAGGAGGAGGCCCAGGTAAAGGGGCTTTGGGCTTACTCCTAAGGATGATGCCCAAATTTTGTAGACTTTGAGACTGGGGCTTACTCCTAAAAAAGGAATCCCACGTTAAGGGAATTATGACTTGGGGCTTACTCCTAAATAGGATGCCCAAATTTGGGAACATTGAGACTGAGGATTACTCCTAAAAAAGGAATCCCTGGTTAAGGGAATTATGACTTGGGTCTTACTCTTAAAAAGGATTACCAAATTTGATAACTTTGAGACTGAAGCTTAATCCTGAAATGGAAGCCCATATTTGGGAAATTATGACATGGGGCTTACTCGTAAGGAGGATTCCCAGGTTAGAGGACATGGGGCTTACTCATAAGGAGAATGCCTAAATTAGGATCCTCTCATCCTTAAAGGATTAAGTGGAAATGAATGAAATCTCTAACCTTAGTTACATAAAGATGTGTAAATCACTAGGTTTTGAGAGATGCTCCATAGAATTTCTTTCAGATAAGGAAGATAACAAGGAAATCATTCCATAAATGGATTTGGATAGAGTTATAAAGGCTTAATCTTGAATAGGAGAGGTGGAGAGGAATAAAAACGATGAATAGGCAGGAGGGGCACCCAAAAAAGTATGGGTGTGCAAGTCCTGCGTGGGCGCAGAAGTCCTGGTCGCACAGGTATACCTGCGTGACGCATGGGTACTTGCGCTACGTTCAACCCTTAAGGCAATACTTGGGAAAGACTTGGCTCAAGCCCTTAGTATTATCCCTAAGGGATTCCAGAAGGGAGGCGCGCAAGTTCTGTTGAAGGGGTAAGGCGGCACGCAAGTGTGGCCATTTCCCTCAAGGGAAGCCCACTTAGATGCACAAGTTTTGATGAGTTTCAACACTTAGGCCTTGTTTCACCTCTTTGGAGCTTCTGTTATAGGTAATAAATTACCTTATAAGTGTTCATAAATCTTCGAGAAGAGACTAGGGCGTTGGGAGCTAAAATCTGAGTTTTTGGAATTTTTCGTCCTTGAAATAGGGGCCCACCGGGGGTATTTATAGGCTATTGAAGACCTCGAGCGAGAATCAAAGAGGGCGCGCAAGTCACCTGTGTGACCATTATGCGACACGCAAGTATACTTGTGAGGCCTTAGTGTAACTTGCACGACCCAAGTGGGAACGAATCCTTCTTCATGCCTTTGTCGATTTTTGATGTTTCTTCAAAGGATGAATCACTTTGGACCAAGGTATTCCCTTTTTTAGTCATTTAGAATTTGTGATAGAAAGGAGCATCAATAATGTCACTATAGTTGGCCCACATTAGCCTATGCCAAAAACTCATCCATTGTGTGAAGGTGGTTCACTCTTGAGGGATATATCTGGATCCCAATGGATTTTATAGCATCTCACAATGTCATAGACTCCTTTGGAGCTCATGATCCATTACCAAAATTAGGAATAACATAGCCTAGAAGAACCTTGGAATGTATAATAATTGGTCATTGGTACTGTAAATCTTCACAGGTGAATAATAAGAACATCTGATATTCCCTAACTTAATAAACTAATGCAAAGTTAGGGGAACACTACTAATTACTATTGATGTTTCAATGGAGACTCGTTGTTGAGAACCACCTCCACCACCTTTGTGATTATTATTCCACTTCCTCTTCCTTCCCTACATTCCAATTAATATACCATTAGATGGAATAAAATGGTGAGAAAAGGCCAATATTTCCCATTATATCAATTTCTCCCTTCATCACACTATCAACTATGTTAGCATAGGTAGTAATCTTCAACAAATATAACTCTAATAGAATATTTATTTGTAACCCCTTTAAGTATTACTAATATCTCCATTGATCATTAGTTATCACATGTAATTAAAATTAAACCATCTATATAAAATGGTTAGTGTACTCCAACGTAGAGTTCTCCCCTAATACATAGAGATTAACTCCAGATACATCACCATAATTAGATACTATAGATAGAACATTTGAAAGAATAGTATCTTGAAACCCTTCTAATCTAATACCACATGTTTGTTTTATGATACCATGGAATCCCACTATCATATTTTGGGACCCTTGATATTGAACATTTAGCACTTCACCTTGATAGGCTCGGGAATATAAAAAAAATCAAATAATTGATCGATCTATTAAATTTGGTCCTAAAAACTCTTGGGGTTCATTCATACCCTAAAATGATTGTATCTTCTTAGGTTGGAACTCTTGAGATTGGTCCATGTCTCCTCCATCACCAGGTTTCACCTCAAAATCATGGTTGTAAAATCATGGTAAACTAGAGTCTCAGGAAAGAACTACCCATACGATAACCTCAAAAAATATTCTGATCTAGAAGAGGATTCCCTTGAGGAGTATCTCCCACTGCACCCTCCTGAGTAACCATTGGAAGATGTCTAATAGTTATGCTTCGACATACTATAAATAGAATAGAAATATCATATGATGAAAAAAATATCAGTTTAAACCAAAAGATCATAATAATAACCAAGGTCATGTTCAAATCCTAGAATCAAAGACACACAACCTGGCATCCCATGGTAAATTAAAGCTCTTAAAAACTACATATGGGTAGTCACCCTCCATAACCAACCTATCAAGTCCAGATAATCCTATATTTATCCAAGAAGTCATCCTAATATCGAAACCCTTGAGTACATACCTCCTTTGAAAATAATTATAATGAACTAAACCTAGATACCCTCTTTACTGATACCCTAACTAATTATCCACTAACTTGAAGTTCATTCTCAAACCCTACAGGGAAGATAATATCACATGTGCATCGAAAAAATATATAGGTAATAATTTTTTCCAATCTAATACAATAGACATTTCATATATATAGAAATAAAATTATAAATAAAAAATTTTAATCAAAGAAAACTATAATAAATGCAGTAAATTGTGGTAGTTTTTTAGTATTGTTTTATAAAACTAGTTTTAGGAAATTATATTCTATACTTTTTAGTGATAATTTGTAAAATAATTGATATTTAGAGACATTTTTTAACAAAAATTCTTGTAAAAATGTTAAAATGATTTTTTCGTGGTTTTAAAAAATAGTTGTTTTTATTTTAAAACCACTCTCCCACTCCCTATCGACCACTATCACCCCCACGATCTATAACTTCTCTCAACTTGGCCTCCCCCTAATGGATGATTTATGACCTCCCTCACCCCCATGCAATTCTTCCCCTGGTCTTTGTCTCAGACTCACCCTCACTGCTACTCAATTTTTGAAAACCTCTCTGCCTTCCCCTCGAAGGTGCTCAAAGTTGAACCACTCTTATCCTCCCACCCCATTGATCTCCATCAATTTTATAATGTCTTCCCTATCAACCTCAACACTATATCCCCCCCCATTGAATCCCTCTCTGTCGCTATGCCATTAGTCTCACACTAGGATTTGGGGCAATCATTATGAGATATTTCATTCATTGGTCATAGGTAATTGATTATAAGCTCTATTTTAGGGAATATTTCATTAATATAGTTATGTTTAATAATTTACCTAATCTAATTCTCCATCAGTTCTTGTAGTCTAATATATTTATAAATTTATGTGTTTTAACGGCAGTTTGATATAAATTATTCCATTATTAAATTAAATATATTTAATTTTTATATATAATAATTTATTATATATTTTATTTTATAGTTTAGGGATTTGAGTACATATAAAAAATTGGATTACCATACATCAAAATGCGTATTTGTATGTTTGGTATAGAACATGTTTTTAGATTTTACATTTGAAAATTCATATATGGGTGGAAGAATGAAATTCCAGTGTCCTAATTAAAAATTCAAACAATGGTTAAATACAGATGTAGTATATGAGAACATGATATTGATACAATTTTCTCCTCATTGTATGCAATGGATTTGGCTTAGATAATTGAATGTTTTAGAAAAATAAAGTTGTGTTTTTGTAGTCAAAATTAACAATCAAAATCTATGATAGTGCACAATAAAATTCAAAACAAGATTAATTAGGTTTTAGGCATAGTAAGGAAATTACATAAAAAATATAACACATAAATTGATATTATTTTTGATTTTTTAGATGTTAATGATGTTTTTAGAACATAAGTATGTACTGATAAAGATAATAACATATTAATGGGTCATGATAAGGAAACCAATACAATGGAAAACTCAACTGAGAAAACAACTGAGTTATTTAAATTATTTTTAGATATAAATCAGTATTTTATGAAAGATGTGTTAAATATTAAATATTTTATTTTTTATAAAAATTAAACTACATAAAATTTTTATATATAATTACAAATGAATTAGTTTCATTGATATTATAATTTTCATGTGATGAATTTTCTGAATATAAGATCCCAATATCATATTATGATATTAATAACATTATTAACTATCTGGGGCTCATTTATATGAAGATACATTCATGTACGAATGATTTTATTCTTTATTGGATTTTTTTAATAGATAAAATTTCAAAAGATGTTATAATTCCAGATGGAAGTCAACAAATAAAATAAAAAGAAAAAGAAATTTATTGTAAAGGATTTACATTACATCCCCTTAAAACCATAGTTGGAAATATTTTTTATGTTTTCTAAAACCATAGTGAAAATGATGTGGCATGATTTTAATAATAACAATGATGAGTTCATGTGATATCATGGAGATTCAAAATAGTGGAATACCTTTAATTCATTCCATCCATATTTCTCTTATTATCCTTGAAATATAAATTTGGGATTGGAATATGGTGGATTCAATTCTTGTGGGACTTTATATAGGAGTTAAAATATTTATCCATCTAATTTTAACCCATATAATATACCTATCTATATGTGTATGCAACAAATTGTATCCATCATATCGATTATTATTCCTAAAAATCAAATTCATGCAAATGAAATTGATGTATAATTTCAACCTCTTATTCATGAAAGATAAAATTTCTCGAATGATTGTGTAGAATCATATGATGCATCTATGTCAATAAATATTCTAAATTCATGATTCCCTTATGTGGACCATTAGTGTATTTCCCATATTATTAAATTTTTCTTATTCGAACTTACACTTTGATTTGGATTTTATATTTTATAATTGTTATTTGTGACCCAATGGATACCTTATAAATTAATATGGTGTTTCATGTTTCATCGTCGCATCCACAATACATCTCATAGAATTAGTTTTTACAAGTAATTATTTAATAGAAAAAATTTTTTTATTCTTACGGTAAATTTATAGTTTAGATCAAAAATATTGACACAACTATCAAATATTTTTATAGATTTACAAAAATATTTTTAGATGAGTGAGTGTGGAAAAAGATTTAGAACACCATCAGTTACAATTGTAGCACAATAATGGAAAAGAAGAGAGTAATTTTAGAACATCATATTAGGAATTTAATGTTTCATGTCATAATCTTGAAGTTATGTACATTGAGAAAATTGTGTGTGATAATGTGTTGTTTCCATTTCATAATGATCAATGAAAATAAAATGGTCATTTAAATGCTTGTAAATACTTAGAATAAATATATATCTATTCTGATTTATGGAAAAATTATAATGGGAAGTATCCAATAAATATATTAACATTGAAATCCTAACAAAAAGATATTGTATTTCGAAGATTAAAAAAAATGAAATTACCTATGGATATTCTAGAAATATTTGAAGATTTTTTTATTTGAATAACTATAAGATACATGCATTGAAAATTCAAATCTCGAATGTATTAATGGACCAGTTGTTTCCTTTTTATTTTCATAATGTGTTTCCTAATAAAATTACAATCATTCTAATAAAAGTTTTCACATTCTTTCAACAACATTGTAAGAAGATATTAAAACCTAATGAATTGGGTAAACACTAATAAAAAATTGTACTAATTATATTTCATTTGGATATGTTCTTCCCTGATCATTTTTCATTTTGAAAATTTATCTAAAGGTGAATTTTCCTGAAGAAGATAAAAATGGATGGATATTATATTATTGATGGATATATTCCATTGAGGGGTATTTTATTTTAATATTATTTTCATTGAAAGTTTCTAATTTTTTTAGTAAATATATAGAAACATTATTTATTAATTTCATACCTTTTAATGTTGGGTATCCTTATGATTTAAAGTCTTATGGAATAAATAAAGCTCATCAAGAAGGATATATTACTAATGGTTACCTAGATGAAAAAATTTTAACCTTATATTCATGGTATGCACATTCGATGGATATAAGATTTAATCAATTGGGAAATTTTGAAGATATTCCTAGCCAATTATGGGCTAATAATAAGTCATCGATATTTCTAACATTAGATCAATAAGTTGAAAAATTATCTTCATTTTCATTCAAAAATATGTAATTAATATAAGAAGATAGATATTTTCTACTCAATACTAATATTCTTCATCCCTATATCAAATAATTAAGGATACAAATAAAAATATTCCTTAAGATTCGAACTCATAATAAAACATAGATGATATAATTTTTTACCAAATAAATTGTTGAATGGTTTTTGTGTCACGTAACTTATTAATCTAATTTTTAGTTTGAATATGTTTAACTTTATATAAATTATTTAATAATTGTTTATTTCTTCTTTTATAGGTAATGAATGATGGTTATTGAGATAAACTATCTAAATATTTGATGTTTATAGATCAAGCTCCTTTGAATCGTGTTAGGAGATTGAATTATTACAATATTGGTGGTTTCATGTTTTATAAAGAATATTGTGAGGAAGGTTTGAGAACAAAAAATAGTATTTTATTCATAGTTTCATATCAAGGATAAAATGTAAATTTGGTTAATTTTATCGAGTTAAATTATCATGGTAAATTTGTAGTTATGTTTTTCAAAGGTAATTTGGTAAATATTTGAGGGGATATGAAGAAAGGTTTATTACAATTTAATTATATAAATTTATCATGGTTGATTAATACTAGTGAGCGGGAAGAACCTGATACATATAATATTTATATTATGGGTGATAAAGGTGAAGTAATTTTTGACAAAAACCCCACTAATAATAACATATTGAATTATTTAGACCTAATGATATTGAAAATTTCACTCTTCTGAGATAGAGTGAAAAATAATGAGAATAAAAATGATCATAAGAAGAAGAAATAATTTAATAAATGGAACCTAATAAATACATGACGAACTAAGAATAGAATTTTTATGTTGTTTTTTATCATTAAATCCGCTGAATGTGATTTTATATTAATAAATTCAAGTTCTGTTTTATTTAATATAAATAAATGAATGTAGGAATTTTTTATATATATGCTTCTCTAGAAGAGGTTTGGTTACAATACCCTGCCAATGTCACATGGATCTCAATCTTTTTCTACAACACAATGTAAAATTCATCACATTCATTGCACAATTTTTTAATACCATTTTCTATCATAATACACATTCATCTATAGGTATGACTTCTACTGATGATGTCAAGGAATTACACATGAAATAGAATTATTGATAAATTTAAAAACAATAGTCTTATTTTATTCAATTTAATAGTATAATTTAATTAGAAAAATTAAAACTCAAAATGAATTTGTATATTTCTTTTATATCACTCAAAAAAATAAGTCTATAATTCTTTGAATATTCTACATTATAATATTGAAATAATTATCTAAATTATATAGTACAAATCAACATTGCCATAAAAATAACTTTTATATGAGGTAGTGGTTCAAAATATAATAATTTATCTATAGAACAATTTTTATTTTAATAAGTGTGGTGAATTTTGATAGAATTCTATTCATTTTCATTGACACCATAATTTTTATTTTGGATTCTTTTTAGAGGCTATAAAATTGAAATAATATTAGTAAATTCTTTATAGGTTTTAAAACCACTACTCAGTTGATGTTTATACTTTCAATAATGTATGAGAAAAACATTGTAATGAATAATCTATCTATGATGTGGAGTGTGTGTAGCTTTAAGATAACTGAAGGAATTTTTTCATTGAAAATTTAATTTAATTAATTATAATCAAATGATAGTTTGAGTATAAAAATGTGAATTTTGTGAATAGAGTTATGTTATTAATATAATTATCATTATGGATATAATTATTGATTGAGATTGTTAGCATTACTTAAAACTGGTCTGGAATAGTTGACGTATTGTTTGAGGATATTTGAGATCTAATACTAATATAAGATATTAGAATTAATGAATTATTCATGATTACAAAAATAATATGTTGTATAATAACATAATACTATCATTTCATACCATACTATGTCGTGTGTCTTCTAACACAACTGTGGCTATTTTATGTTACAATAATTCTTAGCATGCTCATGGCTACCAATTATTCATTTCATAATTATGTCATTACTTAAACTAAATTCATATCAAATCAAATATCATTTTAATTCTATTTTATTTTTTATTCATTGAATACCCAAATTATTGATTATTGGTTAACTAAATTAAATAAATGTTCAAGAGGTAGTAAGTGGGGAAGAAGTTGAAGGGTATCATCATCATCAAGTAATGGATCATGAGGGGTATACATCTTAATGGAGTATCAAGAAGTCATGTTTGTGTTTTCCTTTTGTGGACCATTAAATTTTGTAAACAATGATTTAATTTATGTTTCAATATATATAATAGAATTATTTTTAAAAAATTGATGTCATATTTTTATATATTTTAACAAATAACTCTTTTTTGTATATATTCTTTGTATATTGGTTTTTAGTGGATAAAATCTTAATTTGATTCTATTTTTTAATCACATAACTTTTGGTGGTTCTAACCACCACTAATTAATTAGTGCTGATTTTAATGACCACGAATAAAATATAGGAACATAAAACTACCATGAAATAATGTAAATTTTGATACCTAGCGGTGGTTTTAACCTCCACCAAAATAGTTTTTATACACATAAATCACTGCGAAATTTTAAACCCATTTCTAAATTTATCACAAATAAAAAACACAACAAATTTAAAAAACACTTCTAAAAATAATGTTTATCATCAAAATACAAAACTGTCACAAAAAATAACATAACTTTGTTATATATTAAATGGGCTTTAATTTGAGGTGGTAAAAACTGCCTCAAAATAAAAAAAACCACCCCTATAATCTATTTTTCCTGTAATGGAAAAATAATGGTAGTGATACAACCAAAAAGCTAGAAACATCAAATATCATTGAACATGCCCAACAAAACACAACATGTGTGGGGAAAGCCTTTGTGGGGTTGAGTATAAAAATACTCAATAGGACACCTTGAAACCACAATGCATACAAAAAAGGAAAATATAGTTATCTCTACATAGGTATATATATACAGCACATATAATATGAATATCTAGATATACTCAAAAAATAAAAAAATTAAAAAAATTAAGTCACAACCATAGTATACCAGCCTAGGATTCCAACTCACTAATTCAATAATTAGATCATCTGGGAGAATACATCTTGGGTCTGAAAGAACTAATGGAATCTATCATAGAGGTAGTTCTCATCCTGTCTCACCATTAGATGTATATACTGAAGGTTTGAGAGATACAATACACATATTTAGAACACCCCCAAGGCAATGGGGTGATACCAACAAATCAATATATATTAACCCCTCTAATTAGAGGATCAACACCCATGTATTGTTGTTCATGTTGATACCATGAACTCTACCTAGGGTATGAAGATGAAAAGAGGACCTCATTCCGAGCCTCTTGGAAGGATTCTAATGTTTCTATCCAAGAAGTCATACTGAAGGGATCACAGTCCTATGGATTGGAGATGATTCCATACTAACCCTCAAGTATAGAATAAGGGGAATTCACCCTAATGAAACTTGTCTAAAATATTGAGGACAAGGTCTCCAAGCCATGTCAAAGAAAATACACGACTTGTAGTAGGGATCAGACATTGTGTCCCTTGACCTCGATTCCTACCATGTAAATGGAACGTGTGTCTTTCCAATGTATGTGTAGAAGTAAATGACATGTAGGCTTCTCATGTAGTCTACATGTGTGATTGTATGTGACTTTAACCCATTTACATGTGACCATGTACATGGTCCAGGCCGTGTCTGTGGGGGGGGAGTACACAGCTAGCTTAAACCCGTGTAATCCAACCCCTATCGATGTACCCTTAGAGGTACACACAGAGTCTCTAGGGGACACAAGCTATGTTACATGGTTACAAAACTATCCTCTACACAGGGGGTTACGTGGGGTGTAGATCCAGTTTATGTGCCATATAATGTGGAAATTTATAGAAACGTAGATCCGGTTCAGAACATCCTAGCCATTTCACTAGCCTTCGATCAAGATATTTTTTCTCTCTAAAAACAAAGATCAATATTTTTTATTCATTCCATCACCAAATAAACAATATTTGTCCATTATATCTTCTAAAAAAATGGGGTTATTCATCATTCTTCATTGTGCACTGATGATAATGAAAATTGGGCATCTAAATCATATGATCTGCTTCTCTCTCCATCATCACACCTCTGTCATGTTGTGACAATCTCAAATATAGGATATCAGATCGTTGCTCTAAGAAACGGGAGTGCAACAATCTATTGATCGAGATACGTCGAACCACAAGACAAAAAAATAATTCCCATTATGAATGAATAATGGATAACCAAAATCACAAGAACAAATAAGTTGAACAGATGTCAATCAATGTTCATCTCAATCTCATTTCATCATCAATTGAACTAAAATTGAAGAATCAAAAATCCTAAAAAAGTATCCTGATAAAAATCCCCAAAACAAAACACATCCCTCTATAACCATGATCCTTGAATCTATCCATCAGTAAATTGATTCACGTTCATCATAAAAATATAGGACTATTAATAAATCCAAACAAAAAAACTCCTTACCTGTATTAGGGTCAATCGCTGACAAATAATGATGTTGTTTCATAGTCTTTGGTGAGATCCTTTCATTTCATCCTATTCAGGTCATTGATAATTGATCTAGGTTTTTCTTCCAATTGAACCTCTTTCTATGTTCTTCAAGGACTCTCTAATAATTTTCATGATTATATGGATAACCCTCAAAATTTTCCATAATTGATTATTTATAGAAATGGAAATGAGGAATCTATGTGAAAATAAAATAAAATAATTTATCTAATTATTCTATTCATTTTATACCTACAATGGATTTCCCAAAACTACATGTACTGATTAAGGTTGAGCCATGCCTAGGTTAAACCTCTTGTTTTGTAGCCCACGATTCCCTTTTGTTTATGATATGGGAACTCTTTAGAATTTATTCCACTATTTCAAGAAAAATATGTGCCTATTCTATTTAATATATTTAATATATTCTTAAACATTTATTCTAGGAACACTGGGCCTCCGAATCACATTTATTCTCAACACCTATTCCCAGACATAATCTATAAAATATCCAAAAATAATACATGGTAAATATGATCCATTACATTCTCCCTACCTTCAGTTTTTATTTCCCTAAAAATAAAAAATAATGGATACTCAAAATATGTGGATACTAATAACTAATATAAGCCTCCTACACCCATGTGCTCTGTAACGACCTGAAATTTTAAATAAATATTGTTTCCTAATTTTATGTGTTATTTTATTTTATTTTTATACTCAACAAAAATGTTTCATTTGATAACATGAGTATAATTAAAATGAGACTGTTGGGTTTTGACTGTTATTTGACCGTTGGTCAATATGACCGCTGGAAACTAAATGTTTTGACTATTGTCGCTAAATACAAGCAATCTTGGTTAATTAATATAGAAAGAAGATTTGATGGCCTCACCCAGTAGTCTTGGACCGATCGAAGCCCATCTAACAGAACTTGGGAAGGAGGTAGCACCACTGGGCTTTGCTCTGGACCAAACACAAGATGAACTTCATCGTATAAAGCTAGTACGGGATCGCCTTCGCGAGAAGTTCAAACTGATAGAAATTACTACTCGTGCGATGTTGGCCGAGCCTCCCTCGGATTCTCTCACATTAGCACACCTTACACTTAGGTCCTATTCTGGTGTGATAAGGGGCTATGTAAGGAGACCGTAACTGTCTTGTGTAATCCTTTGTTTTAAATAAAAATTTCGATTTCTTTTATGAATTTTCAAATGACCGGATAAATATAGTACGCATATTTTTGATGAATTTTAGAAAAAGGATATTTTAAATATGTTTATGTAAACCCTAAATAATTAAAAATGTGTATTTATTTTCAAAAAATGGTCTTCTACAATTATGTTCAGTAAGAAATTTAGATTCTAATAAGATCAACTTGATTTTTGATGAATAGTAAATTATGAGTAGTGATTTTATGATTAGTATTAATAATGTGTCCAAATGGATTAGTAATCTCACTTAAAGAAAGTATTAAAAAAATCTAGGCACTTTGATTAAGTAATGTGATTCAATAAAATGGTTAAATAACGGTTTCATAAATTATTATTCAAGTATTAGTTTTTTCGGATGAATAGTTTTTTTAATTAATATTTTAATTAAAAATATTTAGAAAATTAGTTTTATAAAATGGACTTCATTTTTGAACTCAGAGCATCGATATTATGTTAAGGTAATTTTTGGGGATTTTTTCTGAAAAAAATAAATTTTCGATGAATAGTGTTTTTAATTAAAAATTTAATTAAAAATATTTAGAAAATTATTTTTTTAAAATGGATTTCATTGTTGAAATCAGAGCATTGATATTTGGTTAAGGTGAAATTTTGGGACTATTCTGAGAAAGTTGAATTTTCGATGAATAGTGAAAATACAGTTTTTAAGTTACGGGTGTTTAATGACATCATTAAATGATGTATTAAGTATGAAATCAATATGGTAGACTTATGAATAGTAATATAAGGTATGAGGTGTCCCAAGTGTCCAATACCATGGGAAAATACCATGGGAAAGCCCATGGTTTTGCCAAAACCACTAATGAGGTGTCCCTTGGCCATTAATGCCTTGTCCCCTCACTTTCTCTATAAATACCAATCCATCCTCTCATCCATTCGACTCCCCACTCTCCCCCAACAAATTTCTGGTCTCCTTACCTTCCAAGGAGTCCTCCCAAGGTGCCCCCAATCCCTCAAGGTCCAAACCATTGAGTTTTAAGAGTTACGTTTTAAGGCAAGGGATTCGACCTCTCTCTTTAATTTCAAGTAATCTCTTTTATGTCATTCCTTTTATGCTCCATGTTCATATGTTGGATGATGTTCTTTTATACTACTATTACTGCCCTTTTCATGTTCATATAATGAGATATCCCCTCTTACTCTCATTATTTTGTTTTATGATGTTTTATGTGGCGCCGTTAGGCTTTCGAAATTTTTGTAACAGATTCTTTCTCCCTTCTCATTTTTCAAGATCTATTTTCATGTAAAGTATTTCAAGTTCCTTTTTATTATGTTGGGGTATGATCTCTAAATTTATCATAATGATCTTTTATGATCATATGATGAGAGACCCCATTTGATCTCTTCAATTCAGTATTTTGAGGTTTTAATTGGCGCCGTTAGGCTGCCGAATTTTTAAGTGGTTCTTCACCCTTCTCGTTTTGAAGTTCGACTTTCATGTCAATTCTTTCAAGTTCCTTTTTGTTATGTTGGGATATGATCTCTATATCATTCATACTGTACTCTTATGTTCATATTATTAGAGACCCCATTTTATCTCTTCAATTCAGTATTTTGAAGTTTTAAGTGGCGTCGTTAGGCTGTTGATTTTTTTAGGGGATTCTTTCACCCTTCTCATTCTTTTCAAAGTTCTACTTTCATGTCAAGTCTATAAAGTTCCTTTTTAATTATGTTGGGGAATTATCTCTATATCTATCATATTGAACTCTTATGTTCACATGATGAGAGACCCTATTTGATCTTTTCAAATCATTTTGTTTGAAGTTTAAGTAATGCCGTTAGGCTGCCGAACTTTCATATGAGAAATCTAATTTTTGTCTTCCTTCCATGTTTTTCATTTCAAATGGTATGTCCTTGAAATTTCCTTAACATGATTATGTATCCTTCTTATTATGTCCATCTACTATTTTATGGGTCATTTATGAACGTTTGACCCATTTTCCCTCTCTTTTTAATGTCTTCTAAAACCTCGTAACATAGCCGTTATGCTGCAAAATTTCCGTCTCAAAATGTCTCTCACTTTTTCTAAAGTTATTTTATATTATTAAGTGAATACTCAAAGATCTTTCTTCTAAAGGGGTATTCACATATTTACCAAAATGTTCTATTTTAAATTATGGGATTTACAAACATGAGACCCACCTTCCTTTTCTGTGGGTTTTAAAGTGACGTAAAGATCATGTCTTTAAAGCAGTTTTTAAAACATTATGATTATGAAATGAAACCCATTTGTTTTGTGCTATATGGGTTCTTTATGAAATGTTTGATTATGATATATGTGGATCACATGATAATAAATTCAAATTTAAGGGTGCGCCCTGATAGCGCTCCAATGCATTGGGTAATGACGTAACCACTAGAGATTACAATTTTCACGATACCTTGGTGAATAACCTTGGTAATTTTCAAATGAAACCTTGGGGATGGACCTTGGTGATATGTTCATGATTTTCTATGTTAAATTATGTATCCACATCTTCAAGTTATGAAAAAGTTTTATTTTTATTATGATATGCCTCATGATTTCATTTTCATGCCTTAAAGTTCTTTTCATGACTTTATTGATGTATCTCAAGTTCATATGTAAAATGTTTCACTTGTTTCCCTTGCTGGGCCTTCTGCTCACCCTTTCTTTTGATGTATTTCCCCAGGTTATGAGATTCAGTAATGACCCTAGGGTGAACATGAGGAGAAGCCTTTCAAGTGTTTAAAAAGAATGTTTTTTTTTGTTTCATGTTTTATGTTCCTTGTTTCCAAGACACTAAACCTTAAAGATCCTCAGTTCCGTGTAATGGAATGAGAGTTATGTTATAAAAATTCAGGATGCTATAGTTGGTATCAAAGTATGGTTTAGTTATTTGAGAAAATTATGATATGAAAACTCTAGGAAGAACCCTATATAAAAGTTTAAATATAGGAAATATTCCTGGTATTTTGGTGAGTATTGAGTAAGGGGTTGCCAAGCAAATACATCCCTGTCTGGATACGAGCTGGTAGAGGTGGCTCTGGCACAGATGTACATAGGGGTAAAACCAGAAAACACCGCTTTGAGCTCGACTCGAACGGGAACTGGTACACGAGAACGGTCCTTGCTGCACTCTTGGTTACGACACTCCCGGGGGATATGCTTTGGTAAATTCATAAGCTTGGTATGAACCATTGTTAAAGGAACAAAGATAAAATAAAATAAAGATTCACATAAGAATATATGATCATGGATAACCTAGATGGGAACCTAGGGGATCACAAGTTAGGGTATACTTTTCTTCTAAAAGTTATCCTTATATGCTTTAAGTTCCTTTTCATGATTATTGGTTAAGTATTTAAGCCTTTAATTATACTTTATCTTCTTAGTTAATGGTGGGAAATGGAATAACGTGTCCCAACAACCAATTTGATAGGAAATGAGACAATTTCTGTATTAATATGACAGAGATGATTAGGGGATTAAAAGATGATTATTATTTTGGAAGACGTTCACTATTTTGGGGAACCTATATGATCGAGGTAAATAGATTACTATAGTATTTTCATTGAGGAGTAAGGTTGACTTATATTTTGAAGAATTGATGAATGTAAGGTGGACTTATAGTAATTTAGGTTACTTATGGGAATTATTAACCTATCTTGGGTAAAATATGTTTAGGTTAGCTACTTTTGTTATAAGATTTTAGGAGTGGTTGATGTTGTCTGGAGATGAACAATGAGGTTGTTTTGGAAGACTATGTTATCAAATCCTTCTTGTATTTGGGTTTCAATCTTAGTTTGGTTCATTTTGAGGAATTTTAAGGACCGTTATTTATGGAATGGTCTATGATGAACTTTGGGTAGTACCATGAAACTTTGGAGATTTAAAAGTAGTTTCCATTCCTACGGGATTATTTCTTTTTGAAGAGTTGTTTTACCTTAACCTTTCTGTTTTTGGGATAATGTTTAAAGATAGAAGAAATAGATAGTTAATCTTTTGTAGATTATGTGATTCTCTAGAAGATGATTCTTGTGCTTTTATGAGACCAAGTGTTTTTGAAGTCTCATCATTTGGAGAAAAGATTAGTGTTGGTAGGTACTTATTAAAGGATGAAACTCTACATGAAGGTAGGTATATTTTTTATGTTTTTGTTCTATGTAGTAAATGAATTCCTCAAAATTATGAAAAGAAACGTAAAACAAAAATGTTGTTGGTTTACGTTTCCTACTAGGTAATCAATGACCGTTTACACACATCATAAGTTTGGGATTTTCTTATGGTTAACTTTCTCCTAATCATGTTCTCTATCACTCTCCCTCAAAACTTGACCCTTGGTTTTCTCCTCCATGTCCACGTTTTCCTACATGGAATCCTAGTGTGGGTTAACTCGGGTGACCTTTGTACTTCCCTTTCTTTCTTTTAATGTAATAGTTTTACTGACTCCTTTTCCGATGTGGGACTTTCAATGAAATTTCAAACCCCAATTTTAAAAAAATTGCGAGGACGAAATTTCTTAAGGGGGGAAGATTGTAACGACCCGAAATTTTAAATAAATATTGTTTCCTAATTTTATGTGTTATTTTATTTTATTTTTATACTCAACAAAAATGTTTCATTTGATATCATGAGTATAATTAAAATGATATTGTTGGGTTTTGACTGTTATTTGACCATTGGTCAATATGACCGCTGGAAACTAAACGTTTTGACTATTGTCTATAAATACAAGCAATCTTGGTTAATTAATATAGAAAGAAGATTCGATGGCCTCACCCAGTAGTCTTGGACCGATCGAAGCCCATCTAACAGAACTTGGGAAGGATGTAGCACCACTGGGCTTTTCTCTGGACCAAACCCAAGATGAACTTCATTGTATAAAGCTAGAACGGTATCGCCTTCACGAGAAGTTCAAACTGATAGAAATTACTACTCGTGTGATGTTGGTCGAGCCTCCCTCGGATTCTCTCACCTTAGCACACCTTACACTTAGGTCCTATGCTGGTGTGATAAGGGGCTATGTAAGGAGACCGTAACTGTCTTGTGTAATCCTTTATTTTAAATAAAAATTTTGATTTCTTTTATGAATTTTCAAATGACTGGATAAATATAGCATGCATACTTTTGATGAATTTTAGAAAAAGGATATTTTAAATATGTTTATGTAAACCCTAAATAATTAAAAATGTGTAATGATTTTCAAAAAATGGTCTTCTACAATTAGGTTCAGTAAGAAATTTAGAGTTTAATAAGATCAACATGATTTTTGATGAATAGTAAATTATGAATAGTGATTTTATGATTAGGATTAATAATGTGTCCAAATGGATTAGTAATCTCACTTCAAGAAAGTATTAAAATAATCTAGGCACTTTGATTAAGTAATGTGATTCAATAAAATGGTTAAATAACGGTTTCATAAATTATTATTCAAGTATTAGTTTTTTCGGATGAATAGTGTTTTTTAATTAATATTTTAATTAAAAATATTTAGAAAATTATTTTTATAAAATGGACTTCATTTTTGAACTCAGAGCATCGATATTATGTTAAGGTAATTTTTGGGGATTTTTTCTGAAAAAAATAAATTTTCGATTGATAGTGTTTTTAATTAAAAATTTAATTAAAAATATTTAGAAAATTATTTTTATAAAATGGATTTCATTTTTGAAATCAGAGCATTGATATTTGGTTAAGGTGAAATTTTGGGACTATTCTGAGAAAGTTGAATTTTCGATGAATAGTGAAAATATAGTTTTTAAGTTACGGGTGTTTAATGACATCATTAAATGATGTATTAAGTATGCAATCAATATTGTCGACTTATGAATAGTAAGATAAGGTATTATGTGTCCCAAGTGGCCAATACCATGGGCAAATACCATGGGCAAGCCCATGGTTTTTCCAAAACCACTAATGAGGTGTCCCTTGGCCATTAATGCCTTGTCCCCTCACTTTCCCTATAAATACCAAGCCATCCGCTCATCCATTCGACTCCCCACTCTCCCCCAACGAAGTTCTGGTATCCTTACCTCCCAAGGAGTCCTCCCAAGGTGCCCCCAAGCCCTCAAGGTCCAAACCATTGAGTTTTAAGAGTTACGTTTTAAGGCAAGGGATCTGACCTCTCTCTTTAATTTCAAGTAATCTCTTTTATGTCATTCCTTTTATGCTCCATGTTCATATGTTGGAGGATGTTCTTTTATACTACTCTTACTGCCCTTTTCATGTTCATATAATGAGAGATCCCCTCTTACTCTCATTATTTTGTTTTATGATGTTTTAAGTGGCGCCGTTAGGCTGTCGAAATTTTTGTAACGGATTCTTTCTCCCTTCTCATTTTTCAAGATCTATTTTCATGTAAAGTATTTCAAGTTCCTTTTTATTATGTTGGGGTATGATCTCTAAATTTATCATACTGATATTTTATGATCATATGATGAGATACTCCATTTGATCTCTTCAATTCAGTATTTTGAAGTTTTAAGTGGCGCCGTTAGGCTGCCGAATTTTTAAGTGGTTCTTCACCCTTCTCGTTTTGAAGTTCTACTTTCATGTCACTTATTTCAAGTTCCTTTTTGTTATTTTGGGATATGATCTATATATCTATCATACTGGACTCTTATGTTCATATGATGAGATACCCCATTTGATCTCTTCAATTCAGTATTTTGAAGTTTTAAGTGGCGTCGTTAGGCTGCCGAATTTTTTTAGGGGATTCTTTCACCCTTCTCATTCTTTTCAAAGTTCTACTTTCATGTCAAGTCTATCAAGTTCCTTTTTAATTATGTTGGGGAATTATCTCTATATCTATCATATTGAACTCTTATGTTCACATGATGAGAGACCCTATTTGATCTTTTCAAATCATTTTGTTTGATGTTTATGTAACGTCGTTAGGCTGCCGAACTTTCATATGAGAAATCTAATTTTTGTCTTCCTTCCATGTTTTTCATTTCAAATGGTATGTCCTTGAAATTTCATTACCATGATCATGTATCCTTCTTATTCTGTCCATCTACTGTTTTATGGGTCATTTATGAACGTTTGACCCATTTTCCCTCTCTTTTTAATGTCTTCTAAAACCTCATAACATAGCCGTTATGCTGCAAAATTTTCGTCTCAAAATGTCTCTCTCTTTTTCTAAAGTTCTTTTATATTATTAAGTGAATACTCAAAGCTCTTTCTTCTAAATGGGTATTCACATATTTACCAAAATGTTCTATTTTAAATTATGGGATTTACATAAATGAGACCCAACTTCCTTTTCTGTGGGGTTTAAAGTGGCGTAAAGATCATGTCTTTAAAGCAGTTTTTAAAACGTTATGATTATGAAATGAAACCCATTTATTTTGTGATATATGGGTTCTTTATGAAATGTTTGATGATGATATATGTGGCTCACATGATAATAAAGGAAAATTTAAGGGTGTCCCCTGATAGCGCTCCAATGCATTGGGTAATGATGTAACCACTAGAGATTACAATTTTCACGATACCTTGGTGAATAACCTTGGTAATTTTCAAATGACACCTTCGGGATAGACCTTGGTGATATGCTCATGATTTTCTAAGTTAAATGATGTAGCCACATCTTCAAGTTATTAAAAAGTTTTATTTTTATTATGATATGCCTCATGATTTCATTTTCATGCCTTAAAGTTATTTTCATGACTTTATTGATGTATCTCAAGTTCATATGTAAAATGTTTCACCTGTTTCCCATGCTGGGCCTTCTGCTCACCCTTTCTTTTGATGTATGTCCCCAGGTTATGAGATGCAGTAATGAGCCTAGGGTGAACATGAGGAGAATCCTTTCAAGTTTTTAAGAAGAATGTTTTTTTTGTTTCATGTTTTATGTTCCTTGTTTCCAAGACACTAAACCTTAAAGATCCTCAGTTCTGTTGAATGGAATGAGAGTTATGTTATAAAAAGTCGGGATGCTATATGCTCTTTTGAAAATTCTTTTGTTACCACTGAACATGAACTAAATGAATCTCTCACCCATAAAGTATCCTCTCTTACTGATCCTCAATCTCTACCAAGTACTTAGAAAAGGTACCACCATCCTCGATGTCTAGTTATCCCCAGTCGATAACATGTGATTTGTCATGTACGTAACTCCTCAACTCTGACATGTGGAAGATGTTATGTACCGGGTCTAACTATATAGGGAGAGCTAAGTGGTATTCCACCTCTCTAACTCTACTGAGTGTTTGTAAAGGGCTGAATAATCTTAGAGATATCTTACCACCTCATCCAAATCATTGTAACCTAAATAGTGGTGAAACCCATAGGAACACATGGTCTCCTTCCTCAAAATGAAAAGACCGATGTCATCAATCCACATAAGACTTATAATGGATCTGTAAAGTACTCAGCAGATCTAGGATGATATACACCATCTCAATATTTTCTCACACCAAATCTGGGCCAATGAGTTCTCACTCTCCTGGGTCAGTCCAACAAAGTGGTGACCTATAGGGTCACCCATAAAAATACTTGAATGGTGCTATACAAATGGTGGAATTGTAGCTATTATTGTATGAAAACTCCACCTATTGTAAGTGATCCTCCCAACTGTGGCTAATGTCCAACATGAAATATTATAGCATGTCCTCCAGAACCTGAATTGTCTATTTAGTATGGGCATCTATTTCCCTTCCACTACTAGGACATGAAATGAGCATCATGTTCTAAAATTATAATAAATGGAGCTCTATGGAGTTGAAATTTCTCATTCACATAGAGTCACACTAAAGGATCTAATAAATTTTGTTCTTAGTTTTTAATGAAGTGGCCCAACTTGGTGATTAATTCTATGAAAACCTAGAGGGAACCACTTCCAATGGATGTACATAGTAATCACATAACAAATTGTATGGATATACTATTCCACTTCCATTCTGAAACCTCAATGTTTTAAGATAAAACTAGTAGAACTTGGTGTTTACCCTTCACATGATGGAATTTAAGGTTTCAAGAGGAAAACTATTCAACACCTTTTCTCATCCTTACCCACTAATACTAACATCGAAGGTCTTGGTATATATTTACTCTCAAATATGTTCCCCCAAACAATATGTATTAAAAACTCTTAGAATCTCCTTGTGTGATGTCACTGGTAGCATTGTGTGTTCTCTAAAAATAAATATATTCTCCAAACCTTTAGAAAATCCATCTGAAGCATGTCCAGTGGATATTTGACAACATAGGGTCTCAAAATCGGTATCCCCTAGAAGTGATCCTAGACATTCTACAAGAGAAGAGGGGTGAGAACCATTGAATGGAAGTAATATTCTCCCTATCCATCCACAAAGGATATCCACAATGAGGCTAAATAATTAGAAACCTCATTCAGAAACTGTGAACAAGATCTCTTATAGAGAGAATCTGCTACCACATTCCCCTTTTGATAAGTATATAGAGTCAAAGTCTCAATCATGGAGTAACTCTATCTATTTCCTCTATCTCAAGTTAATATCATTCTAAGTGAATATATACATGAGATACTTTTGATCAAATTATATGATAAATTTCTCTTCAATAAGGTAGTTTCGCCACATATTAGTGAGAAGACTATCACTGATAAGTCAATGTTGCGGGTCACATAATTTAACTCATGTGGTCTCAACTGACATGAACTATAGGAAATAACCACTTTCCTCTACATTATGACATAACCAATCCTGGTTCTAGATGCATCATATAATACTATGTACTCAACACCCTCCTATAGAAATCTCATGAAGGGATTTCCCATAAAAATCTTCCTCCACTCCTAAAAATAAAACTCACACCTCTCTGTCCATAAAAATGATTGTTCCCTTCAAGTCAAAGCTTTCATGGGTCTTGATATTATGTAAGAAATCCAGTATGTATCTATGGTAATAGACAGAAATCCTAAGGAATCTCTAAAAATCCTTCACCCTCTTAGGTGACTCCCAAGATAACACATACTCAACCATTTCTAGGTCCACTGCCACACCATTTGTTGAGATGACATGTCCCGGAATGTGGACATCCTGAATCTAGAACTTGTACTTTGAGAGTTTCCCATAAATATGGTTCCCTCATTGTACCTCTAGGACTATCCCCATCTAAATCATGTGCTCCTCCTCAGATTCTACGTATACAAACATATCATTGATGAAGACTACTATAATCATGTATAACAAAATGATGAAAGATCTAACTAAGGATTCCCATGAAATATTTTGGGTCATTCTTTATGCCAAATGGAATTACCAAGAAATCATATTTAGTGCAGTGGAATTACAATGTCATCATTGATATATATCCATCCAGTACTCACAACTTGTGATAGCCTTACCTAAGGTCAATCTTGGAGAACCATCGTACCTCTATCAACTAATCCAAGATGTCATCAATCCTCAGTAGTGTAAAGATATTCTTTACATTCACCTGATTCATGTTATACTAGTTCACACACATCCTAAATCCCCAATCTTCCTTCATAGAAAATAAAACAATGGTTTCCCAAGTTAAAATATTAGGTCTATCAAATCCCTTCCTATAAAATTATTCCAACTACACCATCGGCTTGTAATGATCTGTGGGAGCCATCTGATATACTTGTGTAGATGTTGGTTCCATCATGTGGTGTAGATCAATGGAAAATTATATCACTCAGTTGGGAGGTAATCCTATAATATCCTTGGGGAAGATGCCCTTATACTCCACCAGCACTGAAGGATACTGGGAACTCATAACATTCACTGTACTAAGGGTTAGGATATCCAAATTATAGGTAACAAAATACATTATCCAATGCATGAGTCCATCTGATGCTGGATTGGTTTCAATTTCACAGAAAATAGAGAACCGGGATCCCTCAATTCATACACACTATATCCTCCACTGGAATCAATAAATATGTTAATGAACTTTGGATAACCATTCCATACCTAAGATGAAGTTATAAGGACTCGTCACTGCTACAAATATATTCCAATAGAAACTATCACCTATAAGAGTTAGGTTACACTATAGGATCAGGTGTATGATAGTTAAGTCTTCTCTAGTAGCAGTCTCCAAGAATAATGGCTAAGATGAAGGCTCAACTAGAATCACTATGTCTCAAATAAGTTATGTGTAAAGAAATTAATTACTAGAAATTATGTCTATTGGTACATCATATATGGTAGTAAAGACACATATCATACGTCAAATAATTCTTGGAGCCTATGGGTCACAATCTTAGACTTCCTGCAGCTATCCCCACCCCTTTACTCTTGCTCCCTGAGCCTAGCAAAGACAACTTAGTGGTGGCGGTGTGACAAGTCAAAGTATCGACCACCTCTATCTATTATCTAAAATCCTATTCCACAGCTTCTTCCTTTAAAACATTCATACTCATACCACTAACATGGCCCCATCGTCCCATCTACAGTCACTCTATAAATCGTATAGTTGGTCAAACAATTTCATAGAAAATTTCCCCTATCATCACATGAGTAGAACCACCTCTCTCAAGGGTGATTGGACCTTCCCTAGGATCCCTAAACTATAGAAGATTTGTTATGATACCTCCTATGGAAATTTATCACACATCCAGGTCCTTGAGACTGACATTATATCCCTACTCCAAAGGTCTCTAGTCCTACTTGACCATTATCGGCAACCACTAGATGTATCCTCTCATCCAAGAAACTCCCAATCACAAAATCTCTCTTTAGAACCCCAACATTGGTAGGAATTTATATAGGGATAACATTATCCATGTTGTCGCCATGTATTTTTCTCTCAAAATTCTAATACCTAAAGACATATCGATGAACCATATCAATCGAGTGCCTAGAAAGGTTAGTAAACCTTAATGAATACTCAGATACTATCATGATTCCCTATCAAAGCTGCAGAATCTCTTGGATATGCACAGCCCTCAGTGTAGCTGGTAAGAACTACTCTCTGAAAATTCACTCAAACTATGACCATGAAAAATTTGAATCATCATATGTTTCGGCCACTAAAGCCCACTATCTCCCAACTTATGTAAGAATAAATCTCACTACTGGGATCACTATCTGATTTGTTGGTGTCCTGATAAGAAGAAAAACATGGGTCACCACCTCCAGACAGTCCTCATCCACCTATCGGTCCAGCTTTCCTTGAAACCGAAGGGGTCTCTTTTGGAGAAACTTTTAAAGTGTTCTCATCATGTGAACCTCATCCTCTAGTACTGTGGGTAACACATGCTTCTCCATATGTGGTGGTATGGCTAGTGCACCACCTAGAGGTAACATCTGAGGAAATGGTATTTTTATTGATGTCTCATCATTTAGGGGATCCCCCTCATGATCATGTTGTTTAATACTATATGGAATACGTGGAGAGGAATACTATAAGTAAATAAGATGAACTGTAACACATTGAGATTTTGTGAATTTTTTTCGAATTAATTTAACCTTTTTCAAATTATTCATTTCACTCAACACAAAAAAAAAGTTTACTTTATTATAAAGTATTATGTTTGGATTAAATTATTTTCAAAACCATATTAAAAGTTCAGTACACAAAATATAAATTTTATCTTTCTTCACATGGATCACTGAGGTAAGCATGCATTACACACAATAATTACTATTCTCGAAGGCTTCTATAACATGAAAAACCATGTTTTACCGAATAATAATTTTTCATTAAAATGTTATTATTTAATATAATAAGATAGAACATATCCATTAACTAAGAAGTTATGAATATTATTACCTAATTTATGAAAATATATGGTTTAAACAATTATAAAATGAATTCATAGGTTATTAATTAATTTAAAATGAATATGAAAACTAATTGAATATAAATGAAAATATTATTATTATTATAAGTTGTTTTACCCTACTAAATTAAATTAATTATAATTAGTTAGTTATTTTAAGGTAATATATATCATATATATTCAATAAAATATTTTTCATATTCATCCTATAGATTTGATAGAAATTAGGTAATAATAGACCCAATTTTATGCAAAAAACATTTTTTAAAAGAAAATTTGTCCACCTTTTAATGGAGAAACCATTTTAAATAAAAAAATTAGAACTTTTATAGATTTAATATGTCAAAATAAAAATTATATTTTTAATTGAATCATAAAAAAATATGTTACAATAATTTTTTATGTACATTTTTGCATGGTTTTAATTTTTAATGAATAGTTAAACTAATACAAGATTTTAATTAAAAACTTATTTTTCATCTAATTTATTTATAAGGTTAAATTATATTTTTAGTTGGTTTCAAATTGTAATTAGATAGTAATTTTATAATTTAATTTAATTTAGATCATTGAAACCAATTTCACTGTGAAATTGGATATAAAAACATATAAAACTTTTGAATCTTTTTACTATAAAAACCCACATTGTCAACCCAACTATGAGATTAATTTTAAATTATTTTATACCACTTATATGATTAGAATTTGAAAAAATTGATTTTATATTTGGGATAATATAAAATTATAATTTCTAATAAGTTCATAATTGTTTTCTATAGACAATATTACTGAAAGTAATTAAAATTAATTACATCGATTAGGGTAAAATTAAGCTTACCTAAAGACTAAACCTTAAATTTAAGACCCAAAATAACCTAGACACTTATAAAAACCCCAATGGATGTCCAGGATTCTTCCATGAACCTTATATATATATATATATATATTGTTTTGGTATGAATATTTTAGGTAAAAAAATGGGTGCACCTAATTTGTTTTCAAAATTTCCATGTGTGTCATTTCCCTTCCCTACAAAAGGCCACCACATTTACCTCATCTTAAAAACTCTCAAACCACTTATATTGTTCCAGGATTTACCCAATAAACTTATCAAAATCCCTTTCTTCCTCATTAAAGCCTCTATTGTGGAGACCCAAATCTTGGCGTACATAGACATTACATTAATTTTGCAAAATAATTAATAAATGACACAAAAAATCCCAAAGACCATATTAGCATAGTGTCTTTGGAAACTAAAAACATAATATTCTAATCATGGTGGAAGATCTTCAATATATCCCATAATGATCTTCCTTGTCTGTTTCCTCACCTAAAACCTTTCTTTAAATCCTGGGGAAAAGAAATCATATAAAGTGTGAGCTCAAATGATCAGTATGGGTAAACATGTAGAAAATAAAAAAACATGCACATTTTAAGTTAGAAACATGTACATAAGGTTTAAACATCAAAATATTGAGTTGTGAAATAAATATTGGCAGTACGTAAGGCATATATCATAAAGAAACATTAATCATGATAAATAACATGGAATAAAACATGGAATTGTGGAAAACTATTAATCACATGATATGATTTCTATAGTATCCAAGGCATTGCTGCCAAGACCATCGTAGTGGACAAAGTCCATTACTGAACTGGGTTTACTTGTCATTCTAGCCCTGTATTACTGTACCAGGTTTGCTTTCCGTTCCAGCCATGTTTGTCTCATGAGATATAAATCATTACCCAATGCATTGAAGGGAGATATAGGTCCCACCCATCTCATAATTAAATCATTCTTACATCTTCCACAGTATAAACATAAATCATTCATCATAACCCAAAGAATAAAAAGTGTTTCATAAACATCATCCCATCATAACATAATCCATATAAAACAAATGGATATCATTTCATCAGAAGAATAATCAAACAATTTAAATAATAGTTACATTATACATGAAACATAAAAAAACTAAATAATGTCATCTTAGATGGAAAATAGTTTTGATAAAACACTTGAAATGAATTCTTGAGGAAAATATCCTCTCTTATTCAAAATAATTTTCTTTTCATGAAATGCCACACAATTTTAAAATAAAATGATTTTGCTGAAAATAATCATGAAATCTTGTATAGGAATATTTATGTAAATAAGGCGTTATGAAACCATAAAAATCCATTCATGTCATATAAGTTAAAAAAACATTATCGCCGTAATTTTTCCAGAAAAGTCAAAAAGTACATCGTATGGTAAAAACAAAGAATGATTCATTCCATACCACATAATAAAAGTCAAAAATAGGTAAACATGACTTTAAAAATACATGAAAGAATAGTAAAAAATTTATGAAAGCTTTTTTTATAAAACATGGTCATTGATGATAAATATAACTCTAGTAAATACTTACGAATAAACAATCTCGGATATGAATGAGATTGGAATAATTATCCCTTACCTTATGTCCAATTTCTTTCGTATGCCTTTGAGACTCCTATATAGTGGGTTTAAACATATTATTAACTTATAAAGGAACCATAAAAATATTAATGATATCATATATGATTTACTTATTATTTTATATTACCCTTTCATTTGTCAACTCCATGTTAAAGCAGCATTTTGGGTAAAATCGTTCCATTTATCATACATGTTTTGACTTGTAATTATTAATATGATTAATTTGATCATGATTAATTACTTTGAGAATGTAAAAATTATTTATATATAATATATACATTCAGAATATTTATATAATAGATCGATAAATGTAATGAAATACACCGTTCATAGAGACGGTAGGTCGTACGTACGCATCAACGTTGTTTTCGTTTCCTTATTAAATTGAATGGAAGTAAGTAAATAAAATATACATAAATAAAGTGTCATTATTATGTCATTTATTTCATGATTATTTATTATATATACATTGTAATAATTCTGGAATAGTTAACATAGAGAATGAATCTCATCGCGTCATGGAGACGGTAATCCGTACGTACCCACAAGCGATGATATCATACCCATAATTTATTGAATGGAATTGGAGTGGATTAAATAATATCTCAAAATAATTGTGATGTTTTAATAATCATATATAGTTATTATTTCCACCATTATACCCATCCAAGTATAGTGGTGGTGGAAAAATAGATTACCCCGCAGCATGGAGACGGTAATCTGTACGTACGCACGTGCGGTGATTTCATTTTCTATAGGATAGATATAAGGTTAAATAGGGTTGTTTCATATTTATAATAACATATTAGTATATTAATTATACTGATGTTATTAATACATAATTAAACAACTAATGTTGTGGAAGTATAAGAAGAAATAAACTTGAAAGAATCGGTAGAAGAGATTACCTCTTCCTCAACGTGCCTCTTTTAAACATCCTCTTATGGCACTAGAGTTGCACTTTTGAGATGAACCTAACCTCTATAATATTACTAGAGAGGTTGAGAAGAGTAATTTTCATGGGTTTTATTATCTTTGAGGATTAAAATGGAGTGAAGATAAGAGGGAGGGGGTGCCCTTTTATAAGAGAGGAGAGGGACACTTTTGAATCCTTAAAAATATTAATTTATAATAAATTCAAACCCCAAATAAAAACCACAAAAAATAACTCAATTAAAATTATAGATGAGATAGGATTGTAATATCATCAACCAATGAAATTTAGACATGTTTTAAGTTTATTTTAAACCTTATCATTTTAATTTATCCTTATTTCATAAATTTAATTTTATTTGTGGTAATAATATTGTTATTTTTAAATTGTTATAAATACTTACTTATGTTAAGTGAATTTTCCATAATTAGATACATTATAACATGTGAGACAATATAATTTTTAATTTTTAATTTTTAAATATTTTTGTGATTTTTGAACAATTTAATAATATGTTATTTTTATAAAATATCAATAGTGTCAATTTTGATACTATTCAATTGTTTGAATTTAAATTAAATCCAAAAAGAAGATATATTCGAAAAAAAATATTTAAAAGATTCCTAACTTTTAATATTTTTCAAAAAAATTCATGGAGAACATTAATTTGTTCATATAAAATTTATTTTAATATTTTTTAAACACTTTATTTGATATTTACTTTAATAAAACAATTACGACAACATTTTTATCTAATTATTTAATATACTTATTTGTTGCATAAAAATTAAAAATAAATTAATATGAAGCATATAAATCTAATATCTTCCATAATAATACTTTTACTCGAATTTATCAACATAAAATAAAAACATTTAAATTGTTATATTTATTAAATTATGAAGGTGACCACTTTGACATCATTTAAAATAAAATAATATAAGTGTCATAATAGAATTTATAAGGCTCCAAATGGTCAAATATTCTACCATTTGATGCTTATGTTTTACATGTACACAACCAATAAGATTTGGTTAGGTGTTTATTCCTTTTATTGTCACTATTTGTTTAATAAAAACTGTATTATTTATTTTTCAATAAATAAACAATTTCTTCATCACTATTGTGTCACCATTAATGATAATTATTTAATCCCTAAAATTATAAATAAATTCTCATGATTTATATAATTTTATTATATTTCTGGTGATTATTTATTTTTGATGTTTTATGAGGTTTGTCACTGAATTAAAATTATTACACTTATAAGATATAAGAGAGTGACATGTTGTGACTTTCTTTGGTTTAATAATAATAACATCATTTTCACGGTCAAAAGACCATGAAATTAACCTATTCTGACTCTTAGGTGATATGGGTCGACTTTTATTCATCTAATATAATTTTTTCAGGTGTTAGGGTAATTTTATAATCTTATTTTTAACCTTAATTTCCCGATTTACCATTAACTATAGTAAATAAAATTTACTGTAGTTACTATTCATAATGTCTAAATATAAAAAGTAGATGATTAGCATAATTTTGACCTACTGATTCCAAATATGGAATCCATTTATCCTAATTCAAAACACAGATGTTTTAGTATTTAATTTAAAAATAATCCCAATGTTGAGAAAATGAGTTTTAAATATTAAAACATTGTAAAAGATTAAAATGTTTTTACCTATTAATTCAATGTAAAATTAATGATAATGACTTGCATTTTATTAAATGGAAAAAAATATTATATTTATACTTTAAAACAATTCAATATTATAATTTAACTATATAAATTATCATGATTAAAAAAGTTGTTTTTAAGAAAAATTTAGCGTATTTTTACTATTCAATAAAATATGAAAGGTAACAGAAAAATATAAAAAAAAATTATCCAATGTAAATTTGTATATCCTAATTGCGATGAATAAGTTTATTTTGTGTAATTTTACTTATAAACGTGTCAAAAACTTGATTTAAAGTGGGTGCGGCATTAAAAGGCAGAAAACTGCATTTTTTTAAAAATACATATTTTACCGGGAAAATTTATTTTGTTCTCATACCATGTTATAGAATATGTGTAAGATAAATTATTATGTAATAAAATTAAAAATGTATTTAATAATATTCATAAAGGCTAGTTCATAAAAATATATCATTTTTTTAGTGAAACTCAGTATTACACACAACACACACTATCGAGGAAGGTCTCTCTTGCGTGCAAAACAAGCCAAGAATAGTGTTTGCGTAAACTAAAAGCTTATACGGTATTGAGTATAGTGCAAGCTAATCTTGGTGAAATGTACAAAACAAGACATCAATGAAATTAAAAATAATATTTCTCATAAAATCTCAGGGTGTTACATTCTACCCCCTTAAAATGAATTTCTCCCTTGAAATTCATCGGGTTTATAAATCGTTAACTACTTATAAGTTTCTTTAATAGAAACCAAAATCAAAAAAAGGAATACAAAAACTTAAGGTTAAAAAGTAAAGTAATAAATGTGAAGGTTACCCAAATTAACTCATCACTCGGTTTCGACATAGGAGAACATAGGTGAAAACATGGATTAGGAGGAGAAATCTAACCATCATGTTCTGATGGAGAGTGGTTGAGAACATGGATATGAAAAATCCAACAATAACATAGCCGTACTTTTGTGATGATCTAAGGTTCCATCTGATTCATCAGATATGAGGGTACTAGGACAACATTTTGGGTTTTCAAAATCATTTCCCTAAAGTTGATTAATTTTTTCATAAGGATAAATACTTACTTGATTTCTGTGTAATATCATCATTGGTAATTCCATGAACAATTTCCACTTCATCTATTATTTAAAGAAATGAATTTGAATTTTTCCTTTGTGAAGTGTGAGAAGATCATGTGATTGAATGATAGGTCATCTCATGTGTCTCAAACATAAGGTTAGAAAAAGTTATTAAATGTACATAAGTCCATCTATGGTGAGATGAATAGTATATGGCTCCAAAAATAGACTTATACTTCATATATCATACTACTTAATAAAATAAAACTAATTTATACAAACCAGGGACTTCCTATAGTCCAATGGTAGGTGATAAAGGCTTGCCGCACTTCTGTTGTGGGTTCAATTCATTCATCCTTGTCTGATGCGATTGTTTGTCACCCATCCTATGGGTTGTCATCTTTCTAAAACTATTCTATTATAACATTTCAGAAATAATATCAAAAAGTTATATCGTTAAACAATACTATCTAATGTAAAACTTAATCAATTCCAATCTTTAGGCTTATCCAAAATACTTTTGTCCAATCCCATTGTATAATGAAAATGATTACTAGAGAGGTCATCTACCAAGATTGTGAATACTATCATTTACCCCCCTTATATCATAAGATATAGCTTTTTGGTCACATTCCAAACATGTGAATACCTTAATAGTTTATTATCTTGAAACATTAATTACCATAGAACCTTAGTGAAAACATGAATGCTGTTAAAAGTTAACTCTTTCCACATACCAAAATACCAAAATTTCTATATACTGAAACCATGATGTCACTTTGTCCTTAAATCAGTTATGATTTCATTAATACTATTAAATATATTATTATCTCCTTATCCCTTCATTATGTACATATCATCTTCTTTCCAAAAATATTTCAATCACTTTTCATTGTTACCGGTACCATATTCTTATGTAAACCCACAATGGATCAATACATAGATATTTCAATATACCATAAAAGTACGTCAACAACATTATTCATGAATTCCAATACATAATACCTTCAATCCATCCTCTTCAAAGATTGGCATGTAATAGGTCCTTCCTCTATTTAAAAGTAACCTCTTATTTCAGGGCATTGAGTTGGGTAATTCCCATGTTCTCCATAGATAAGACATTGAACTCCATCATAGTTTGTCACTCTATGCCCCCTTTCCCCGCACAGATAACATCTTCCCCTCCATTTGAGTAATTCCTCAAGGTTCTTCTTCTCTTCTTCATGACGTGTAGAAATCTTAATCTTCCTTCCTCTATGTTCCTCACCATTCGAACATGCATAAAAGTCCATCTTCCTCTTATTTGAAGACTTAGGAATACAAATAAAGTTCACATTATTAATCATATATCATGATGACTGATTCAGCATAATCATAATATCTTTATCTCCAAGCATTAAACAATTTTGTATATCATAGTCACCCATTTGTCCATCATATTAAATTTTAACCCAATTCATTCTGGTTCCCTCCATTAACCAAACCCAGAAACCATTGTGTAAGAAATAGTTAAAATAATGAGGAACCACATAATCAAAAAAGTCTCTTATGGGATGTCTAACTTATCACACATTCATTAATCCATGACATATTAGGATCACCCTAGGTTATTCATGATCTTCAACATAATTCTAGGACTATAACCTATAGTTATACTAATCCTTAGGGACATCCCTAGACATACCTTAGAAATATCTCTAGGGATCTCACTAAAGTTTTCGCATCCTAGTTTCCAAAGGTTAACTAAACCTTCACTCTGATACCAACTTTAAATACCCAAATCTTGACGTACATAGACATTAAATTACTTTTTTGAAATACTTAATACATGACACAAACAAAAACCCAAAGACCATATTAGTTTAGTGTCTTTGGAAACTCGGAACGTAATCTTTTAATAATGGTGGAAGATCATCAAAATCTCCCATAAAGGCCTTCCCTTTTTGTTTCCTTACCTAAAACCTATCTTTAAATATTGGGGAAAAGAAAACATATAAAGGTTGAGCTAAAATTATATGTAAGGTTAAACATGGAGAACATAAAAAACATATACCTTTGAACTTCAAAACATGAACATAAGGATTAAACATCAAAATCTTGAGTCGTGAAAAAAATCTTCGCAGTACGTAAGGCATAGAACATAAAGAAACATTAATCATGATAAATAACATGGGAATAAAACATGGAATTGTGGAAAACCATTAAGCGCATGATATTATTTTCATAGTCTCCAAGGCATTGTTGCCAAGACCATCATAGTGGACAAAGTCCATTACTGATCCAGGTTTACTTGTCGTTCCAGCCCTGTATTACTGAACCAGATTTACTTTCTGTTCCAGCCATGTTTATCTCATGAGATATAAATCATTACCCAATGCATTAGAGAGAGATATAGGTCCCACCCATCTCATAATTAAATCATTCTTACGTGTTCAACAACATAAACATAAACCATTCATCATAACCCAAAGGATAAAATGGGTTTCATAAACATCATCCCATCATAACATAATCCATATAAAACATATGGATATAATTTAATCATAAGAATAATCAAACCATGAAAATAATAGATACATTATACATGAAACATAAAAATACTAAATAATGTCATCTTAGATAGAAAATAGTTTTGATAAAACACATGAAATGAATTCTTGAGGATAATATCCTTTCTTCTTCAAAATCATTTTCTTTTCAAAAAAATGTCACGAAATTTTAAAAGAAAAGGATTTTTTTTTAAAAAAATCATGAAATATTGTAGAGGAAGATTTATGTAAATAAGGGGTTATGAAACTGTAAAAATCCATTCATACCGTATAAGATAAAAAATACATTCTCCTTGTACTTTTGCCGAAAAAGTCAAAAAGTACATCGTATGATAAACAAAAAAAAAGATCCGTGCCATACCACATAGTAAAATTCAAAAGGAGTTAAACACAAATTTAAACATATATTTAATAATAGTAAAAAAAATTAATAAATCTTTTTTATAAAACATGGTCATGGATGATAAATATAACCCCAGTAAATACTTACGAATAAACAATCTTGGATAAGAACGATATTGGAATAATTATCCCTTACCTTATGTCAAATTTCTTCTGTATGCATTAGAGACTCTTTTATAGTGGGTTTAAACATATTATTAACATATAACAGAACCATGATAATATTTATGATGTCATATATTATCCACTTATGACTTTATATAACCTTTTCATTTGTCAATTCCACGTTAAAGTAGTGTTTTGGGTAAAATCGTTTCATTTATCGTGCGTGTTTTGACTCGTAATTATTCATATGATTACTTAGATCATGATTAATTACTTCCATAATGTAGAACATGATTTATATAATATATATAAATTCAAACTATATATATAATATATTGATAAATGGAATGAAATAAACCTTTCATTGAGACGGTAGGTCGTACGTACGCATGAACGCTGTTTTTGTTTCCTTATTAAAATGAATGGAAGTAAGTAAATAACATATAAATAAATCCAGTATCATTATTATTTAAAATATTTCAGGATTAGTTATTATATATACTTTATAATCAATCTAGAATGGTTAACATGAAGAATGAATCTCATCGTGTCGTGGAGACGGTATTCCATACGTATGCACGAGCGATGATATCATTCCAATAATTTATTGAATGGAATTAGAGTGGATGATATAATATATTAGAATCAGTATGATATTATAATAATCATATATAGTTATTATTTCCACAATTATACAGATCCATGTATAGTGGTGGTTGAAAAATAGATTACACCACGGCGTGGAGACAGTAATCTGTACGTACGCACGCAGAATGATTTCGTTTTCTGTAAGATGGATATAAGGTGAAATAGGGTTGTTTAATAGTTATAATAACATATCTGTATATTAATGATACTGATGTTATTAATTTATAATTAAACAAATAAAGAAGTTGAATTACAAGAAGAAAGAAACTTGAAAGAATCGGTAGAAGAGATTACTTCTTCCTCTTCGTGCCTCTTTAAAAATTCTTCTTAGGGCACTAGAGTTGGTCTTTTGAGAAGACCATAACCTCTATAATATTACTAGAGAGGTTGAGAAGAGGACTTGGTAGGGGTTTTCTGAGCCTGAACGATTAAAATGGAGTGAAGAGAAGAGGGGGGTGCCCTTTTATAAGAGAGGAGAGGGGCTGTTTTGGAAACCTCAAAAATATTAATTTTTTATAAATTCAGTCCCCACTTAAAAACCACAAAAAAAATAACTAAATTAGAAGTCTATATGAGATAGGATTCTAATCTAATTAACCAATAAAATTTAGACATGTTTTATATTTATTTTAAACCTTGTCATTTTGATTTATCCTAATTTAATCTATTTAATTTTATTTGTGATAACAGTATTCTAATTTTAAAATTGTTATAAATACTTCTTATGTTTTGATAATTTTCCATAATTAGATATATAATTACATTTTAGACAATATAATTTTTAATTTTTAAATTTTAAATTTTTTTGTGATTTTTAAACAATTTAATAATATGTTATTTTTATAAAATATCAATAGTGTCAATTTTGACACTATTAAATTATTTGAATTTAAATTGAATCCACATAGAAGATATATTCGAACCAAAATAATTAATACATTCTTAACTTGTCATATTAATTTAAAAAATTCATGGAGCACATTAATATGTTAATATAACATTTATTTTAATATTTTTTAAACCATTTATTTGATATTTCTCTTCATAAAATAATTACCACAACATTTTTGAATAATTATTTAATATACTTGTTTGTTGCATAAAAACTAAAAATAAAATACTATGATGCATAAAAATCTAATATCTTCCATAATAATACTTTTAATCTAATTTATCATCTTAAAATAAAAACATTTAAAGTGCTATATTTATTAAATAATGAAGGTGACAGCATTGACATCATTTAAAATAAAATAATATAAGTGTCATAATTGATTTTATAAGGCTCCAAATAGTCAAATATTAGACCATTGGATTATTATGGTTTACATGTACATGACCAAAAAGTTTTGGTCAGGTGTTTGTGCCTTTTATGGTCACTATTAGTTTAATAAAAACTGTATTATTTATTTTTCACTAAATAAACAATTTTTTCATAACTATTGTGTCACCATTAATGATAATTATTTAACATATAAAAATTATAAATAAATTGACATGATGTAGATAATTTTATTATATTTCTTAGGACTATTTATTTAATAGGTCTTATGATGTTTATCACTAAATTAAAATTATTACACTTATAAGATATAAGAGAGTGACATGTTGTCACTATCTTTGGTTTTAATAATAATTACATCTTTTTCATGATCAAAAGTCCATGAAATTAATCTATTAAAACCATTAAGTGATATGGGTGGACTTTTATTCATCCAATAGAATTTTTGTAGGTGTTAGGGTAATTTTATAATCTTATGTTTACCCTTAATTACCTGATTTACCATTAACTGTTGTAAATAAAATTTACCGTAGTTGCTATTCATAATGTCTAAAAATAAAAAGTAACCTATTAGAATAATTTGGACCTACTAATTACAAATATGGACTCCATTTTTTCAAAATTCTAAATACAGAAGTTTCATTATTTAATTTAAAATTAATCCCGATGTTGAGAAAACAGGTTTTAAAAGTTAAAACATTGCAAAAGATTGAAATGTTTTTACCTATGAATTCAATGTAAAATTAATGATAATGACTTGAATTATATTAAATGGTAAGAATATATTCTATTTATACTTTAAAACCATTAAATATTATAATTTAACCATATAAATTATCTTGATGAAAAAAGTTGTTTTTAAGAAAAATTTATCGTATCTTTACTATTCATCAAAATATGAAAGTTAAGAGAAAAATATAAAAAAATTATCCCAATTAAATTTTTATATCCTTATTAAAATGAATAAATTTATTTTTTCTAATTGAAATTATAAATGGTTCAAAAATATATTTAAAGTTGGTGCGCCATCAAAAGGTGGAAAACCTGCATTTTTTTTAAAATACTTATTTTACCTGAAAATTTTATTTTGTTCTCATACCATGTTCTAGAATATGTGTAAGATAAATTATTATGTAATAAAATTAAAAATTTATTTAATACTATTCATAATGGCTAGGTCATAACATTATATCGTTGTTTAGTGAAACTCGGTATTTCGTACAACACAGGCTATCGAGGAAGGTCTCTCTTGCATTCAACAAAGCCAAGAATAGTGTTTGCGTATACTACAAGATAATATGGTGTTGCATATAGCGCAAGCTAATCTTAGTGAAGAGTATAACAAAAGACATCCAAGAAATTAAAAATAATATTTCTCATAAAATCTTGGGGTGTTACATCCATTTTGGTAGAATGTCTTCCAAGGAATCCCTTTGGCACAAACCAAAAGGAGTTTCCAGATTAAGAGGTAACATCTTATCTCAAGGTCCTTTATTTTGTTTTACTTCACACCCCATCCACTCTATTTATTCTATGATTAAATAAAAAAACCAGTATCCTAAATACATTAGTATTTTTTTAGATTTATATTTAGTCCTACAATTACACTCACTTATATATAATGGGTAACAAACATATTTTTCATGTGTACAGCTAACTTCCGGCTCACAAAACGATTATTTTTCTATTTTACTCACCACCTATTATGGTGGAAATTATTATGGAAAATATGTTTATATATATTATAAATTATATTTATTATGTATTTAATCTTTTTTATTTCTTTTACCACATATATCTCTTCACTTTCCATTTGGTGTAAAAACAATAATTTCCTTTGAGGAAGTGTGGACTACTTCCCCCTCAAAGTGTTGTGATTCGTTCAGAAACCAAATGGAATATATTAATGATGGTTTTATTAAACTTATATGATATATATAACATTATAATTATACTTTAATGATATTATATACATATATACATTTATTTAATTTTCCTTATTTATTTAAATATGATAATAAAAATAGAAACAATGTTCATGCGTACATACGGGTTATAGTCTCCATGAACGGTGTATTCTAGTTCATACATCTATATTCAATAGATTAAAATAATATTAATATAATCAATATACATGTTATTTATATTATGGTTTACATTCTATAATCAAGATATAATTATAGGGACCAACGATATAACAAATTAAGACACGTGTGAATAACAAAGCGAATATTATCCGAAATGAAACCATAACAAATGATGGTTAAAAAAAGGGTAATATAAGGTCATAATAAAACCATATTTTGTATTATATATAATTATAGGATAATTTAAAATATTTATAATAAATTTGTATTAATTATATAGTTTTTATGAATGAGTATGATGAGATTCAAGACACATGGTATGGGAATTTAATCTTATTTTTTTCATGACATACGTGCTTTATTTACCACCCATTTCATTTGGTTGATGTGTATAATTACCATGTATGTATTAAGTGATTATTATAATTAAATTTATGGGTATTTAAATATACATTTTATGATATTTTTTTCTTGGGGATTAAATTTCAAGAGTTACCAAATCAAAAAATTATATTTTTTGTCATAATTTTCCTTCTTAGAGACTTGTGTTTTGTTATGGACAAAATTTGGTTTGTTGAGGTTTATATTCTTCAATTTTAAAAATTATATCCTGAAAATAATTAATTTAATTATATTTTAATCATCATGTAATTTACTTTTCTTACATGCAGAGTGTAATTCCATGCTACCATGTTAAAAGAGTTTATTGACACAATCTCATCATTTTTGAAGATTCTTTATATTTATGCTTCCATTGATGAAATATTATTATCCATATCTCAAGAAAATTCATGAATTTTATTATCCTATTATTATTAATGTTTTAATCATATAATGGTACTATTTATTCTAATCATTTGTACATAAGATAGTTGAGAAATTGTTTTTAAGAAACCCAATTTTACCCTCTCTTTGGTTGGAAATATTCATTCTTTTAAAATCATGTTTTCGAAAACGAGTTTCCAAGAATATTGTTCCATTAACCATTATTATTTAAAATAAATTTTACCCCTTTTCCTTTTACTATTCACCTCAAAGGAAACTTCCTATCTCTTTCTAAAAAAGCCATTTTTCTAACCATTATTTATGAAAAGGGGATGTTATTTTTAAATCCTACGACATGTATGGATTTACCCACCATAATTTCATTGAAGATTCATCTACATTATTATAATATTAATATTTAATAAAATGTTTTGAAAAGGTATTTTCTAGGAATTTTTTTTCTAAATGTTTTCATCCTTCTTTTATAATTTTTCAGTGAAAAATATTTCAAAATGTTTTCAAGACTTATTTATAAGTTTTCAAAATATACTCAAAGAAATGGTTATCAAAACATATTCAAGAACTATTCCTATACTTTCATGTAAAAACGTTTTCAAATCATTTTTAAATTTTTTTTATAAATATTTTCTATTTGTTTTCAAAGAAAAAGGTTTTTAAAATGTTTTCAAGATTATTATATAATTTTTGATGAAATTTTTTTTCAAAATGATTTAAGTCTTCTCTATTTGTTTTCAGTGCTTTTTAAGAACATAATTTTTAAATGTTTTTATGTATTAAAACCACTTTTCAAAGAAGAAATACTATTTTCCTCATAAATTTTTTTTGAATTATATTTAAAAATTATTTTCCATCTAATATTACATATGTTGATGTTACACATTCCCTTTTAAGAAATGATCTAACGGTTCCGTTCATATTCTTTATATGAATGGGATATACTTAATGTCGTTTTATTTATGAACTGTATTTCTCTAGCAAAAGTTATATGTTTATGAAACCCGTTTTTTTCACGGGTTATATGTTTATGAAATCTATTTCTCTTTCCTATGTTATGCTTTTGATGAAATAATTATGAAACTTATCATTTTCCATAGTTTATAATATGATTACATGTTTAAAATACCCATTTCATTTCATGGGTTATGATATGATTATTTATGATCTTGTGGAACATGAATATATGATTTCACTATGAGATGGGTGGGACCTATATCTCAATCCAATTAATTGGTTAAATATTTATATCTTATGATATACACATGGAAGGAAGGATAAATTAACATGGTTCAGTATTAGAGGGTTGGATTGAGAAATGAATTTGGTTTAGTAATAAGGGGTTAGAATAAGGTGTAAATTTGGTTCAATAATATAGTGTTTTAACAAGCAGTGAAATCGGTTCAGTAATACATGGATCAAATGGCATGTAAAAGTGGTTCAAAAAAGGACTTTATCAATCATGGTGGCTTTGGTAGAAATGCCTTAACTACTATGAAAATCATTATTATGTACTTTTCTGTTTTCCACAATTCCATGTATTATTCTGATGTTTATATTTAATGACATATTCTTTTAATTATCTTATGATCTATGTCTTATGAACTTCCAAAATTCATTATGCTCAATAATATGTATGGTATTATTTTCAAATGTTATGCTTAGTTACACGCTTGTTGTTCATGTAATGCTTATTCATTTCCTTTATTTACCCATACTCAGCATTTGATCTCACCCATTTCTTATGTTTCCTTTCCCAAGGTTATGATGAAATGTTTTATCTAGAAGTACAAAATGTGGATATATTTATGGGATATGTTCATTATCTTTCACTAGGATATATGTTTTTGTTTCCATGATTCCAAAGAAACTAAACTATTATGGTCCTCAGGCATTTAATATTATAATGTATTTAATATTCATCCAAAATTCTGTAATATTCAGGTATGTCAAGCTTGGGTATCTATAGTTGGTATCAAAGGAAATTTTAAGACAACATTTGGAATATATGATGAGAAAAATTTAGTGATATCCCTAGGTATATTTCTAAGGATATGTCTTGGGATGTCTCTAAGGATAACCATAAGGTTGATTCAATGTTTAGAATATTTTCTTTGAATTTTAATAAATAATAGAGTGAGTGGTTTTTGGTAAATACATCCATCTCTTGATACTATTGGTTTATGTGGCTTTGGAACTGATTTACCTAGGGGTAATAACTCTAAAAAGAAGTCTCGATACTGACTCATGATTCTGTGGATTTCTTATATGTTATGTGTTTCTCACCATGTGCTTTCTAGTTTTTATTCATAGATTGAACTAGAAGGAACATGGTAAACATTGAATATTTCAGATGTGGAAAGTATGGGCCTTATGAAAAAATATTTACTAATATAAAATATCCTAAGGAGAATCTGGAAGGTGGTATGATTATTGGTTAAACTTATGAAGATAAAGAGACAACAAAGAAAATGTGAATGTTATGATATGTTCTTCTAGTATTTTTTACATTGATCATAGGAAGAATAATTAGATTGAGGTTGGGGAACCATAAGATATGATTCATATTTTATATTCTATGAAATATTTATTAAGGAATAAGTTGATGAATCCAGATTAATGGTTGAATAATAAAGTTGGATTAATGAAGTATTTATGTTTTGGAATTCAAATATTATGCTATATGAATCATGAAATTTATTAGTATTCTCAGTATAATTTTCAATTGAGGGTTGAAAAATATATATTTAATGGTGATTAAGATATAGAAAAGTGAAATTTTGATTAATGTAATGTAACCCTTAATTTGATCAAGATGTTTGGAAAATTGTAATTCGTTGGGATAAAGAGGTGATTGATTAGGATAAAGTTAATTGGATAGAACTTATTACCCTGGATCTGATTATTGATTGGTTTAAAAATTAGTCAATTTCATCATGGATGAATTTTAAAACATATTATATTTAAGTAACATATCCACACACCTTTAGAATGAGGAAAGTATACATTTTTCCTAAAGTATTATGGTAATTTGGGTCATTACCATGTTTTAAGAGAATATATAATTAGGGTATTCACATGTTTAGAATGTGACAACCAATAGATACTTTGTGATATATGTGGGAATAAATGTTAAGCTGATTTAATGAATTTATTTTTGATTTATTTTATTTTCATCTTTTAGAAGGGTTATAATGTTTACCATTCATGAGTAGTTTAAATTAATCTTTGGTGAAAGTATATATGCACAGATTTTCATTGAAAACCTTACATAAAAGGATATTCAAAGATTAAACATATTTCAATAATGCCCATATTATTTATTATTGAAAATATTTTAGTGTATTTTTATGAAAGGACATCAGGTTTATTGGGTGACAACCAATCATGTCTGACGAGACCACATGTCTTGGTCCTATGATCGAAGGACGATATGGTTTTCATGCCAACCATAAGCTATGTGATGTCTAGGTTAATGTGTAATTATTTTAGTTGAATAATTATTATGGATAAACCAATAGAGTTACTTTTTATGTTTATAGGTGACTATATTCACAATATTAATTTTGAATAATATTTAGAGGAAAATAATCATAGTTTTCATTCTTTTATGGGCCTTAAGATTTCAAAAAGTGAATTTTAGCACTTCAGGCATCAAAGTTAATTTTCGGATGTCCATTACATGAAGTAATGTATTAATTAGAAATTGATAAAAGAAAAAATATGGAATGAAATTTTGTTTAAAGAAATATATCAATTAATTATATTTTTTTATATTCATGTTCAACAAAATAATAACTCAATGTTACGATAATGATAAACATAAAATTTGTTCTCCTAATACCATAATTTTGTTGAACCGATGGGCCTCTAAATCATTACATATTTATGAATTTGAGGCCCTCAAAATTTCATTGATCATTCACTTGTTTGTGATTGATGATCTCAATCCCTCCTTATAAGTATTTACTATTTTCCTCCATGTCCAATATTTACTCCCAGCCTCTTTTCTCCTATGTGAAAACCCAGTTATATGTTACTTTGGGTAACAATTATGGTTCGAGCATTTCCTTTTTTAAGGTAAGTTTTAATATTCATTTTTATAATGTGGGTCTCTATGAATTAAACTTTCAATTTTTAATCCTTTGATAAATGAGATGAATTTTGCAGGTGAAATTCATTTTAAGTGGGGTAGAATGTAACACCCCAATATTTTTTGAATATTATTTCTAATTAATTAACCATTTTTCATATTTTTCATTTCACCAACATTTAAAATGTTTTATTTTATAGTAATGTAGAATGTTTGGAAAGAGTTATAAGTAAAAACATGTTAATAATAAACTACATGAAACCTAAATTTTAGATTTTTCTACATTGAACACCGATGCTAGATTACGTTATATGAAACAATTACTTTCTTCAATGGCTTGCATTATATAAAAGACCAAGTTTTACTTAATAAAATTATATCGTTAAAATGTTATTATTTAGTATAATAAGATATATCATATCTAGTAAATTATTAGTTATGAATAGTATTTACTAATTTATGAAAATATATGGTATACACAAATATAAAATCATTTCATAGGTTAGTAGTTAATTAGAAATGAATATGAAAAATAATTGAATAAAAATGAAATTTTTATAATTTTTATAAGATATTTTACCTTAAAAAATTGTATTAATTATAATTATTGAGTGATATTAATTTAATATATATGTTATATATTAAATAAATTATTTTTGATACTCATCCAATATATTTTATAGACATTAAGTAAGAAGAGACAAAATTGTTTAAAAAACCTATTTTTTAATGAAAATGTATTTTTGCTGTATTATTATGGAGAAACCATTTTAAATCCAATTTTTTGAACATTTAATGATTTAATATGTCAAATAAACTTTATATATGTAATATAAACATAAAATTTAGTATATGATACATTACTATTCTATAAGATTTCATTTTTTAATGAATATTTATATAAATACTGGATTTTTATTCAAAATTGATTTTTCATCTAATTTATTTGTGAGGTTAAATTTTATTTTATATTTGTTTTAAAGTTAAATTAGATATTAATTTTATCAAATAATCCAATTTATTTTATAGGAACAATTTTACATTAAAATTGGATAAAAAAACTTATCAAACTGTTGAATTTTTTAACTTTAAAAACACACATTGTGGAACTGACTATGGGATTAAATTTAAATTATTTTCTACAACTTATGTGATTAGAATATTCCAAAATAGATTACATATTTTTAATAATCAAAATTTATAATTTCTAATAATGTCAAAAAAAAATTAGCAAAAATATTATTCAATGTAATTAATTTATTACATCGATTAATGTAAAATTAATCTTAATTATAACCTAAACATTATATTTAAGACCCAAAACCAGCTAGAAACTTTTAAAACACCCATTTTATTGACATTATTCGTCCATTAACTTCTAATTATTTATTTAGGTTTTATTTTTATTCTTTTTTATAGGAAGAAACATGGTTACACCTAACTTATTTTCAAAAATCCCAAGTTTGTCCTTTCCATTACCTATAAAAGTTCACCACATCTACCGCTTCTTCAAACCTCTAAAACCACATAGGTTCAGAAAAATTATACCCAATAAAATTACCAAAATCCCTACCTTCCCCCTCAAAGCCTACATTTAGGAATAAAGTCTTCCAAGGAATCATTTTGGTAGAAACAGAAAGAGTTACTCGATTAAGAGGTATCACATTCTCTCAAGCTCCTTTATTTTATTTTCCTTATACACCCCTCCAATATATTTATTACATGTTTTTATAAATAAACTGGTATCGTAAATATACTAAAAATATTTTGGCTAATATTTTTAATTACACTTACACACCTCTATCTAATGGGTAATGGACATACAGTTTCTGTGTACAGCGAACATCCTCCTTACAAAACGATGATTGTTCAATTCTTATTACCACCTATCACGGTGGAAATTATGATAGAAAAAATCTATATATATTTATATTATATTTATTGTGTATTTTAGAAAATTTATTACTTTTAAAACACATATCTTTTTACTTTCCATTTGGTGTAAATATGATAATCTCATTTGAGGAAGTGTGGACTACCACCCCCTCAAAGCGACGTGATTCATTCACACACTACATGAAATGAATTAAGGATAGTTTTGGTGAACATATATTATATATATAACATTATAATTCTAAAATTATGATGTTATATATATATATCATTTTATTTCTTTTTTTGAATAGGATTATAAAAACAGAAACAACGTTCTTGTGTATGTACGACTTATCATCTCCATGAATGGTGTATTCCATTTCATACTTCTATATTCTATAAATTATTATAATAAAAATATAATGAATATATAAGATATTCATATCATTTTTAACATTCTCTAATCATGATATATGTATAAGGACCAATGATATAACAAATTAACACATATCCAAAGAACAGAGAGAATATTATCTGAAGTGAAACATTTATATAAGATGGTTAACAAGAAGGTAATATAAGGTCATAATCAAAATATATATGGTATTACATATAAGAATACAGTTATTTAAAATATTCATTATAAATTTATATTTATTATAAAGGTGTTTTGAATGAGTAAGATGAGATTCAAGACACAGTGTAAGTGAATGTTATCTCACTTTTTATTTATATGAGATACATGCTTTATTCACCACCCATTCCTTTTCTGTGGTGTGTATAATTATTATGGATATATTAACTGATTATTATAATTAATTTTAAGGGTATTTTCATATACACTTTAAGTTCTTTATTTCATGGGTTTTAAGATTCAAAAGTAACCATATTGGTTATCTAGTTTTGTGTCAATTTTTCTTTTTAGAGACATGTTTTGTTATGGACCTAATATATTTTTCGAAGTGTATATACTTCCATTTTATATTTCATATCATGAATATAATTTCCTAATGATAATTTAAGCTTCATTTAATTTTATTTTATTACATGTAGAGTATATTTCCAAGTAATAGTGTAATAAGAGTTCATTGAGACAATCTCAATAGTTTTCAAGATTGTTTTTATTCATGCCTCCTTTGATGTAATATTATGATTCATATCTCAAGAAAATTAATAAAATTTAGTATCCCATGGTTATTAAATATTTATTCGTATATTGGTACATTTATTCCACTCTTTAGAACATAATATTGTTAGGAAAGTGTTTTTAAGAAAGTCAGACATTACCCACTCTTCGGTTGGAAATCTTTATACCTTCAAAAAAAATGTTTTCTAAAAAGGGTTTCCAAAAATATTATACCATTTTAATTTATTATTTAAAGTTAATTTTTACCCTTTTTTTCGATTAACAATCTCCTCAAAGGAATCTTCTTATCTCTTTTCAAATAAGGAATTTTTCTAAAATTTTTACCATAAAAGAGGAATGTTCATTTTATCTCATACAAAATGTATAGATTTACCAACTGTTATCTCTTTGTGACTTCCTTTGAATTTTTAAAAGGTTCGTTTTTAGGAAACATTTTTTAAATGTTATTTTCAAGGAAATTTTTTTCAATCCTTGTTTAGAAGTTTTCCAAGTATTTTAAAAGAAATTATTCTTAAAAAAATTTCAATCTTTATTCATTTGTTTTCATGTAAAAATGGTTTCATATTTTTTTTATGATTTCATTATAGGTTTTCAAAGTATTTTCAAAGTATTTTCAAAGAAATGGTTTTCAAAACATTTTCAAGATCCATTCATATGTTTTCATGTAAAAATGTTTGAAAAAAATATTTAATATTTCCATATATGTTTTAAATATGTTTTCAAAGAAAGTGTTATTAAAATGTTTTCAGCTTATTTTATAAGATTTCAAGGAAATTGTTTTCACAATTATTATTTATAGGTTTTAACTTTTTTAAGAAAAGGAATTTCAAATGTTTTTTGGTATTATAAATCCTTTTTCAAAGAGGAAAGGATATTTTCTTCAAGAAATTATTTTGAAAGAAATTTCAAAATTATTTTCTATCTAATAGGACATCCATCGAGGTTACTCTAGCCATTATAGGAAATGATCAAAACGTTGCATTCATATTCTTTCGATGAATGGGTTATGCTTAGTTTCATGGTCTTTATGAAACCCATTTCCATTTCACGAGTTGTATGTTTCAGAAACCAGTTTCTCTCTCATGAGTTATATGTTTATGAAACTCGTTTATCTTTCACATGTTATATGTTTTGGAAAACCATTTCTCTTTCACAGGTTATGCTTTTGATTATATGATTTCGAAAGTTTCCTTTTTCCATAGGTTATGATACGATTACATGTTTATAATACCCATATCATTTCATGGGTTATTATTATGACTACTTATGTTATTGTGGAACATGTATGTATGATTTAATTATGAGATGGGTGGGACCTATATCTCCCTCCTATGCATTGGGTAATGATTTATATCTCCTGAGATAGATTTGTATGGAATGAGAAATATTATTGGTTTAATTTTATGGGTCTAGAATGAGAAATGAACTCGGTTTAGTAATACAGGACATGAATGAAGAGTGAACTCAGATCAGTAATACATTCTTTGAATGAGGAGTGAACTTGGTTCAGTAATATAGGGATGGAATAGGGTGTGAACCCAATTCAGTAAAGGAAATTATCCACCAAGATGGACCTGGTAGAAAAACCCATACTACTTTGGAAATCATTATTATATTCTTATGTTTTTTTCCAATTAAATTCCTTATTCATATGTTGTAATTTCATGACTTATTCTCCTAATTATCTTATGATTTGTGTCTTAGGAAATTTTGATCTTCCTTATGATCTCCAAAATGTAGTGAACTTTCTTCAAATGTTATCCTCAAGTGCCATACCCATTGTTCATATTATGCTTATGCATTTACTTTATTTACCCTTACTGATCGTATGATCTCACCCCTTTCTTATGTTTTAATTCCCTAAGTTATGAAGAATGGTTTTTGGTATAAGTACTAAAGGTGGAGATATCTATGGGAGATTTTGAATATTCATCTAAAATGGTGTAATTTCCATGTACGTTAAACTTGGGTCACTACGTGTTCCACATTAAATGATTATATATGTGTATTTTACTCAATAAATATAGGGAAACCACAACCCATTTCTATTTGGTGAATGTAACATTATTTTACTTGAAACCAATGTTCTCACGTATAGAGTTAAAGAGTAGGTTATCAAAGTCATGTTGAATGGATACTTCATCAGCTACACAGAAACTAGAGTCTCTAGCCTGAAATTTGAACTTGAAACACCTAACAATGATTCCCCAAACCAATATCACCGATGCCAGTCCTAAAGTATATATGACTAAATTTATACAACTTTATCACAACCAATCCTGGAGTGTCATGTTCCATGACTCCCCAATCCTGCCTCAAATAGGACATGAGATGGAAACTAGAGCCGAGTAGGTATATCATTGATATAAGAGTCCTTCACCTAAGTACCTATAAACCAGAACACATCTCCTAGACTATACAATGTTGAATTATAAAAAACATTAAACAACTATGAATGAATACATCTAAATCCCAGAATTAGAGTGCGACTGGATGTAAAGGAATGTAAAAAAGGTCAAATAAAATCCCACCACAAAGAGTTTGAAACCCAAGTCCAACCTGAAAGTAAGTATTGGGGACTGTTGTCAAAAATTCATAAGAACACACCTCTGTATCTTCAGTCTCACTATGAAACATCTAGTCCTATTCTGTGTAAGACTCTATCAAAAGGTCGATCATTTTCACAAGACATGACACTTGTGGGAAAATTTTGTGTAGGGGTGAGTATAACAATACTCAATAGGACAGCCTAAAACCACAAAGCATACAACAAATGTTAATACAGTTATATCTATACAGGTATATGTCTAAAACACATATAATAAGAATATATATTTATATATATATATATAATCATCAAATACACATAGTCAAAAGGTAATTCACTACTATAGTATACTAACCTAACATTCCAACTTAATGATTCCAATAAATCATTTGTCTATAAGAACACACTCCTCAGTCTGATTCTACTAATGGTGTTCACCAAAGAGGTAGTTCCCAGAGGTTCCCTCCATTATAATAATATGCTAATGGTATAAGAGATACGATATATGGATGAGGATCGCTACCAGGGCCATGGGGTGATAAAAAAACTCAATGTAGATTATCTCAGTAAGTATAGGATCAATACCCCTGTAGTGTTGGTCATGACAACACCAATAACTACACCTAGTAAATGAAAATAAATAAAGGATAACATTTCATGCCTCTTGGAGGGATTATAATGACTCAATCCATGAATTACTACTTAAGGATCATTTCCCTAGGTATATGGGATTATTACATACTAATCCTCATGCAAAGATTAAGAGTAACTCACCCAAAAAGACTTTTTTAAGATAATATGGACAAGGGCTCCAAACCATGTCTAAGAAAGTACATAGTGAGTAATAGAGGTCACACATTTTTTCCCTTGACCTAGGGTCCTTCCCATGTAAATGGAGTGGGTCCCTTTCTTGTGTCTGTATAGAAGTACACAAAGTATAGGCTGCATGTGTATTCTACCCGTGTTCCAATATAGGGATTAATCCCATATACATTCCAATGTTTACCAATACATGGATTAGACCATGTACATAGACCAGGTTATGTCTGTGTGGTATGTACACAATGACCTCCAACCCGTTTATACTTGTCTGTGTTTGTGTACCCTATAAGGTACACGTTGTGTCCCTGTAGAGGGACCAAAAGTCTGGTGATGGGTTCATGCACCATGTGATACATAATTTTATTCCTAAACCCTAGCCACCACATATATGGTCCCCAATAGAATTATGATCTAGTTTACATGCTCTGTAATGTTTAATTTTTAGGAAATAGATATCTAGTTGTGTGTTCCTTGTCTGTCACTTTGGACTTCAATCTAGAGATATTTTTAAAGAAAAATATAGATCAAGCCTCTTTGAGTCATTACATAACTGAATCAACAATATTTGGGCCTTCGATCAACTATGAAAATGATATTATTATTTATTCTTCTTTCCATGCAAAAGAATATGAAAATCAAGTATCTACATTGTCTAATACACTACCATCTTTGTCATCAGATCTCCTTCATGTCATGTTGATCCTAGATCTACAATATCAAATTGTTTCTCCAATAAATGGGTTCCCAATGATCGATTGATTGGGATATGCCAAACTACTATCCAAATGAATAATTTCCACGATGAAGGAGAAATTGGGGAAGAACGTCATAAGATAAAATAATAAGAATCAGACTCGATCATTATTCATATCGATATTATTTTGTTTCTATTATAATCAAAATAGAATAATAAAAAATTAAAAATAATTCCCCTAATAAAACCCCTAAAACAAAACCAATATTGAAATATTCACAATCCAAGTATCAATTCTTTGGTCAATTGATTTGTGTTAATCAAATAAATCATGAAAGGGAAATAAATCCAAAAAATAAAAATTCCCTACTTCAATTGGGATCAATCACTAATGAAGAATGATAAGGTGTTGTAATCATTGGTGAAATCCTTCAATTCCTTCTTAATTCATTTTTTGACCCTCGATTCGGTCGTCATCCACCCACAGAACCTCATTCCATGTTCTAGAAGGGGAATTCAATGATTTGTAGGGATATGTCGCTAACCTTGCTAATTTTCCATAAAAGGGTATTTTATGAATGTGAAACTAGGTCATTCTGTCCAAAAAAAATAATACCTTTTTTATTTGATTCATTTTAAAACTATGATGGATTCTCTAAAAAATCATTTAATAAGGTTAATGTTTTCCTAGGTTAAGCCTCACATTTTAAATGCAACTGTTCCTTCACACCATTTGATACCTTTAACAACCTATGAATATACTAGTAGTAATACAATGTGGAATTTATATTTTTAACACTATGGTTTGGGGAATTTTGATTTTAAAGATTTAGAATTGATTTTTGAGTGTGGGGGAATCACTTGGGGGGGATTTTTTCTTGTTTTTCATAGTTTTAGGGGTCAAAGGAAACATCAAAATAGGTTCGGGGTATCTATGAAGCTATTTTCATAATCAGTGGTATTTTGGAACTTTAAAATATTTCATTAGGAACCTGGTGTCATGTCCAATGTTATACTCCCACTCGATAGACCACCAAGAAGTCAATAGGTCTAGTTTGAGTAGTGGAAGGGGTATAAAGTACCAAGGACCAACTTATATGGTACCTAGTAGGGCTTGACCTGATTTTATTTATAGTGTAATTGTCACACCCATCATCATTAAATATGTTATTTCATTATTTTTTTTGGAATCGGGTAGTTCGGGTCAAGACCCGACTTAAAATTTCTGTTTTTTTGTTTAAAAACCAAATTTTTTGGCCTTGATTGTCTGTAGCGTACGACGGTCGAAGGCGCACGACCTCACCTGGGTCGCCGTGTGACCTCGCCTGGTTCACCGCACTCCTTTATCAATGGTCAATTAATGAAATAAAATAGATTAATAATAAATCAATAGAATTAATAGTGTGATGAAATAAAAACCAAATAAAATAAGATATTTTTTAAAGATTATAATAATAATGTTATTCAGGGATATAATAATAATTATTGTTATTATTATCATTATTGATATTCTGTTTTATTTTATTTTAATACTATTAATTGAGTTTTATTATTCTTATTATTATTGATATCATTATACATATTTTAGTTTATTATCATTATCATTACAATTATTATTATTATGATTGTTTCAGGTTTAGCGTCGCCAGACGCATGGACATCATGTGGTTCTGAGACTACACAGTCTTCCCAGCTTTCGAAAAAAAATTATTTATGACAAAATGGGATAATAAAATAGTGATGAATAATGAAATAGGAATAAAATGAAAATAATAATATTAGTAATCTTTAAAAAAATTGTTTCAATGAAAATAATAAAAATATTGTTTGGGAATAATAATAATACTATTATTAATAATATTAAGAATAAAAATAAAAATAATTATGTTAGTAATAGTGTAATAATTATAATTATCGTTATTATTAAATTAAGATATATCTTTCTATTTTATTTTATTTGGCTGCGAAATGTTTCATCGAGGTGCGGGCTAAGTCCCGGTTGGATTTGGTGTTTTATTGAATGAATGAGTTTTTCGGAGCTCGACACCATGAAAATCATGGGTAAAACATTATGGCGAAGCCATTAGACTTCACCAGCGCCGCCATGTGACCCATTCATCATTCAATTAACCAAATAAAATGAATTATTAACATGGAAATAAAGTTAAATGTGTGATAATAATTTAATAAATTATTTTAATGATAATAATATTATTATTATTTGAGGATATTATTATTATCATTATTATTATAATTGTTATAACTTTTATTTTATTTTATAACTACCAATTTATTATTATAAATATATTAAGGATTTAGGTTTTTATCTCTTTTTATTTTATTTTATTTTTCTCCCCCTTCTCTCTTCTCCCTTTCTTTTCTCTTTTTTTCCCTCTTCCTCTCTTCCTCCCCCCCCCCCCCTCTCTCCCGTTTCACCCCTCTCTAACCCTAGTTTGCGTCTCCCTTGGATGGCCGCTCCACACCTTGCGTGATGGTCCTCTCAGCCAGTCAGACCACACCACCATCACACCCAGCTCTCTCCTAGCCCCTCGCATCGTTGCCCCGACCCCCCAGCAAGCCAGCTTGCAAAGCTGCACCAGCCTCCGCGTGCGTCTTCTACTTTAGCCGGACCTCCCTCCAATGGCACCAGCTCATGCCACACCATGCCCAGCATGATGCTCCCTTGGTCAAGCACCTCTTGACTGACATCTTCAATCCCCCCAGCTATCCTTATGACCAGTCGCCCTTTTCCCCTCCCAGCTGGACGTCGCACAACCGCAACCCCATGTTCGGCAGCCCCTTTTTCCCCTTCCGATGAAGCCTTGGTCCGGCGACTGCTACCCCCCCTCAGGTTGAGTTCCTTATCCATGATTTTTGGTTGTATAGTGGGGTGTGGTCCAATTTTTAGGCTCTAATATTTTTATTTGGGTTTTTAATTTTAAGTTTTGGGTTCGAATTCATGTGTTTGAGTTTTCTCTAGGTTCATTGAGTTGTAAACGGCGCATGATTAAGGTTTCGCGCTAGAATTTGAAGATTTCACATCATATTCCGGGGTTCGACGTCGAGGTAGGTGGTTCCACGTCTAAGTTATTATTTGATAAATTAATTTGCAAGTCTTTTTTGTTTACTATATCATTTAGATGATTTGTGTATTGGGAAGTTGTTTTTCTTTGATGTTTGATATGGATTTGAACTGTTTAATAGAATTTCTATTTTATGTGTGTTCTTTCTTCTTAAAAACTCATATCTATTTAGTTGTTGGTGTTTTTTTTGTGCGGTTAGATTATTGATCTGTGCAAGTGGTGAGAAAAATATCTTTGACATGGCGTCATGTGTGTCTGGTTGACAAAGAAGTTTTTGGTGTGGGTTTAGTCGGTAACGCCAAGTGATTATTTTAAATTATTTTTTATGCTTTTATTTTTGTCTTATTTAAGTAGGTGATTTGTGAAAAGGTGTTTTACATATGGTGTAAGGTCTTCCAACAAACTGTCGGTGTGGTGCAGGTCACATTTTAAAATGGTATTTGTGTGCGAGTGATGTTAGAATGTTTTTTGAATGTAGAAATGGTTACTTTAGTGTGTGTAAATCCATGTGGCACTCTGTTGCTATTGTTTTATGAACATTTTAAATGGTTTATTAAATCATGACCATGGTGCGAAACGTTTTGAAAAAAAAAATTAGTGTGTGTCTTATTTCAAAATGGTATTTATATGTGTAAGTGGTAGTTTGTTTATTGATAAGTGTTTTTTTATTGTGCAATTGGTCTAATTGAGTATGTAACCGATGCAGAATATGTTTTGAAAAGATTTTGGCGTGTGTATGGTTTTAAAAGAGAGTTGGGTGTTCAAACTATGATTTTTAATGTGTAAGTTCCCTGTTTGGATTTTATGTATTAGTGTGACATGTGACATGAACTTGAAACTTGTATGAGCACAAACTGGGTAGCCCGGGTAGCTAGGAGGGTGGACTAGACTAGTGCGCTAGTGTTCCAAATGAGACTTGACCCGGTTTTACTGGTAGGAATGACGATTGCAATACTAACTAAACTTATGCTTTTCTGAGGGTCGTGGCCTTCTAAGCCATGTTTTCTGAGGGTCATGGCCTTCTAAGACACGTTTTCTGAGGGTCGTGGCCTTCTATGACACGTTTCACCAAGACATGAAGATCTAGGGGCCTAAGCTAGCTAATACCCACGAGGCCTCTCCAATATTTGGTGCTCATTGGTTACTTTACACTCGTCAGTGTGACACATTGGTTATTTGAAAAGTGAGTGTGTGTGTGTGTGTGTGTGTTTTAATTTTAGTTTTTCCATTTGAAACTGTTTTCTTAAATTTGGTTTTCTTTTAAACTGTTCAAGCTTCTATTTCTTCTATTTAGTTAATATTGTAAATTTATTTTTCATTTAATAATTATGCGTGGAACCTTTTTATTGGTTGACATGAAACTGGGCTCTTGTCTCACACCCTATATACACTTTTGGGTGTATTTAGACCTTGTTTTCTTGTGTATTCCAGGTTCTCACATCGTGCTTAGTGATGTTGGTTTTGGCTGCTGTTGGTCTTCGCGGGCAGGTTGGCGTTGGTAGATTGGGGATGAGGACTCTCGTGTCGTGTGAGGCTGGTATTGGAGTTTTTTTTCTCTATAATTATTGTTCATTTTGGGTTCTCAATTGAGTTTTAGTCTTAATCCTTTTTATAGTTTAGAGGCAGGTTTGGTTATCTGTTTTCAGTTTCTGTTTTATTTTATTATCGTGTTGTTGTTTTTACGTTTTTTCTGGTAAATCATTCCCAAGTGTTATTTTGATACTTGGGCACTTGTGCCACCCTGTGGGTATTGGGAATGGCCTTCGGGCCATGTCATGGACCGGGTCGGGTGCCGGGTCGGATGGCGACCCGGCTTGGTTCGTGACAAAATGGTATGAGAGGGTTCTTCTCTCTTGGGTCATTTCCTTTTGGGATAGAGTTACGGTAGATTGGTGTTAAGTTTTTTGGAACCCGACGTACTGGCTGTGAGTAAGGTTCCTGGCCATCACACCTCGTGGAGGGACTCGAGTTACCAAAGTATGTTGAGGTTTGTCTGAGCCTTTGGTACTTGCGGTTAATCTTGTATAGGGGAAATGAAAAGGGAGTAGGTTCAGTGGTCTTAGTGAGCTCACAGGGTCTGGAAAGTCTTGTGGAGCTGGGGAAACTATCCTGAAATACTCTCTGTGGCTAGTGGTGTGATTGGTGTATGGCCGCCAACCATATGTTCCAATCACCTGCTGACACTAGTTTCTTTTTTCATTGTCCCTCGTCTCTTTTTTTTGGATTCGTGGAAACCTCATTTTAAGGAAAACTGATTTGGTCTTGAAAATTTTTTTTAAATGAAGTGCTTTAAATATAAAATGATCTTAAAGGTTTGAAAATTGTGGGTAGAATGTTTGGTTTTGAAAAATGGAAATGGTTTGATTTAGATTCTTAGTGATCTCATGGAAAGCCACATGCATTAGTGTATATGGAAAGAGGAATGGTCAATGGCACGAGCGGATGAATTCCTGGATGGACATGAGGTGGGTGCTGATGTGGCACATGAACATGCATGGGTGAGGCCCATGGGACACCATTGGTGTTTGTGAAACCCACTAGCTTTGCTCATTTTTTTTCAAAATATTTTTTTGAAGGAAAATATGGTGATTTTAAATAAACAGTGATTGTGTGGTGTGTCCTTGTGTTTTAGAAATGTGAAATGTGAGGCATTCTGAGCTGAGGGCCCTTTTTGACTGATTTGTGTCTTTAGTTTGAATTTTTTTTGTAAGTTAGTATGAAAGTGTGTGGTTAGTGATTCTTTTGAAAAGTGCTTCGGGAAGCCCTTGCAGTGGTTCCCCCTACATGTCTTGTGTTCGCTTGTGGTATGTATTGACCATTGGACAAATTTGGTTGAGTCCATGGTTTTCTTTCTTGACTAATGTATGCCAACCATGAAGAGTTAGCATGCGATTGAAGTGAGGCCACATAAAATTCTTCATTGTCTAGCCCTCCAGTTGATCAGATGACTCTCTTCTTGAATTCTAGAATTGAACCCACCTCTCTTTTTTATAACTAGACAGATCCTATCACAGTGGGATGACATATGTGAGGGGAGTTGAACTGAGTTTTGGTTTCTTTGAGTTGTCTGAGTTATCGGGAATGAAGTTTGACATCTTTGAGTTTGATGGTTTCACGTGGAAGTGGTGAAAGAAATTCTAGCGGGGAAGGGTGAAGGCGATTCAGAGTTATCAGTTCTTACCAATGTCTTGAATTTGTTGTAGTGTTTTCATCGGCTGCTAGGGTCATGTTTCATGACCACTTGCAGTGTGAGTTCTCTTCGAAGTGCCTAGGTGGAAGAAACATGGGGTTGTCGGTGTGGGCTGTTATTTTTCAAGGGCCTTTGGTCCTTCGTTGGTTTCGTTTAAGAAAAAGTCTATGTTAGGCCACTAGTGTGGAAGACCCAGCCATGTGGAGATGCTACGATCGATTTCAGGAATCATGTGTTGTTTAAGACTCAGTTTGAAGTCCTTATCCATATAATGTTTTTCTCAATAGAAATGGTCACGTTCATGTGACGATTTGTGGTGTCGTGTTCTCATTCAGTGTGTCAAAGGGTCATGTGCATGCACCACTTCATCTCTTGTGTTGGTGAATGTTTTTTGTATGATTAGTGGGATGTCGTAATGTGTTGTGTTTGATGGTGTTGTCTCGGTTGCAGTGTGGTTTTGTGTGACAAAAAAAGGTGAATCTTTGTTCGGGAGTCTTCAATACCTGACTGCAAGGCAGGAGATGCTTCAAACATCAGGGCTCCAGCCATATGCCTCAGAGTGAAGCTGGCGCATGGTCAAGAACCCAGGGAGTGTATGAGACCTCGACTAAATTTCTGTCATCGTTGTTGAAAGTAAAAGTAGTTTAAATTTTTTTCTATGGTTTATCCATTTCAAACGAATTGTCTGGTTGCATAAGGTTTCCATGACTATGTGGAGGCGTGTTCGGGTTGTTCTTTTAGAGTCTTGGGGGTCGCATTCCATTGGATGAAATCGATTTTGTGGCCCTTATGTGATATGTTGGGTAAGTCGGTCTCAAATTTTAATAATGATCATCTGAGGATTTGGAGATGCTGGTTTGTCTCCGGATGTGGTTTGGATGGCCAGTGGATCGGACCGACCCTCCCCGCCCCTGGTGGTGGGGTGCTTGGTCCCCGTCGGAAAATTTCCAAAGTTTTGTATCTTCTGTGAGTTACAACAGTGGGGAGACCCACATTGGGTCTCGCACGAATGTCTCTGGAATGAATCAATGTTGTAATTTTCCCTAATGGTGGGGAGTCCACCCAGCCCCCCCCCCCTCGTGTCAGTTTCATAATATCGCGTGGAGTGTTAGTAAGCTTCTAATGGTGAGGAGGCCATTCGGGTTTTCCACATGATAAACTTTTAGTTATGTTCCTATAGATGATTTGGTGATGGGTGATTAGAGTGCTTCTTGGACTTGGTTGGTCTTGTTTGTTTGTTTCAGTCAAACGACGTGGTTTTCGTTCCTTGGTGCTCGATGTGTTTCTGTTAGTGAAGTTGGTTTCTGTGGGTGTGAGAGTTCCTATCATTGATTAATCAATTGGAGGTGTTTTATCTCTTTATGGTGGGAAACACATATCCGAAATCATTTTTATGAGATTCTTGAGTTTTTCATTTTAGTCACCATCTCTGAGAATGATGCATTTGCCTCTTTTTAGTTGTCTTCTTAGGGATCCTCTTTGGACCTTAAGGGGGTGTCATTTCTTACTTTGGGTCTCAGCCTTAGTTGTGGCTTTCTGGGGACATAAAACTTTATTGGTGGGGAGAATTTTCACACCCATCATATATAAATAAGTTATTTTATTATTTTTATTTGGAATCGGGTAGTTTGGGTAAAGACCCGACTTAAAATTTCTGTTTTTTTTAAACAGAATGTTTTGGCCTTGACGGTGTCTAGCATACCACGGTCGAAGGCACGCGGCCTCGCCTAAGTCGATGTGCGACCTCGGCTGGTTCACCGTACGCACTTCTCTATGGTCAATTAATGAAATAAAATGGATTAATAATAAACCAATAGAATTAATATTTGATTAAATAAAAACCAAATAAAATAACAGTTTTTTTTAAAGATAATAATAATAATGTTATTCATGGATATAATTATTTGTATTATTATTAACATTATTGATATACTTTTTTATCTTATTTTAATACTATTAATTGATTATTATTATTCTTATTATTATTGATATCATTATACATATTTTAGTTTATTATCATTATCATTATCATTAATAATATTATTATTATGATGGTTTCAGGATTAGCATTGCCAGACGCACGGGAAACACGCGGTTCTGAGACCGCATAGTCTTCTCGGCTTTCGAAAAAAAATTAGTTAAGTCAAAATGGGATAATAAAATAGTGATGAATAATGAAATAGGAATAAAATTAAATTAAGAAGATTAATAAACTCTATGAAATTGTTTTAATGAAAATAATAAAAAAAATTGTTTGAGAATAATAATAATACTATTATTAACAGTGTTAACAATATAATAATAATAATTATTATGTTAGTAATAGTGTAATAATTATTATTATCGTTAATATTATAATATTTTAATATCTTTTTGTTTTATTTTTTTTGGCTTCTAAAGGTTTCATCGAGGTGCGGGCTAAGTCCCGGTTGGATTTTGTGTTTTGTCGAATGAATGAGTTTTTCGGAGCTCGACACAATGCGACGCATGGGAAAAACATAATGGTGAAGCCATGCAACTTTTCCAGTACTGTTGTGTGACCTCCCCGTCATTCAATTAACCAAATAAAATTAATTATTAACAAGGAAATAAAGTTAAATGTGTGATAAAAATTTAATAAATTATTTTAATGATAATAATAATAATATTATCTGAGGATGTTATTATTATCATTATTATTATGATTGTTATAACTTTTATATTAATTTATAACTACCAATTTATTATTATAAATATATTTAGGTTTTTGGTTTTTATCTCTTTTTATTTTATTTTATATTTCTTCCCCTTATCTCTTCTCCTTTTATTTTCTCTTTTTTTCCTCTTCCTCTCTTCCTCCCCCCCTCTCTCCCGTCGCACCCCTCTGAAACCCTAGTGTGAACCTCCTTTGGCTAGCCGCTCCACACCCTACATGATGTTCCTCCCTGCTAGTCGGTCTGCACCGTCATCGCACCCAAATCCCTCCTAGCCGCTCACGCCATCGCCCCGACCCCCTGGCTAGCCAGCTCGCAAAGCTGCACTGGCCTCCGCCCACATCTCTTTCTTTGGCCGAACCTCCCTCCGGTGGAACCCGCCTATACCACACCCTGCCGGCGCGCTGATCCCTTGGCCGAGCACCTCTTGACTGACATCGTCGCCCCCCCCCCCCTCGGATAGCCTTAGGACCAGCCACTCTCGCCCCCTCCTGGCTTTCCATCGCACAACCGCAACCACCATGGTCAGCGGCCCCTTTTTTCCCTTCCGGCAAAGCCTCGGTCCGGCGACCGCTACCCCCCCTCTAGTTGAGTTCCTTCTCCATGATTTTTGGTTGTACAGCGGGTTTCGGTCCATTTTTTAGGCTCTAATATTTATTTTTTGGGCTTTTAATTTGATGTTTTGGGTTAGAATTCATGTGTTTGAGTTTGTTCTAGGTTCATTGAGGTGAAAACGGCACGTGATTAGGGTTTCACGCTAGAATTTGAAGATTTCACATCAATTTTTGGGGTTTGACGTCGAGGTAGGTGGTTCCACATCTAATTTATTATTTGATAAATTAATTGGAAATTTTATTTTGTTTAGTATATCATTTAGTTGATTTGTGTATTGGGAAGTTTTTTTTCTTTGATGATTGATATTAATTTTAACTTTTTAATATAATGTCTATTTTATGTGTGTTCTTTCTTCTTAAAAACTCATATCTATTAATTTTTTTGTGTTTTTTTATTATGTGGTTAGATTATTGATCTCTGTAAGTGGTGCGAAATATATCTTTGACATGGTGTCATGTGTGTCTAGTTGACAAAGAAGTTTATATTGTGGGTTAGGTCGATGACACCAAGTGATTATTTTAAATTGTTTTGTATACCTTTATTTTTGGATTATTTAAGTAGGTGATTTGTGAAAAGGTGTTTTACATATGGTGTAAGTTCTTCCATCAAACAATCGGTGTGGTGTAGGTCACACTTTAAATTTTTATTTGAGTGCGTGTGATGTTAGAATGTGTTTTGAATGTAGAAATGGTTACTTTAGTGTGTGTAAAGCCATGTGAAACTCTGTTGCTATTGTTTTATGAAATTTTGAAATGGTTTATTAAATCATCACCATGTTGTGAAACGTTTTGAAAAAAATGTTTTAGTGTGCCTCTTATTTCAAAATGGTATTTATATGTGTAAGTGGTGGTTTGTTTAATGATAAGTGTTTTTCTATTGTGCAATTGGTCTAATTGAGTATGCAACCTATGAAGATTATGTTTTGAAAATATTTTGGTGTGTGTATGGTTTTAAAATCAGGTTGGGTGTTCAAACTGTGATTTTGCAATTGTAAGTACCATGTTTGGATTTTATGAATTAGTGTGACTTGTGACATGAACTTGAAACTTGTGTGAGCACAAACTGGGAAGTTCGGGTAGCTAGGAGGGAGTACTAGACTAGTGTTCTAGTGTTCCAGAGTTGACTCAACCCATTTTCACTGGCAGGACTGACGATTGCAACACTAACTAAACTTATGATTTTTTGATGGTTGCGGCCTTCTAAGACACCTTTTTTGAGGGTCTTGTCCTTCTAAGACACATTTTCTGAGGTTCGTGGCCTTCTAAGCCATGTTTCACCGAGACACTAAGATCTAGGGGCCCATGCTAGCTTACACTCATGATGCCTCTCCCATATTTGGTGCTCATTGGTTACTTTACACTCGTCAGTGTGACACATTGGTTATTTTAAAAAGATAGTGTGTGTGTGTTTTAATTTAAGTTGTTATATTTCAAACTATTTTCTTAAATATCTTTTTCTTTTAAACTGTTTAAGAATTTATTTCTATTATTTAGTAAATATTGTAAATTTGTTTGTCATTAAATAATTATGCGTGGAACCTTTTTATTGGGTGACATTCTACTGGGCTCTTGGCTCACATACTACATACACCATTGGGTGTATACAGACCTCGTTTTCTTGTGTATTCCTAGTTGTGAAATCGTGCTTGGTGATGTTAGTTTTGGCTGTTGTTGGTATTTGCAGGCATATTGGTATTGGTAGCCTAGGGATGCGGATTCTCGGGTCACATGAGGTTGGTGTTGGAGTTTTATTTCTCTATCATTGTTGTTCATTTTGGGTGCATAGTTGAGTTTTAGTCTTAAACCTTTTTATAGTTTAGAAGCATGTTTGGTTATCTATTTTTAGTTTCTATTTTCTTTTATTATCATGTTGTTGTTTTTTTATTTTTTGGGTAAATCGTTCCCATATTTTATTTTGATACCTGGGCACTTGTGACAGCCCGTGGGGATCACGAACACCCTTCGGTCCATGTCACAGACCAGGTCGGGCACCGGGTCGGATGGTGACCTGGCCAAGTTCATGACAGGAAACCCCTTCATTTTAAACCCCCTTCAGGGTTCTCATTTTTAGATGAATAAATTAAAGTGGGGGAAACCTTCACTCTTCCTCATATCCATTTTTTATCCTACATGTATCAAGTGTGGATTGACCACTCTTTATCACACAAGATAGAGGTAACTATTCCTCATTCTTAACTATTGATAAATTCCCTTTGTTCTTTTTTTTTGATTTGAAGGGATAATGTTTTATGAGGAGTCTACCATAAAATGGTGGAGTCAACCTAATATGATGGGGATTATTTTTTTAGTGGATTTATAAAATCTAAACCAGGGAAATGTCACCATTTCTAATATTTTAATAAAATATACATTGCTTGGTGTATTATTCTATGTGTTTTATAAACTTTTTGTGAAATCAATGACCTATTATGTATAATATCATGTGTATTTTCTTCATAGGTGTGATAAAATCATTACATGGGATGTTGGTTAATATTTCTCAAGGACCTATCCATGGGAATTCATTCGGTGAGTTTCTGATGGATATATATCTTATAATTAAATAGAAAAATAAATTATAAGGGTTTATGGTTATTTTATTTTAGCTTATAGAGTTATATAGGGTCTCAGGAGAGTAATTATTCTTGGTGTATGCATAGTATGAGTTTTTGTGATCATGGATTCAAGTGGTAACTTCATTTGGTCATAGGGGTCCCTATAATAAAAACCCCCATGTGTGTTTCCATGTGCATTGCATGCATGTTCCTCATGTCTGAGTTTGAAAAAAATGGGGATGGGTTGGGTAAATCTAGAATTAAGAAATATTGTTATTTTCATTCATTTAATGGGGAATTGATTCTATCAAGAATTATTTTAATGTTTGAGAGTTGGTCAGAAAAAATATCACCATGGGGAGTGGTATCAATAATTTCTTAAGTGTCCCTAGAGTTGAGGACAGATAAACACTACATATATAGATATTATAGTGACCTAATTAAAACCTTTTTCACAACATTTGGAAGGTAAACAAAGAATGTGTGAGATGAAATTCTCATTAAGGGTAAACAAGGGAGATATGTAAGCTTAACAAGAACATAATGGTATGATAAAATGAGAATAAAATTAGAAACCATACCCTACATATCAAGTATCATAAAATTTAGTTGGGGAATAAATATTAATATTTCATAAAGTATGACTCATAAGAATAAAATACCATGATCCATGAGCGAATAAATTTTTAATAAGAAGTAAATTTATGGCATATATAGAATCAGAGAAAATCATATGTTTTGGATACCTACAAATACATTTATAACAAGTTAGGATTGGGATAACCACTAGTGTACATGCTTCCTTCTTGGGATAACATCTGGTATACTCTATTTTGGGCTTGGGATAACCTATTCGTTAACCTTTTATAGTATTTGGATAATATACCATTACCCTTTGATCTCATATACATTAATCACTACCCAATACATTGTATGAACATATAGGTCTCACCCATCACATAATAAAAATCATATGTATGTGTGTTAAAATATCATAAAACATTCCTACTATCGTAAACCATGAAGTGAATTGGGTTTTATAAAAAAATATCATATCATAACCTATGGGGGAGATACATGTTTTATAATCATTTTATAATTTCATCATAGCATAACCCATGGAAATTTAAGCGGTTATCATAATAATTTTTTCATTTTATAACCTATGGAAGAAAAAAGATTTCCATAAATATCTTTCAATCATTATCCATTTATACAAAGAATAAGAATGGTTTCCTTGGTTTATATCCCCAGTAAATAATATTTTATATTAAATTATTTAATATTATAAGGAAAATTAATTTGAAATATAAATCCCTTGGGATGTTTCTTTAGGAATGTAACTTTTCTTTAAAAATCACTTTTTAAAACATAAAATATTTTTGAAAAACATATACTTGAAAATAAACATGAAAATTTATAAAGGAATATTTAAAGAATATTTAAAATGATCTTTAAAAAATTAAAATTTTTATTTTAAAATAACTTTGAAAACTTTTAAGGGGATCTTTAAATCATTGAGCGGTCATGACATTAGAAAATATTTTTACTACAGTTCATGATAAAAAAATATTCTTTTCACATTTTTGGTAAAATAAAAACAGGAATTGTTTTGAAAATGAAATGAATATTCCTTTAAAAAAATTTACAAATAGAAACATAGGTAAAAATGTATTTAAAAATCATTTAGATAATTTTAAAAATACTTTTGAAAATAATTTTATAAAACATTATTTTGGAAGAAAAAGTATTCTCGACATAAGGGGGAAATAAAGTCAGTTTTCTTTAAAATCGTTATTTTTGAACTCTTGATAACATAAATAGTGGAATATGAAGTTAAAACATGTATTCCTATGAAATAAATATATTAAAGTAAAATTCATCAGTTTCTTATGAAATAGATTATAAATTTCATCATTTAAATAATAATCATAAACAATCTTGATAATCAATGAGATTATAACTTAATACTCTTACCACATTGGTGACATTGAATCATAATAACTATGAAATAATAACATTACCTGAAACATATAATATTATTAATAGAATTTCTTAATTATGTATCATTTTAAAGGGTCTAGATAGTCTAATAAAAGGAGGTGGCTGCATATCATAACTTATGTCCCAGTGAAGGAAAATTGAGATAAAAATCCATTACTGGTTGAGTAGCATTTGAATCATAATCCCCATGAAATTGTTACATGAATATAAACTTTAATTATAATTAACTGATTTATATTCTAGAAATATCATTTCATAGGACTGTATATACACCATACAAAATAAATGAGATATGAATATGGCATAAGTCTCTTAGAATGAAATATGAGACTAGAAAACCCATTATTGTAAGTCTCCACTTCCTTCACCCTTGTAAGAACCTCTTTTATAATAAATTTAAATTTAATATGATTATATTAAATAATCATAATAACATATTTCATACCATATATTATTTAATTATTTCCTTTTATTTCTAATTTATTAATAATTCCATGTTAAATTCATGTTTCGGATAATAACTTCTTTGTTTTTTGAAAATGTTTTGCTTTTTTATTATCAGTCATCTTAATTTGATCACAGTTCCATCATATTTAGAATATTAATTATGAAATAATTATCATATTTATATATAAATTGTAATCTAACACCAATCATAAAATATGGTTTTGATAAATTAATAATGTTACGATCATGGAGATAGTGGGTCATATGAACGCTTGAGTAACATTTCCATTTATTAATGATCATTATGAAAATGAGGAATGTAATATATTATCTTTAAAATTTTATAATTATAAGGCCCCAGCTTTAAACCTTACTTAATCTTGAGTTAATACAAGATTACACATTGAGGATCTTTTCAGGTTTAGAGTTTTAGAGAATTAGATCATAAAACTTGCATTACATTCTACATTTAAACAAAGTGGTTACATAAAGATAGTATTAATTTTTTCCCATCAATGGAAACATATTTAAAATAAAACATGGATTCTTTCTTGACACTTCCATGACACTATCATCATATCATGTACCTTTCCCTTGACCTGTGAAAAACCTTTCCAAAAAACTTGGGATGAGGATAAAAAACTCAGTAAGGGATATAAAAATATGGAAAAGAAACATGAGTTCATATATACATAAGAATGAAATCATACTTTACCCATAAAACATAGGCACTTTAACATACCTCATCAAATCATGAATAAATCATAGAAATAATAAGACATAAAAGGTAACTTGAGGCATTCATAACATTCTTACGTAGGGAGTAACCCTCTTGGTTACATTTGGAATACCCACCACAGTATATTCCGTAAATCGCTTCGAATAAAACTTAACATTTCACTCCTTTGCATTACCCAATGCATTGGAGAGCTATATCGGGCTCACCCACCCTTAGTTTATCACGGAACCACCCAAATTCATAATAATTCCCAAGAACCATAACATAATCGTATCACATAAAACATACATAAAGGAAACATAACATTTCCACATTTCAATAACACAGTGATATAATAAAAACATTATCAAAACCATTTTAAATACCAAAAATAAAAGAAAAGTAAAACATGGTATTTATTTTTCTTTTAAAAAAAGTATGGCTTGTAGAGGAAGCCGAAACTCAAATAATGGTCGCGGCAGCGGAGAAGTCGTTGTTGCCGCATATGTACAACAAAAACATTCCCTTTTGTCATTTATTAAAATGATTCGTATAAAAATATTCCTTCTGGATAAATGTAAATGTCAAAGGGGTTTATACACCGTATAAAATAAGGTTGTGTATAAAACAAAATATGCCTCAATGAATGGAGATTGAGACAACGTCCCTTACAAAGGCGGTATCCTTGGATTAAGGATAAATCAATTACATAATTATGTGTGACAAACTAATACACAAAATATAAGTGGATATTAAGCGTAAAACAATCAGAGGTTATTCACACATATTCATAGAACGACATATTCAAGGAGTACAAGATTATCCCAAAGAATCAAAATTGGGTTAAGAAGTTCCCTTGCAAAAATTCGACAGCCTAACGGCGTCACTTCAAAACTCAGAAAAAGAGTTGATGAGAGATAAAAAGGGTATCTCATCACTTAGAAATAAAATTTAAATCAATAAGGATATATAATAACATATCCCAACATAATATTATGTGAATTAAAAGACATAACAAAAGAAGTCTTTTTAAAAAAGAGGAGGGTGAAAGGTTCCCTTACCAACATGGGTATCTTTCGAAACATACACCCCGTGAAAGAAGGACAATACAACATTGATGTAAATACTCATAAATGAATGTATATTACACAATGAGTAAAATAATGGGAAGTACATACACCAATCAAAGTAAATTGTGGCAAATGTAGCATAAATCTCACTGGAATAAAAGTGAGATTAAAAATCCCTTACGAAAACTCGGCAGCCTAATGGCGCCACTTAAAACTTACAAAAATGGATTGATGAGATCAAATAGGTTCTCTCATAATATTAACATAATGTTTACAGAAAGAGGAATATAAAATAACATACTCCAACATATCAAAGAGGATCTTAAAAGAAGTGACATAATGGAGAGTACTTAAAAAGAAAGAGAGAGGTTAGATCTCTTACGCAAATTCGGCAGCATAACGGCGCCACTCAAATCTTCCAAAATGGATTAATGAGAGATAATAGGGTATCTAATCATATGAAAATAAATATTACAGTAAGTGTAATATAAAAGAACATCCAAATCACAAGAAATAAGAGCTTCAAAGGAATTACATAGAAGAGTGTACTTAAAAAGAACGAGAGGAGTAGGATCCCTTACCTCAAGTCCGACGTGTCTTGTTCATTTCTTTATATTCCTGAATAATAATCTTTGGTCAATTTATAATTGCCTAATGACCTCCTTTAAATATTATTATTCAGTTCATATCACATATTATAATGTTATAATAATTGTTTAATAATGTTAGTTCATATCAGACGTTTTTGCCGATGTTTGGTACATGAGTCAAAAATGAACTTGTTTGAAAAATGATTGCCCATGTAGTTATAAGTACATAATTTCCAGAATAGTAATAATTATTAAAATATCATATATATCCAGTACATAATCATTTTATACTATTCCATATCATTTGGAGATAAAAAACGAAAAGCACCATTCATGGAGACGGTAGGTCGTACGTACACATTAACGCTACTTTCATTTTTTTTTTGTCATTTTAATGGAATTAAACAAATTGATATACATATATACATATATATATATATTATAATTCCAGTATAATATATATGTTATATAGGTCACATATTTTCATTAATTTCATTCTTTATACATTCTATGTATTGCATGTACGGGTCACATCATTTGAGGGGGCGGTAGTCCACACTTCCTCATATGAAATTATCGCATTTACACAACATGAAAAGAATAAAGGTATGTTTTAAATATAAAATACATAAGCATATAGTAAACATAAATACCATATATATCATATATAAAATACAGTGACATCATAATGGCCACCTTTAAAGGTGTTAAAAGAATACTGAACAATCATCGTTTCGTGAGGCAGAAAATCGCCAACCACAGAAACAGTATGTTCTTTAACCATTAAACGAAGTTGTGTGTAAGTGTACCTAGAATACTTCTTATAAAAACATCCTAGTATATTGAAAATAATGGATTTGTTATAAAAGAAATGAACAAAAAGGGTTTAGGGGGTTGGAGAATCAAAATAAAACAAAAGGACTCAAGTGAAGACATTACCTTAATATTGGGTAACTCCCTTTGGTTTGAGCTCAAAGGCTTCCTTGGGAAGACTTCTACACAAAGTTAGGCTTAAAGGAGTTAGATAAGGATGTTCAGATACGAAATGGGCAGGGTTTGGCCGAGCCAAATGCTTTGGATGTGTGGGTAAGGAGGTAGAGGTGGGGGCCTTTTATAAGAGGAGAGGAGGAGCACTCTTGGAAAGTAAAGAAATGTTCCTTTATTTTAAAATGAGTTTCCGATTTAAAATGTCCCAAATTGATATAATTAGAGTCTAAGGTGATAAGGGTTAGAAATATACCCATCCAATAGGTTTTTTACATGAGTAAGTCATAAATTTTACATTATCCTTTCATTTTATTTAAATCCTTTATTAACGAGGTAATCGCTGCATCATCATGATGTCATAAATAATTTAATATATTTAAGGTATAAAAATTACAAAAAAAATATCATGATTTAGGAAATCATTTTATCTTTATAATGAATATTTATAGTCAAAAATCTGACTTTTATAACCCCATGTAAAAAATTTGTTTAGTAAAACATCTCATGTTTGTGTCATTTTTACTTTAACATTAAATAAAAAGTTATTTATGTCATTTCCCAACCAAAGTGGCTCCATGGGATCCCCATCTTGACCCATGGATTGTCTTGGTCGGCCATGACACATAAAATGAGGGTAGGACATGTGGAAATCTCATCTCATATTATTAAAATATTATTTTGATCTTAAACTACACTAATTACCTCTAATCGCGATTAAAAACATAATAGGTTACTATTCACAAAAAAAATTATTTTAATCCCATTGAACCAAATTTTACCTCTTAATGACAACCATGTATGTCAGATTTTTTAAATTCAAAACACAGAGGTGGAAAATTTTCATTTAAACGTAAAATCTATTTTTATAAGTACCACTTAGTGGTTTCACTATTCATCAAAAATTGAAGTTTTTCAGAAAAATACCAAAACTTCACCCTAAGATATATTTGATATTCCGAATTCAAAAATGATGTATATTTTAAAAAATTCAAGACATATCAGTTTCATTAATTAATTTAATAATTAATTCCTGCAGTCAGAGCAAATAGCGTGTTTTTATTAAACAATAAGTATCAAAAGAATGACACTAGTTTAAGTCCAATTTCAAAGTGAAATTAATTCCAACGACCACTATTGGATTAAATGGTAAAAATATATTCTAATTTCACTTTAAAACCAATTAAAAATATAATCTAATCATATAAATAAATTAGATTAAAAAGTGGTTTTGAATTAAAATACAACATTTTTCACTATTCATTAAAAAATGAACTTTATCAGAAAAATACCAAAAATTTATACAAAGTAAATTTTGATGTCAAGATTCTAAAAAATTATTTTATTTTGTCAAATATAACACATAAAATTTTCAAAAAGTGTATTTAAAAGAGCTTCGCCATCAAAAGGCAGTTAATCGACCATTTAAAGAATATTAGAATGTTTATGCTTAAAATTGGATTCATTCGCATTTTTAATCCTCTAACATTTATTGTAAAAAGTAAAAATATTTGACAAACATATATAATAATTTTTTAGTTAGTTCTATTCATTCCCTCCATCAGAACAGCTAGGCGTTAACTACCATTTAAAAATAATATTAATTTATTATTAGAGTGCAACGTAAGATTCCCAAGAAACTCATTGTTGTGTGTTGGGTACGCCATCGAGCATAGCGTACCCTTTAAAGTAATATTAATATTTTATTAAAAAATATGGATAAATATAAAAATGTCATATTCTTTATTTACCTGGGTTGTTAAATTCTTCCCCCCTTTTGGGAATTGCGCCCTCACAATTTTAAAATTGGGCTTGGAAACATCCTTGAAAGTCCCACATCGGAACAAGAGTCGGTAAAACAATCACTTTAAAATAAAGAAAGATAAGTACTAAGGTCACCCGAGTTAACCCATACTAGGATTCCATGTAGGAAAACATGGACATGGAGGAGAAAACATAGGGTCATGTTCTGATGGAGAGTGATAGAAAACATGTCTAGGAGAAAGTTAACCATAAGAAAATCACAAACTTGTGATGGGTTAAACGGTATTCGATTCCCTAGTAGGAAAAGTTAACATACAACATTTTTGTTTTAAGTTACTTTTCATTGAGGAATTTATTTATGAGCTTAACTAAAACATATGGAAGCATACTTAATTGCCATGTTGACTTTAAAATTTTACTATATTTCTTACACGAACTCATATTTTCTCCAAAAGACGAGTATTTAGGATGACTTGTTCACATTAAGAGATCTATAATCAACTTCTAGAGAATCACCTAATCCACAAAATAGAACTATATACTTTCCATGTATTTATACTTTAACAAAACCAAAACCAAAAACGTTAGTAGAAGATCAGATAATCCAGAAAAGGATCACCCTTTATAAAAAGAAAATCTATTCTTAATCTCCAAAATTTGTCCAACAAAACCCAAAGTTCAACGAAGACCATTCGATAAAAAAAATTTCCATAAAATTCTTTAAAGTAAACAAAACTAAGATTGAAACCCAAATATTTGAAATATTTAATCACATAGTCTTCCAAGGTAACACTTATCTCTAAATAACATCAGTTTCTCTTAAAGTCTCATATTGAAAAGTAATTAACCTAATCACATATCCCCCATGATAGGTTAATAATTTCCATAGATAACCCAAAATCAACTTACTCTTAATTCATAAAATCATCTAACTAAAAAGAATAAGTCATAAAAACCAGGAACTTCACGTAGTCCAGTGGTAGGCGATAAATACCAGTCGCACTTTGGTTGTGGGTTCGATTCCTGCACCTTTGTCCGATGCGACGGGTTGTCACACGGTCTGTGTGTTGTCATTTTCCCAAAACTATATAATTCTTAAAACATTCCCCAAAATGAGATAAAATATTCAAAAATAATCATAACATATTTTAACCTCAATTTTATCTCATGCCTTTCATTTTCCATCATAATATATAATAACCCATAATTACCTCAAAAGTAAGGATCCTATAAACCCTAATGGTTACCTTTATAATTATTACCTGAACTTCCACATCGATTGGTCATCTCGTACATGATGCATTATAGAACATACCAAGGTACAAGTGGTTGATCATGAATCCTTGATAGTTGGTTTAGAACAACCATGAGTTTCCTCATTGAATCCCTCATTTCATCCAGTCTCTTAATCAGAGAACCACCACAGTTTCCTTCAAACCTATTGTCACTTTGGTGCATGCTAGATCCATCCATTCACTAAAACCAGAAATGTCAGTGTGATTACATCAACAAAACCATCATGTACTAATGATGAATGTAAACAATATGATATACTTACTCATTCACTTTATCTAAAACTAGGACTCTTTCTGAAATCCTAACCATTATGGTAATGTCACTTATTCCTAGAGAGTACCCTAACCTCTAAAGTTATATAAACCGACCTTTGATACCAACTATAAGGCCCCATCCTTAATCCTTACTTAATATTGATTTAATACAAGATTACACATTGAGGATCTTTTCAGGTTTAGAGTTTTAGAGAATTAGATCATAAAACTTGCATTACATTCCACATTTAAACAAAGTGGTTACATAAAGATTGTATTCATTTTTTCACATCAATGGAAACATATTTAAAATAAAACATGGATTCTTTCTTGACACTTCCTTGACACTATCATCATATCATGTACCTTTCCCTTGACCTGTGAAAAACTTTTCAAAAAAACTTGGGATGAGCATAAAAAGCTCAGTAAGGGATATAAAAATATGGAAAGGAAACATGAGTTCATATATATATAATAATGAAATCATACTTTACCCATAAAACATAGGCACATTAACATACCTCATCAAATCATTAATAAATCATAGAAATCATAAGACATAAAAGGTAACTTGAGGCATTCATAACATTATTACGTAGTGAGTGACCCTCTTGGTTATGTTTGGAATACCCACCATAGTATATTCCCTAAATCGCTTCAGAGAAACCTTAACGTTTCACTCCTTCGCGTTACCCAATGCATTGGAGAGCTATATCGGCCTCACCCACCCTTAGTTTATCACGGAGCCACCCGTCTTCATAATAATGCCCAAGAACCATAACATAATTTAATGACATAAAACATACATAAAGGAAGCATAACATTTCAACATTTCAATAACACAGTGATATAATAAAAATATTATCAAAACCATTTTAAATACCAAAAATAAAAGAAAAGTAAAACATGGTATTTATTTTTCTTTTAAAAATATGTATGGCTTGTAGAGGAAGCCGAAACTCAAATAATGGTCACGACGGCGGAGAAGTCGTTGTAGCCACATACGTACGACAAAAACATTCCCTTTTATCATTTAGTAAAACGCTTCGTATAAAAAAATTCCTTTTGGATAAACGTAAAAGTCAAAGGGGTTTATACACTGTATAAAAGAAGGTTGTGTATAAAACAAAATATGCCTCAATGAATGGATATTGAGACGAAGTCCATTACAAAGACGGTATCCTTGGATTAAGGATAAATCAGTAACATAATTATGTGTGAAAAACTAATACACCAAATATAAGTGGATATTAAGTGTAAAATAATCAGAGTTTATTCACACATATTCATAGAATGACATATTCGAGGAGTACAAGCTTATCCCAAAGAATCCAAATTGGGTTAAGGAGATCCTTTGCAAAAATTCAACAGCCTAACGACGTCACTTCAAAATTCAGAAAAAAATTTGATGAGAGATAAAAAGGGTATATCATCACTTGGACATAAAATTTAAATCAATAAGGATATAGAAGAACATATCCCAACATAATATTATGTGAATTAAAATACATAACAAAAGAAGTCTTTTTAAAAAAGAGGAGGGTGAAAGGTTCCCTTACCGACATGGGTATCTTTTGAAACATACACCCCGTGAAAGAAGGACAATACAAAATTGATTTAAATACTCATAAATGAAATTATATTACACAATGAGTAAAATAATGGGAATTACATACACCACTCAAAGGAAATTGTGGCAAATGTAGCATAAATCTCATGGGAATAAAAGTGAGATGAAAAATCCCTTACGAAAACTCGGCATCCTAACAGCACCACTTAAAACTTACAAAAATGGACTGATGAGATCAAATATGGTCTCTCATTATATTAACATAAAGTTTACAGAAAGAGGAATATAAAATAACATCCCCCAACATAACAAAGAGAAGCTTAAAAGAAGTGACATAAAGGAGAGTACTTAAAAAGAAACAGAGAGGTTAGATCTCTTACGAAAATTCGTCAGCCTAACGGCGCCACTCAAATCTTCCAAAATGGATTAATGAGAGAGAATAGGGTATCTCATCATATGAAAATAAAAATTACAGTAAGTGTAATATAAAAGAACATCCCAAGCACAAGAAAAAAGAGCTTCAAAGGAATGACATAGAAGAGTGTACTTAAAAAGAACGAGAGGAGTAGGATCCCTTACCTCAAGTATGACTTGTCTTATTCGTTTATTTATATTCCTGAATAATAAACTTTGGTCAATTTATAATTGCCTAATTAAATACTTTAAATATTATTATTCAGTTCATATCACATATTATAATGTTATAACAATTGTTTAATAATGTTAGTTCATATCACACGTTTTTTCCGATGTTTGGTACATGAGTCAAAAATGAACTTGTTTGAAAAATGATTTCCCATGTAGTTATAAGTAAATAATTTCCATAATAGTATTAATGATTAAAATATCATATATATCCAGTAAATATTCATTTTATACTATTCCATATCATTTGTAGATAAAAAATGAAAAGCACTGTTCATGGAGACGGTAGGCCGTACGTACGCATGAACTCTACTTTCATTTTTTTGTCATATTAATGGAATTAAAAAAATGATAAACATATATATATATATATTATAATTCCAGTATAATATATATGTTATATAGGTCACGTATGTTCATTAATTTCATTCTTTATACATTCCATGTATTTCATGTACGAGTCACATCACTTGAGGGGGTGGTAGTCCACACTTCCTCATATGAAATTATCGCATTTACACGACATGAAAAGAATAAAGGTATGTTTTAAATATAAAATACAGAAGCATATAGTAAACATAAATACCATATATATCATATATAAAATATAGTTACATCATAATGGCCACCTATAAAGGTGTTAAAAGAATATTGAACAATCATCGTTTCGTGAGGCAGAAAATCGCCAACCACAGATTCAATATGTTCTTTAACCATTAGACGAAGGTGTGTGTAAGTGTAGCTCGAATCCTTATTATAACAACATCCTAGTATATTTAAGATAATTGAGTTTTTATAAAAGAAATGAATAAAAAGAGTTTAGGGGGTTGGAGAATCAAAATAAAACAAAAGGACTCAAGTGAAGACATTACCTTAAAATCGGGTAACTCCCTTTGGTTTGAGCTCAAAGGCTTCCTTGGGAAGACTTCCGCCCAAAGTGAGGCTTCAAGGAGATAGAGAGGGATTTGGAGATACAAAATGGGCAGGTTTTGGCCGAGCCAAAGGCTTTGTAAGTGTGGATAAGGAGGTAGAGGTGGGGGCCTTTTATAAGTGGAGAGGAGGGGCACTCTTGGAAAGTAAAGAAATGTTCCTATCTTTTAAAATGATTTTCGGATTTAAAAGGTCTCACATTGATATAATTCGATGATAAGGTGATAAGGGTTCGAAATATACCCATTTAATAGGTTTTGGACATGTTTAGGTAATAGATTTTACATTATCCTTTCATTTTATTTAAATCCTTTATTAATGAGGTAATCGCAGCATCATCAATATGTCATAAATAATTTAATATATTTAATGTCTAAAAATTAAAAAAAAATCATGATGTAGGAAATATTTTGAGATTTATAATGAATATTTATGGTCAAAAATCTGACTTGTATAAACCCGTGTAAAATATTTTTTAGTAAAACATCTCATGTTTGTGTCATTTTTACTTTAACATTAAATAAAAATTTATTTATGTCATTTCCCAACCAAAGTGGCTCCATGGGGTCCCCAATTTGACCCGTGGATTGTATTGGTCGGCCATGACACATCCAATGAGGTTAGGACATGTGTCATTCTCATCTCATATTATTAAAACATTATTTTGACCTTAAACTACACTAATTACCTCTAATCGCCATTAAAAACATAATAAGTTACTATTCACCAAAAAATTATTTTAATCCCGTTGAACCACATTTTACTTCTTAATGACAACCATGTATGTTAGATTTTTGAAATTCAAAACACAAAGGTGGAAAAATTTCATTTAAACGGAAAATCTGTTTTTATAAGTACCACTTAGTGGTTTCACTATTAATCAAAAATTGAAGTTTTCCAGAAAAATACCAAAACATCACCCTAAGCTATATTTGATATTCCGAATTCAAAAAATGATGTCTATTTTAAAAAATTCAAAACATATTAGTTGAATTAGTTAAATTAATAATTAATTCCCGCTGTCAGAGCAAATAGCGTGTTTTTATGAAACAATAAGTATCAAAAGATTGACACTAGTTTAAGTCCAATTTCAAAGTGAAATTAATTCCAACGACCAATATTGGATTAAATGGTAAAAATATATTCAAATTTCACTTTAAACCCAATTCAAAAGATAATCTAATCATATAAATAAATTATAATAAAAAGAGGTTTTGAATTAAAACACAACATTTTTCACTATTCATTAAAAAATGAACTTTATCGGAAAAATACCAAAAATTTACACAAAGTAAATTTTGATGTCCTGATTCTAAAAAAGTATTTTATTTTGTGAAATTTAACACATAAATTTTTCAAAAAGTGGATTTAAAAGTGGTTATCCATCAAAAGGTGGTTAATCGTCCTTTTAAAGAATATTAGAATGTTTACGCTAAAAATTGGATTCATTCGCATTTTTAATCCTCTAACATTTATTGTAAAAAGTAAAAATATTTGACAAACATATATAATAATTTTGTAGTTGTTTCCATTCATTCCCTTTATCACAACAGCTAGGCGTTAACTACCATTTAAAAATAATATTATTTTATTATTAGAGTGTAATGTAAGATTCCCAAGAAACTCGTTGTTGCGAGTTGGGTACGCCATCGAGCATAGCGCCCCCTTTAAAGTAATATTAATATTTTATTCACAAATATGAATAAATATAAAAATATCATATTCTTTATTTACCTGGGGTGTTACAATAATAATATAATAAATACCATATTATTTCTTCAAATATGATTATATATATCATCTATATGGTGTGGTGATGAAAATAAAGACACATTGCTTCGTGAAGGTGATAGTCCATTAGTACATAAATGAAGTTATCATCTTTTCGTGAGTGGAAATATAAGAAAGAAAATGATATATCATTATTTAATAATTATAAATATGTTATGTACATAATACTTATCTCATTTATATCACATATATAAATTAAATATATCCTTATTATCTTCTATGTAAAGTGTTAGTGAAAACGAATCACATCAATTTGTGAGGCGGTAGACTACCATACACATGATTAACGTTATCGAATATCCTATTGAATGGAAAGTAAAAAAAATTATATATGATATAATTAATCCAAGGCTATAATTATTTTATAAATAATATATATATATATATGTACTTTATGTTCCCCATAATACACCACCTAGAGAGTTTTTAACGGAAAAAATGGATGACATCGGTTTGTGAGGTGGTAGTCAACTATACACAAGAATGATGATTTCATAAACCATTTGGTGTAAGTGGAGTTGGTTTTAGGTCATTAACAAAACATAAAACCATATAATTATATGAAATATATAGATTCTATTATATTATCATGGTTTAATAATAATTTAAGGTGGTGGACGAAGAAATTAAATAAAAACACTTGATGAAGAACATTATCTCTTCTTCTGGTAACCTCATTATGTTTTCTCTAAAATACTACCTAGGATATATTTCTAAAAACTAAGGCTTCTAGGATGATAGGTTGTTATTTTAAAAGGTTTTTGGGTGGGTTTTGGAAGAACCAAAATGGCTATAAGGTCTGAAGAATATAGGATATGGGGTGGTCTTGTATAAGATAAGTGAGTGGAACACTTGTTATTTAAAAAAAATAAAAAGGTGTACCCACTCATTAGGACAATAATAGTTTAGTTTATTTGCAGAATAAGTGCATGATATTCTAATTTGGTGATATATCTTAAATATTCCCCAAAATTATCTTCCCCTCTTGTACTCATCACCGACACACCCTACATAAAACATTTCTTCATAACCTGACTAAGGAAATCATAATAAATTGTGAGCTCATGTGATCTGCAAGGGTAAACTGGGGAGATACATAAGAAAAAAAAGAATAAAAGGGTATGAAAACATGATCATAAAATTTCAAAACCAAACTACGAATATCAAATATCATATTCTTGAGTCGTGAATAGTGATTTGTAGTTCATAATACATGAACCATAATTTAATAAAACAACATGATCCATGTGACCATAACATTGGTATAAGACATATATTTTGTTCATATACATAATCATAGAAAATCTTATGTCAAGGATACCTACCAATAAATTCATAACTTTTTAGAATTTGTCTAACTTCATTTTTACCTACTTTTTGCTCATGATAATGTCTTATTTTCCCTATTTATTTCTTTTGATAACCTCTCTTTCACCCTCTGAGATCATATAACATTAATCATTACCTAATTAATTTTAGGGAGATATAGGTCCCACCCGTCACATAATGAAAATAAAAAATATGTGGTTACACTATCATAATACATTCAAAATATCTTAAACCATGAAATGAAATGGGTTTCATGAACATTTCAACATATCAAAACATATAGAAAATAGATAGGTTTCATAATCATTTTATTATTTCATTATATAATAACCAATTAAAAATGTAACATGTTTCGTATGAATTTTATCATTATAAAACTCTTGGAAGAGAAATATGTTTCATAGGCATATTATAATCATAAACCATTTAGAGAATGATTAAGAGTGGTATCCTTGGTTTATATCCCTAGTAAAGAATAAGTTACATAAAATTATGTCATCTTAGAAGAATAATTATTTTTAAAGATAAACCACTTTGAACATTTATTTAGGAATATAACTTTTCTATAAAAATCACTTTTTTAAAAAATAAATCTTTTGGGAAATCATTTTCTTTGAAAATAAACATTAAATTTTATAAAATAATATTTAGATATCATATAGAACACTTTTAAAAACATAAAACATTTTCTTTCAAAATAACCTAGAAAAATTTTAAGGTAATCTTGAAATCATTGAGCAGTAATGACAATAAAGATATATTTTTCATGTCACGTATGTCAAAAAAAAAGATTCTTATCATGTTTCTGGTATAATCCAAAGAGAAATTATTTTGAAAACAACATAAATATTCCATTTAATAAATTTTGTAAAAATTTGTAAAAATTTATTCAATAAATAATTTGGATAATTTTTAAATCATTTTTGAAAATATATTTAGAAAATGTGATTTTTGAAGAAAAGGGATTCATGACTGAAGTGAGAAATAAAGTCAGTTTTCTTTAAAATATTCTTTTGAAATATTTAGTGCATAATGAGAGAAATATAAATGTAAAAATTTTATTATTGTGAAATACCCATTGAAAAAGAAATTATGAGTTTCTTGAGTTATGGATAATATTATTTCACCATTTAATGAATAATTATAAACATCTGAATAAATGGTGAGATTATAACATAAGACTCTTACAACTTTGGTAAATTTGGAACAAAATTCCCATAAAAGAATAAAATAAAATGAAATATATAGTATCATTAGAATAAATATTTTTATGATAAAACATGTTAAATTTTAATAATATACACCTCAAAAAATAAATTAGGTGCATAACATAATTTAGGTCCTGAAAAAAGAAAAATTCAGACAAAAATTCCGTACAGCGTGAGTAAATTTTAAATCATAATCCCCATGAAAGAATAAAATTAATTGAAAATTTAATTATCTTTTAATGAGTTAGATTTATAATATATCATTTCACATTATATTATATAAGCCAAACAAATGAAACAATTGGTGAACATGGCATATGGCTCTCAGAAATAAATGTGAGATTGTAAATCCCTATTCTGTAAGCTTCAACATCCTTCATACTCATTGAAACCTCCTATATAATAAATATAATTTCATTATGAATCTATTACATAACCAAAAATACATATATCATACCATATATTATATACTTATGACATTTTGTTACTGATTTGTTAACAATTCCATGTTAAAGTCACACTTTGGGTAGTAATTGCTTTTTTCATATATATTTCGATTTTTTATTTTCAGTCCTATTTCAATGACCAAGCTTCCATAGTCTCCCAAATTATATATATATTATAAAATTCATACTTTAATTATAAATTCAATAACAATAACAAAATATGGTTATGAGAAATATAGCAAGTTATGATCATGGAGACGGTATGAAGTACATACGCATGAGTTAAGTTTCAGTTTTTCAATGATCACTATGGAAAAAAGGAAAGTAATATATTATATTTAAATAATGATAAAAATATTATCAATACCATATTATTTATTTAAATATAATGATACATATAATCCATGTGGTTTAGTGATAAAAATACAGTCACATCACTTCATGAGGACGGTAATCAATACGAACACGAACGATGTTATCACCTTTCAGTGAGTGAATAGGTAAGAAATAAAATGATACGTTATAATTTAATAATGATAAATTTGTAATTAATATCATAATAATTTCATTTATATCACATATAATCATTAAAATTATCCTTATTGTCTTTCATGCAACGCATTAGTCAAAAAGAATCACATCACTTCATGTGGTGGTAGTGTGTCGTACACATGAGCAACGATATCATATCCCCAATGGAATGGAAATTAAAAGGGTATATATTTGATATAATTAATAAATATCTCATATATTTAATTTATGTAGAAAATTATATCATAATGTTGCAATAATAATATATAGAGGTTGAGGAAAAAATAAAATAAAAACGCTCGTTGAATAACGTTACCTATTCTTCAGGTAACCTCCTTGGGTTTTCACTAAAATCACACCAAGGTTACAGTTATGGAAAAAACAGTGATCCTGGTATGATATTAGGTTATTTTGGAAGGAATTTTGTTAGTTATTAGATGAACCAAAAGGTTTTTAATGTTTGAATAAGAAAGGGGAGCAGGTGGCCTTTTATAAGTGTGGTGAGTGGCACACTTGTAATGTTTTTAAAAGAAAATATTTTACCCAAATTTCTCTCACAAAAAAGGATTCTAAAATAGATTATTAATTATAATGATACATTATAGGGTCTAAATATTTCCATAAAATGCATTTTAGACAATTTTTTAGGTCATTTTAACAATTATCATTACGTTTACCTTTATCAAACACACTTTTAACTAAATTGCATTAAATAAATTTTACAGTTTATATTGTTCATTAGGATGAAATACTAATTTTAAATTATTATATGAAATAGATTATTTTTATTCAAAATATGGAATCTATTTTTCCAAATTTAATTCGCATAAGTTTAAAAAATTAAATTAAAATTAATTCCACATACGTGATGTGAAAGAGGATTTTCAAAGAGAAAATGCTCTAATGTTTATAATGTTTTTATATAAAAAGTCAACATGGAAATGATTAAAATGACCTATATTGGATTAATATATATAATTGAAATAATTTTAATTGAAAACCTATTTAAAATATACCGTAACTTTATAAACAATTTAAGCGAAAAAGAATTTTTTCATTAAAATTCAGTAATCTCACTATTCATCCAAAATTTAATCATTTCAGAAAATTCCCAAAAGTTCACCGTTGGATGGTTTATAAATGATTATTTAAAAAATAAACCACATTTTTCAAATAAATTTTAAAAAATTTCAAAAAAAAATAATTTTAAAACAAGTGCTTAAAAAGGCAACAAAACATATTTTTAGAAAAATACAATATTTAAGCATAAAATTTTCTTTATTATTATCTCTTTTCTTGAAAACAATATTAATTTTAAACATTTTATTAAATATATGATATATTAATTTAATTAAAATATTTTACTAAAATTGGTTTATTTAATTTAGTAAGGAAAAATGTTTTGGTTTTTATAAAAATAGTTTAATATAAATAGATTTAAATTATTTTCAAATAGTTTTTATTTTAATTTTTAATTAATTTAACACACAAAAATTAATTTTATATAAATTTTTAAACCATATATTTTCATAAAATGTTTAATATTATTCATAACCTTTATTCCAATGACTATGTGATAACTATCATATAATAATATTTTAATAAAATGACATGTTTTTCTAAATATTTTGTTACGTGTAACACAAGCTAAAATTAGTGTCACATATAATGAAAACTAAAATTTCTATTTTTTGAAACACAAAATATCTAAATAATAAACTTTATTTGAAAAATAAAATATTTTAAAAAAATTAGGGTCATAAAAATATTACACCATTTTAGATGAATACCCAATACATCTTATAATAATACATGATCTAGAACATTAAGTTTTAGTGCCTTTAAAGACTAGATACATAATCTTATTATTACGTGAATTATTTTAAAATTATACCAAAATGATATTATCACATATTGATCTTATTATAAATAAAAAACTTAAAACCATTATTCATAATGTGAGTAAAGAAAACATAGGAAAGTGTGATCTCAGTTTCTCGGTTATGGTAAACATGGTAGATATTAATCAATTATCATGTGTAATTATATATTGAGTATAGTAGTACTAGAATATGATCTTAACATTTGAAATTCTTACCCAAATTTCATATATCATAATCAGGACATAAGGCTTTGGCAGATTATAATACATGAATTATAGAATAATCAAGTATCACAATCTATGAGATCATGTCCTAAGCATAATAACATGTCATAGAGAGTGTCATAAAATGTGTCTCATTATCATAATGACATAAATATTATTCAATGTCTATCCATCAAGATATTCATAAAATGTTAGGCTTCAGGTAACCAAGCTTTTACCTACATTAGGCTTAGGATAACCACATCTGTACACACGTTCATGCTTGGGATAACCTCCCTTATACCCTCTTTCAGGTTTGGTATAACATCTCATGTACCCTTTTATCTCCTAAACATTAATCCTTACACATTTAATTAAAGGGTCATAATAGAACCACCCATCACATAATCTATTCATATATATTCTACAAGGTCATGAAAATATTTATAATTTTACCTTAACATAACCTATGGTAAATAAAATTTGTTTCATAAATATCTCATCATATTAATAATAAACAATCCATAGAATAAATAAACATGATATCATTACATAATATACATAGTGAATCATAAGTAATATCAATGGATCTTCCCATAGATCAAAATTTCTTCAAAATATCACTATAAAATTTCATAAAGAAAATAAAATTCTAATTTTGAAATCACTTATTTAAAATATTAAAATTTCCAAAATATTATGAAAAAAAATTTCTCTGGAAATAAAAATGGAAACATTTAGTGGAATATTTAATAAAAATATTAGTCGGCAAGGTGGGAAAAGTTTTTCATATAGTGTATGTTAAAATAATTATTTTATAAATACCTTTAGAAAAAGATAACTCATTTAGAAAATGAAAAGAATATTCCTTTCAAAAAGTTTTATATAAATTAAATCATGAGTAAAAATAATTTTAACAAATATTTATAGAATAATAATAAAAATTGGAGAACAATTTAAAGAAAGTGTGTACGTGGAAAAAACGATCTCGACTAAATTGAAAAATAAAGTTAGATTTAATTATAAATGTTCTTTTGACTCTTCAGTGCATAGAGATAGGAAAGTGAAAATAAAAATTGTAACTAATAGAAATAACTGTGGGATAATAAAATTCATAATATTTTTCTGTAATCAATCCCTATAAAATGTGATATTGTGACAGAAAACCCTTACCGCTTTGGTAAATTTTTAATTATAGCATTCAAGATTGAAATAAATTAAAATGAAATATTAAATACCCTAAATATAAACAAATTAATGATATATAATTTCAAAAGGTTATTATATACATCACATGAATTTAAAAAGTGGTTAATATGGAATGTGTCTCATAGAAACAAAATGAGATTAAAAATGTTTACCTCTAGTCCAACTTTCTTTGTATGTGCAATTACCATCCTGTATAATAAATTTAAAAACTATATTTTTTGTTATATAAAAAACAATATTAATACTTATAATATAGTACATGGGTTACTTATAACATCTTATCACCTATTCATTAAAAATATTTCATTTTCATTATCATTTCATGTGTTAATTGCATCATTTTTCATGTTTTTTTTGTTTGGTGGAAGTAGTACGTACACTTTTATAAGGGTTTAATCATATATATAATGCTAATAATGAAATAGATATCATATATATTCATTAAATATATTTTTTTAACCATTAATATAAATTGGTGATGAAAAATTATGTATATCATTTCATGAAGATGTCAGTTCATATGTACACATGAGTGATGTTTCTCATTTTTGATGGATGAAAGAAAAAAATTATAATTAAACATTAAATTATTATATTAATATAATAAATATCATATATTTTCATTAAATCCTCTAACATAACAATTAATTTGGATCAATTATTGGAAATGAATCACATTTCTACATGGAGGTGGCAGTCAACACGTACGGATGATCCATACATTCATTTCCCATTTGATATAATGGAGATAAAAATGGTTTCCCTATAATAATAATAACTTATAAATATATTTACTATACTAGATGAATTATTTTAGTCTTGGTTTAATATATTTTGAAGAATTATAATAATAAATAATCTTTGAAAGAGTTGGGTAATACGATTACCTCTTTTGGGTTACACCTTAAGCCATCTTAGGGATATATTTTGGGCAGGCAAGAATATATTGGAGGAATTATTGGAATAAATGAAGTAATTGAAGAATTTATTATCTGATATATTTTTCTTAAACATTGTGAATAATGAAGCATGTGAGGTTCACTTTTATAAGTGATGAAATTGACACATTTGGAATTACTAAAAATATTTAAATATATTATATATCATAGTCATGTCCAGTAGAACAATGGAACCAAAAAATAGAATATAATATTTAAATGAGATTAAATGAAATCAAACTATCACATTTATAAATATTTTAGAGACATTTTAATATTTTTTATAGTTTCACTAAGTTAAACTAATTTTATCTTTAAATGCGATAACATAAATTTCTACCAACATAAATTTGTCATATATCTGAAAATAAAAGGACAATTATAACCAAATTTTTACATGCGGATTAAAAATTCGGAATCTATTTTATCATATTTAATATATATAGGTGAAATAAATTACTTTTTATATAATACCATAAAATGTATGAAAACAGTTTTAATGAAAATAAATAATTTAAGCAGAAAAATAATTTTACATTAAAATATAGAAAAAGGGAAGTTTTCCATGAATTTTGTTGGTTCTTTATTAAATAAAATAATTTTTTACACTTATGTATCAATATAAAAACTTAATGACTCATTTTAACAATATTATTAAATGCGAAGACAAAAAATAATTTTTAATTTCAATAAATGATTACTTCTGTTCACAAAAGCCAATTTTGGGTTCCTGATTTTAAAATAATATTTTGATGTAATTATATTAATAAATAAAAATATATTTTTTCAATAAATATTTTTTAAATTTTATTAATTAATTCTTACATTAAAATAATATCATAATACTTGCAGTATCTGAAAAATTGGTATTTTTGATTATTCACTCAAAAATCAATATTTTCAGAAAATACCAAAAAATAATCATAATCCTATAATGAAATTATGATTAAAAAATATCAATTTTATGAAATAAAAAATTAAAATATATTAAGAATTAATAATAATATTCACAGATAAAATGCAATAAATCCAATTTGAAGAAAATGTATAATTTAAGAATAAATTGAATTTTTTTTCATTCCTTGAAAAAATTTATAATTAAATGAATTTTAATATATTTTATTAAATATATTATCTAAAAATTTAAAAACACATTCATAAATAGTGGATAATTAAATTTATTATTATAAATAAAGATTGTGTACATCAAATAGTTTTAAAAGAAATCTCTTTTAACCTTTAAATTCTTTTATTTTATTCTCAAACCATTGTCTTCATTGTATACATGTGTAAAAAATAATTTTTCATAATTTTCTTGGTCACATTCAATCCCACTAATCCTGCAACAAGTATATAAAAATAATATTAAATAACTATAATTAAAGAGTATATCATGATTCTTTTAAACTCATTACAACATGAAAAATAAACTATCAGATAAATTAAATTTATTTGTAGAAAAATATATAATAAAGACATAGGTGTTACATTCTATCCCCCTTGAATTTTTTACCTGGAATATTTTCACTATGTTGAAAATAAATTTAGATAATTCTACTTCATCACATCCTTAATTTCTCATATAGCTTCTAAAAATTATTGATTTCACCAAAGAACATTAACCGTGTTAGTAGAATTATTCCATATAAATTTATCTATATGATCCAATATTTCAACTATTTATTCTCAATAGTGAATATGATTCTCTATTGGTAAGACCTATGATTTCATTACAGGAGAATAATCAGGTATATACATCCCCATAAGAGATACATGGAACACATTGTGAACTTGAGAGATATTCGGCAGAAGATCCAATTGATAAGAAACAATCATAATACAATAGAGAATTTTAAAGGTATGGATATATCTATGAATCATATTTACCATCCCTTAAAATCTCAAAACCTTCTTGCAATGTGATATTCATAGGAATAAAATCTAAACCAACATTAGTCTATGATCCCACTAATGATTATCACCTGAAAGTTTTTGTCAACTTTGAGATACAATGATGTGTTGTTGAATGGATATAAACTTGTTTTACATTTCAATAGATTTCATATGTATCAATATATTTTTTTCTCTAATTTTACCCCAAAACATTTTATTTCTACATTTTCATCCATAGATGGATTCATAATGATCCATGTGAATGCTCAAGTGAAAGCTATTATTGTATGAAAAGTCCACTAATGAAAGTTTTCGATCCCAAACAACTTTAAAATTCATAGAATAATATCTCCACATATCTTATAGGGTTTTAATGATCCTATCAAAATATTATTTTTTAAAAGGATGGTCGGTAGTATTGAACACAACTCTATAGCCAGATCTTATTAAAGACTTATCCTGAATGTTGAGGTAAACCATAAATATCAATCAGATGTAATAAATTTTTGAGCTAGGTTTAGCTTTACCACTTAATGTATAAAAATTAATGTTTATCAAGAGAAAATATGATATAATAGAAATAGAATTTACTAACTTCAAAAGATGAATTAATACAACCCAAATATCAATATACACTTTTGATATTTTATTTAATTCTAAAATAAAATCCATGGTGTAATTTTCATGTTTACATACAAGTATGGGTAATGGTTGTAAGACCCCCTTAAACTTCTTCCACATAGACATAACTATTTGGAACACCAATAACTAAGTTAAAAACCCTACAAAATCCCTTTTCCTCTTATCCAATCAAAATAATCTTTTAGATCTCTATACATCATCACACTTTCGGGATGAATAGAGAATGATTAACTATGAAATTCATCCAAAAACTCATTCTTAATGTCTTGTATTAGTGGGACACATAATTCATTCCTAAAAATTATCATTCCATCACTATCAATTTTTAACTCAAGAACATTTCTCACCATCTTTTACAGTTCTACATCTTTAATTTATGCCTCTTTAATCTTCACATAGATAGATGGTTGAACACTCATTTAAGATGGATAAGATTTCTCCCCTTCCTTCAAAATTCCAAGGTTCTTCCTTGGAAAATAAATAAATATTGTATCATATATTATCCTTATTATAGATAATATTTCATTATCCTTTCAACTCAGAGCACGATAAACCTTTTTCACATTCCTATAGTGGTAATTTATTAAGAAGTAATAATCTTTCATTAGCTGTATTTATCTTCGATTGAGTTTGTATGTATAAATTAAATATTTATATACATTAAATATTTATTACACATACATAAATAACATTTCCCTATAAATATAATTCCTCTATATCATTAATGAAAAAAATACCGCTACTAACTCTAAGTCATGTGTCGAGTAATTTTTCACACATATTATTAATTGGATATTGTTAATCATGAGAAAACATCCAAGTCACTTCTTTTATGTGTCAATTTCTATCACAAAATCTTATCTATTATTGGTTAGTGTGAGTATTGGTGTAGTTACTAACCTTATTTTTAGTTCCTTGAAATTTTCCTCACATTCATCAGTCGAAAGGCTAAAAAATACATTTTATATTAACTTGGTTAGTATACTAGACATCTATGAAAAATCCCTCACCAATCATCGATAATACCTAGAGAATCCAAGAAAAGTATATATCTTAGTCATAGTGGTTGTTTGGATCCATTTCCCTATATCCTCTATCTTTGAAGGGTATACTAATATACCCCCGATTCAAATTATTTAACCCGAGAATGAAACATCCCATAATAAGTATTAAAAGTTATAGAGTTTTTCATATATTTTCTCTTTCCTAAGGGTCCTACAAAAAATCCCAAAATGATGTTTTTGTTTCTCTTTCTTTCTCTTGGAATATATAATAATATCATCTATATTGACTATAAAAAATTCATTGAGGTAAAATCTAAAGATTCTATTCATTAAATCCAGGAAGATAAAAGGGGAATTAGTATGCCCAAATCGAATCACTAAAAATTCAAACTAACCATACCACATACACGGTTTATTATTATGTATGTCTCCAATTTTCAACATTAATTTATAGTACCCCAAACAAAGATAAATTAGGGAAAATCATTGGGTTCCTCATTATTTATAAAAAATCATTAATATTAGTTAAATAATACTTAATCTTGAGTGTAATTATATTAGGTTTATGATAAAAATTATATTGGCACATAAATACATAGTTCTTATTAATAAATAGAATAGGAGCACCCCATAGTGATTCACTTAGGAGAATGAATCCATTATCAAGATTATCTTAGAGTCTCTTTTTCCATTTGTGTAACTCAATTGGGGTAATTCGATATGGAGTCTATGAAATATGTGTAGAACATGGTATGAGTTCCAATAAAAAAAATTTACAATTTGGAGGAATACTTGGAAACTCTTCTTGAAATACAACAACAAAATCCCATAAAATAGGAATAAATTTGTTATCAAGATTCATTCTAGCCATCTGAGATAAATACACATTTTTAATAGGAATCAAGACCCATATAATATAAGTAATTTCCATTATAATATCATTTTCATCCTTACATTCAAAAACAATCATAGATTTATTCAAAATATGAAATGTGACTTCCCTTACATCACAATTTATATGAGATCTGTATAAAGAGATCAAATCAAAGCCTAAAATCACTAAAAATTCAACTAAATTGAGGAAAATTAGATTTTCATAATGAAAACATCTACAAAGTTCAATTATAGAAGAATCATAAACATAATATGTGATCATCATACCATTATAAGTTTTCATTTATAATTTCACATCCAATCATTTAGGTGGTAATGTGATACCCATAAAAAGTATTCAGATATTAAAGAGTGGGTAGAACCATAATCAAATAATACATTTGTAGTTATAAAGGGGATGGTAAGTGTACATTTCCACAATTCAGTTGAATAACCCCCATCTACAACAGTGATAACATGATATTTCCATTTATCTATTATCTTAAGAGTTTTTGGACTTCAAGCATTGTCATTATTACTCATATTGAAGAACTATTTAGAAAAATTCCCATAGTCATTACATTTTAAACATTGGAGTGTATTTGGTGGATTTTGTGGATATTTATCTCTATTCTCATAATTATCTAACATCTTAAAATTACATCAGAATTAAATTTCTTAATGAGTTTTCTTCCCACACTTAAATCACATAAAAACCCCCTTAAGAAAATTCCCTCCAAGTATCTTTTCACACATCATTCATAAAGAGAGGAATCATCATCTTGAATCCATGATTTTTTCTATTTTAATTTTCATTTAATTTCAACTTCATTTTCTTATCATAAACATGAAATTAATGGGTGATTATAATAATTAGTTTTACATTTATAAGATTCCAAACTATTTCATTACATCTATTAAAGTCCCTTATGGCTAACTCCCTACACAAAATTGTTTTTAACCTACTAAATAAGCAAAAAATATTACTTTTAGGTTGACTGATAATACCAAAAGCATACCAGAGATGTCTGGTAAAATTTTACTTATAGTTATCAGTGGATTCATCATCATTATACTTCTACTCAAGAAATTCCTTCTCAATTTTCATATGAAGAATACCAAGAAATTATTTATTTAAAAATAACCTCCTAAACTCATCATACTCCATAGAATTAATTTCCTCTCCTAACATATTATTCTTGACAAGAGTATGCCAATTATTTTCATTGAATTCCAAATGAAAAACATCTATAATAACTTTTTCTTACTCTGATCATTTCATAATTGATAATATGTTTTTAGTGGTACACATCAATTACTCATCAATTAGTGGATTTGAAAACCTAATAAAATAATGTGGATATTTATTCATGAAGGACTCAGAAGTACATTGTTCACTCCATTTCTCATTTGGAAGATCAAAAAGTTTCATTTCTTCTGAAATTTTTACTAAAAATAACAACAATATTATACATTATCTATTCAATAACATTTGGTATCTTTGGATTAAAAATGTTTTCATTATCCATCACATTCAAAATTAACAGGATTCACCAGGTTTTAGCCATTGACTAAAACAAAAAATCATAATGTGATCAACAATAATCATAGTGATAAATCATATAATCATGGAAAATAATTAATATAATGTCTAAAAAATGTTTCCTTCATTTCAATATATGACACATTAGTTAAAACCAAGTCCATCCTTGCTCATCATCCATTTAAATCATTCATAAAGGCTTATAGAGAAAATATTAATTAACACAAGAATATCCACTGGAGTGTCTAACTAGGGTTGTAATCTTAGGTTCACTCATCATGAAATATTTGTGATCGAGTTAACACCCAATCTACGACTTTTGTAGTTTTTACCCCTATACTACACCATAATCATATTTCAATTGTGTTTTTTTCATAGCGGTTTCTTAAACCACCATTATTTTTTAAAAAAAATAATTTAGCAGCGGTTTATTAAAAAACGTAGCTAAACATTTTATTTTTGTCACACACCCATTACTTCTCCCCAAGAACCCCCCCCCCCCCCCCCCTTCACCCCCCCCCCCCAGACACACACACAAACACACACAGCCCGACCCAATTGACCCCCGAACCCCAACTAGTCCCGGCCCTCACCCCCCTTGTTGCTGGTCCCAACTCTCACTACCCCTCACTGCAAGTTCCTATACTTGTCACCACTTAGAACTAGTCCCAACCATGTCCATCCACCCCCCTAACCCTCACTACCCCCACATTGTTGGTCCTGACATAGCCACTTGTTGCTGCTCTTCGCTAGTCCAAACATAGAACCTCACCACCCCTCACCATTGGAAGGTTTTCAATTACTATTTAATGTGGATTTTTAAGAATTTAAATTGAAATATATTTGGCCAAACATTATAATTTTTAAGGACCAAATGTTTGGTTTTATATCGATAAGATAATTTTTATAGGATGACCTCCTCATATTGATGAGTCACAGAGTGATGTGTATGGGCCATGAAATTAAAATTAGGTAAAATTTGTTGAACTTAAATCTATGTTAGACATTGTGTTGGGTAAAACATTAAGATAATATTTGGAATGAGAAGGATTTAATGAATTGAAGTCAATGCTTTGTTCCTAAATATATTGATGGTAAATTAAATATTCTTTTTATATAAAAATGATGAATTTGAATTTGATTATTTAAAATGGGAATTGTGGTGGGAATCTCATGATATATAGATTTTTTTAATATTATAAATTATATTTGGATTCATAAGTATTAAATTAAGGATATTGGGTTATATCATGGTTGTGTAAAAAGAGATGATATGAATGTTTGGATAAATGTTAGAGTTTTTGTTTAATTATTGTTATTAAGGTATAATATTTGATGATTGTGCTTATAACTACTGTTTTTTGAGAATAATAAATGGGGAGAATGTTTTTTCTAAAAATTAGTGGGTGTGTTTGTCATCGGATAGAGTGATGAAATTATGTAAATGTTCATTACATAGATTTTGGAATAATATAATGATTTTAATATATGAAATAATAAATGAGATGTTTTGTGATTGTTAAAAGGGGATTTAATTAAAAGGTGAATTATTGAAATGCATGGAAATAAGGGGAAAATGATCATTTAAGAATAAACTGAATTGATTGACTTATAATAGAATTAAAGTTGTATTGAGTAATGGATGAATTCATGTGTTATCATAGTTCGATGATGAATTCCTTGATGTTACAATGATTATTTTGTTGAAATTAAAGTGGTGATTGTATGGAAACATGATGTGTTCAGGTTTTTTTGTAATATATATTTCCTGAATTTCTTTTTTAGGGGAAAGCCTTGAGTTTGGCTATGATTTAAGCATGATTTTAGTAATGATGCGGGTTACGCCTTATAATATGATATATTGATATTTTTCATGAGTTCGACAATAGGAGGATTAGGCCTTGGTTTTTATTATTCTATGGGTTCAATAACTGGAGTATTTTTCGTTGTGCTTGGAATTAATATTATTTATAAATACTTAGAAATTAGTATCCTCATAGTTTCCCATTTCCATGAATCTATAGAACACCCCTTCTTATTAGAGACCTAAATGTAAAAAAATTCATCCCATTTCATATCGGTGATCTAAAATTTTAAAACAATTGTCACACTATAGAATTAATATATATGTTATGACTTCATGAATTTATTACAAAACATAAGAACGTTCTCATAATTATCTTCCTAAATAAATATGAACTAGTTGTTCTAAATAAAAATGTACTAAAGTGGATCCAAGAACACATATACCTAAATGAATTCCATTACAACTGAAGACTTCTTTATCATCTTATATATAAATTTTTTGATAATTTATCTTACAGACAATGATATTCCACCAATAGATTCAATATTGAAGAAATGAATTGGTATACCCACAAACTCGATCCAAATTGGTGCCTCTAAATAATCCATCCCTTCTGTCCAATTTGGATTCTTGTGTAATAATTTTTTTTGAAAATCTTGAATTATCAATGATTCCCACCACTAATAAAGGTTAATCTCTTCTTCCACCTCCAATTTCATAATCAAATTTATCTTATTGAGTGGGATAATATCAACTCTTTAGAGGTTGATTCTGTTCATATATCTTTTTTAAACAACCATACAAGGAAGACTAAAAAAAATATCAACAAGAGAAAAAATAGAGATAAAATTATAGTAATGATGCCTAGTATTTCATGAAAATCTCCACTAAGACACAATTTTAATGGTTGATAACGATATATTTACAGAAAATGAAACTTGATGAGAAATGACTATTTGAAACATTAATATTTGATGGATTTTCTTGGTTCTTAATTAAAATAAATAATATAAATATAATCATAGAAATACATAAAAGAGAGAAAATTTGAATAAAATATCCTTTATCATAATCAATAAAAAAATTCACTTAATGAATAAATTGTTAAAATGTATCTTTTAAATAAAAAAGAGCATTATGATAGTATCTTAAGATTTTTGAGAATCATGTTGGTCCCCTAACAAATTAATGACATTGTATTGTGATAATTTTTTCAATGATTTGTTAAATGAATATTTATATTAAAAATGGATTTAAAAATGTATTTTCACTCTTGGGTTTTTTAATGGTATTTAAATAAAAAATGTAACTATTTTACACATCATTTTCCTCACAACAAGACTTTATGAATTTCAATTATTCATTTTAAAATGCTTCATTATATACCATATATATTTATATAGGAAAACCTTATTTGAAATATTCATGTTTTTTTAACTAGTATATATGAATCTATATTCCTATTTTGTAATAGTTATATGTTTTAATTTTTTTAATAATGTGTAGGAAAATTGTGATATATATAGATAAAAGCTAGATCAAATTACTGAGGAACACACCTCATTATGATATGTGTTTGAATGAGTTTTTAGATTTTTCAATTTCTAATCGATCTGTTGATTATAGAATAAGATGTCCACGTCTTAAATATAAATTTATAAGACGGTTGAAGAGAGATGAATTTTATGAACCCTATACATTGAAGTAATTTCATACTCAATATTTTTGTTGGATTTGGCATAAACAGTCATTCATTATAGAAATGTTGAGAACTGATGTCAATCCATGGAATTTGCTCCCATCTTCGTCGAAAATGGACAATGAAATAAAAAAACTTTATAAATGATGTATTTGGAATTTCAAGACACCAATATCAATATCAAAACATATTAGAATAACCTGTTGATGGTGCAACAAACAGGAATGTGACAATTGATGTTTTTGAGACTATAAGACAAAAAAAATCAATATTATAACATATCATTGGATCCTCCTCTTGATTCTGTGCATACTAATGTAATAGAAAACATCATTGAGTAGACAGATGAATTTTGTGGTTTAGTTGACAATGAAAATCAATTGTTGTATAGTGGACGTTTGAAATATTAAAAACATTCTCTTATAATAAAGTTGTACCATATCAAATGCCTATGTGGAATTTAAAATATGGCGATGTCCATGATATTGGAATTGTTGTGTGATGCATTTCCTAAAGCAAAGATCAATGATTATTTTTATGATATGAAAGAATTTGTTAACAATCTTGGTCTGAATTATAAAAAATACATATGTGTCCCAATGATTGTATACTTTGTTAGGGATAATATTCCAGTAGATAGGATTGAAAAAAATATTCTTGTTCTATTTGGTAGTTTGTGGGTGACGTTGGAAGTCTAAATCAATATACTACTAGGAAGAAGATGAAAATGAACACAAGTGAAAAGCTTTTGGATTACATTCCTTTAAATCCATGATTGCAAATATTATCCATGTCATCAAAAACCATTGAACACATGAAGTTCCATTATTTAGAAAATAAAAATGATGAGTTAATGCGTCATTTAATAGAGTCACAATTGGGGAAGACATTTGATTCATTAAATCCAGATTTATCATTTGTGTCACGACTCGTCCTCGAGGCCCGTGCCGTGACTACCCCAAGCCCGCCTTCCATATGCCAGGGGCTAGAGACTAGCACCAAAGGCATAAATCCTGATAACTGGGAAGTCATTTCCTTTATAAAAGTAAACAAAACACCATAGAGTACAAGCAGAAGTAAAACACTAAGTACAAAGAGAAGTGCTGAAAGGTAAATGGGCCAGAATACAAACCCAAATGAAAGTACAACTACAACTAAACAAAGTACAACAGAACAAAGACAACAGCTGGAAGAACGGAAGAAGCTCTTGGGTCATCCCCCTCGGATCCTACCTGAAGGGTAGGTACAGATGGCGTAGCTCCTGGATCGTCCACCACGGATCCTACCTGAAGGGTAGGTACAGATACCCTCCACAACACTCTCGCCCGTCAACCTCCTCCGTGTGTCGTCTCATCACGAAGTCCACCTCCGGATACTGACTTGTCATGTAGTCCACCTCCGGGTACTGACTCGTCATGTAGTCCACCTCTGGGTACCGTCCAATCCTCAAACACTCAGCCTCTGTTAGCACTTCCCGTCGTCTACAACCAACACAACGAGGTGCGGGACTAACCCGTGCAGGGGTGAGTATAACGATACTCAGTAGGGACCCCAATACCCTCAAGGTCTCACTAAAAACCAACAAGGACAACCACAAAGAAGATCTCAACGGATAACCTCTACTTAGGTATATGTCCATGCATATACCTAAGTTATCAAGTAACCCATCTCAATCATGTGGAAAACACCAAGATCATGAAATAAATGGATAACCACTACCCAGGTATATGTCCATACATATACCTAAGTTATCAATTGACCCATCTCAATCATGAGGTAAACACAAAGGTCAAAAGTCTCAGCTCAAACCAGGATTTTCATTATCGAAACCGTAACTGCTGAAGAGCCCCGTCTCTGGAGTGTACAGTGGTCCTGTCACGACTCCGTGGTACTTCTCAATAACCTAAGACTGCTGAGGTACTCCTCCATTTGAGTACTGCGGGTCAGCCCCCCAAACACAGTAGTGCTTCCCGCCGGGGTATGTCACCCAAACACAGTAGTGCACACCCCCTAGTAGCCTGCTAAGGTAATCTCCGGACGAGTATCACGGGTCTGCACTATCACACAGGTAGTGCTCCGTCCGCTATGGGTCTGAACCTCACAAAGTAGTGCTCCGTCCACTGGGCTAGTAGACTCACTCCAAGTCGAGTCGGTCAAGTAGTCGTTAGGTCTCAGCAGGCTACACGGTCTCCGTACTCTGCACGCTCGTCTCTGGGAGGGTCTGCTCCACGAGCTACTGGTCGATAATCAAACAATTTCAAAGTCCCATGAAGAAGTATCTCAAAGTACCGCCTCGTCATAGGGGCCCGGTTGGTTTTGTGAGCGAACCAACCCGGCCGTATCTCAAATGTACCCCGAACTCTCATAGGGTATACTCATAGAGACCGTTTCTCAATGAGATCACCAACGTCGCTGACGGTTCGTCAAACGGATGTCTGTTCTGAAAGATAACAGCTTTTCTGTTCCAAAGGCCCGGTTGGATTTCGGGTATAATCCAACATGGCCACTATCCAATAGCAACCAAAACTCGGGCGAAGTATTCCAAAAGTTCCATCCCATCAAGAGGAATTCAACGAGACAAACGGCGCGTCAATCGGATGCCCGGTCTGTGAGTTATTGGCTTTTTCGTTCCAGGGGCCCGGTTGGTTTCGTGAGCGAACCAACCCGACCGCACTCCGACGGCATCCAAACCTCGAACGGAGTAAGTCAAAAGATCCGTCTCACTTAGAGGAATCCATCAAAGTAAACGGCACGTCAATCGGACGTCCAGAGCTCAAGATATAAGTGTTTCCGCTCCGAGGGCCCGATTGGTTTCGTATCCAAACTAACCCGGCCGAACAAAAAGTGTTCCTAAACATTGAGTGCGATATACCAAAACGACCGTATCGATCGAAGGATCGCATCGCAACTGACGGTGCATCGATCGGAGACATGTAGCCCAAGTTATGGGTGTCCGACTAGAAAAGGCTCGGTAATAAGGGGTTTGGGCCCGGTCCGACCCGGCCCGATAACCCCGGGGTCGACCCGAACCAGGTCCGGGTCTGGCCCGCGAGGGCATGGCCTAGCCTGGGTACAGCGCACCTAATGCGCTGGCCAGGCGCTCGGCCAACGGCCGAGCCGTTTGGCAGAGGGGGGGGGGGGTTGCCCCCCTAGTGTAACCGCGACCCCCCACTAATGGGGGCCGTTTTGTAGGCTGGCCGGGGGTCTGAACCCCCGGCTGCTCACCTGTCTGGCCGGCCCACCCTGGCCGGCCTGTTCCTACCTCCACGGGACCGGCGACAGCCATTCCCCTCCCTGCTCTGACACCGGCGGCCCGGAACCGGCCGCCGATCACTCTGCTCTGCCGCGGCCCAGAACTGGTCGCGGGTTTGGTTCGTCCAGCACGACGCGATGGCGCCGCGCCCCTCCGCCGCGGCCCCGCTCCGGCCGCGGTGTCTTTTGTTTTTCTCTGACGCGGCGTGACGGCGTCACGTCCTTTTTCAACTTCACGGCGCAGCGCGACAGTGCCGCGCATTACATGTCGTACGATCCTGCGTGGTGCGACGCACCACGCCATTCCGTCCCAACCAAATTAGAAACAACATTCAAATTGGAGGAGGGTCGACCATGTTTGTGTGATCAGGACCCCTCTCTTTAAATGATAGCAACTTTTCATAAATTCATGAAGGGCGACAAAGTAGAATTCACTAATGAAAATAATTAAATAAACCCCTACCTTGAGCGTAGCTAGAACGGGGGTTCGCCGTGGAAAACGACGTCGCGAGGTGAAGCTCCGTAAGTTGACGGAGAACGCCTGAGGAGGAAGTGGCATCTCCTTTTTTTTGACACGGGAAGAAGATCAAAAGAGGGTGCGTCGTCGATCTTTGGAAACACACCGGCTGCGAAGAGGAGAAGAGACGACACGTCGATCTCTTCTTACGGTGACAGTGTTTTTCGTCGAAGTCTTGGTGTTCTTCGTGATGAAGATGAAGAGCTCTCTCCTCAATTTTCCACACACAACATCCAACCAAAAACAAATAAGGCTCAACCTTATTTTATTAACTTAATCCACAATTCAAAAATTCAAAACTTAAATTAAATAATTGAATTGGGTGTTGGCATACTTAATGAGAGGAGAGGTAAAGTCACCCAATTAATGGGAAGTTTAAAAGTTATAAGAGTTACACAACTTAAATGGGGGTTAATAGGAGTTAGGGAGTTAAGGGATTTGAAAAGGTGGGGGCTCATGTGGGCCCCACCTCACCTTTAATCCACTCAAGAAAAATGAACAAACAGTGGGTCCCACCCTAACTCCTACACTTAGGTTCTAACTCATGGAAAGGGAAATAAAATTCTTAACGAAAATTTTATTTCACTAACACTTAATCCACAAATTAAAACAACTCATAACGAGAAAACACAACTCCAGGAAAGGTGTTCCTAAGAAATTATTGGCGCTACGGTTCCATCGGTGCCCTCAGAATTTGATTCCGACCACCGGTTCAAAAGTTAGAAATTCACGTTCTTTCGTTCACTGAACGTACCCGAGCTAAACTTCGGATAGAAATTTTGGGCACACCGGGCCTCGGAATCAAGCGCCGTCAGAAACAGCATTCTTTTAAAATTCCAAATAAAATTAAGAAAAAAATTTCCTTGAAATTTCTGGGTCTTTACATTACTCCCACCTTAGGGCTTTACGTCCCCGTAAAGCTTCAATAGAAACTAGGGTCACAAAAGCGGTATTGAGCACGCATCTGAGCCTTCCGCTCCCATGTGCTTACCTGGATATTCAATACTGACAAAGAAAGCGCACCCGAGGAATCGACCGTCCTCGTAGGATCTGCTCAAGTCGATCCTCGATCCCTACTGAAACCTCCGTGGACGTAACCCCATCGCCATCGTCCTTCTCCTCATGGTCGATGATATGCGAAGGGTCGAGCACGTATCTCCTCAGTTGAGATACCTGGAAAACGTCGTGCACCTAGTGCAACTGAGGTGGATGGGTCAAGCAGTAAACCACCTCGCCAACCTAGTTGAGGACCTAGAAAGGTTCGTTGAACCTCGGAGATAACATGCCACCTTGGCCACATCCCCGTAAACCTCGTCGAGGTGAGACCCGTATAAGGACGTGATCGTTATCCTCAAACTCTAGAGGTCTCCAATTCCTGTTATAACTGAAACTCAAACGACTGTTTCCACGAGGGTATGGTTGACCAACTCAAGAGTGATCAGTCGCACCCTCCGGTGCATGAGTTACCCTCTGCTGCCTGGGGTTTCCTTTTTCGCCAACCAAGGAAAACCCATTCCGATGTCTTAGTTAAACCACAACCTTATTGCCTAATACAGTCAATCCGTGTATGAACTGTGGATCCAATCCATACTCAGACCAATGTCGTAAGGCCTCAACGCTGCCACCAAGATATTCCAACCGAAACTCTCACCTCGAGGGTCTGACCACACTATCGGCGTAAGTGTGATTATCGAGTCTCCTCCCAAGGTATCTCCAGACGTGAGGGTCAAGTCCACAGTTTACTGGAAACTCTAGTTCTGGAACAAGATTTGTGAAAGCAATGAATGATTCATATCGACGTCCATTACTACAATAGCTAGTAGTGGACACAGAATGTCCCTTGAATCATTTTTAGAGTCATTGGGTCACACTCCTTGACCTCATATAGCTACTCTCTTCCTCCTCCCTCCAGCTTCCTGAGCCTAGCGGGGATAACTAAGGAGGGTGGTTGTAGCATGTTAAGATGTACAGCACCTAATGCTGCTCTCCTAGCCCTGCCTCCACGTCTACTGCTTCGCAGACTCATCTCTCCTTAAATATTATCCTTCTTAAAACATTTAACACGCTCGAGTATCTAAGACTGGCGTCGGTTTCCTATTTCTTACTGCACTGTGCAGTCTTCATCCGCTCCTGGATGATCAGCACCTTCTTTTCCTATGATCTAGAAGAGATGATATAATTTCTCCTTTTCCGAAAAGAGAAACTCGGTCTCATCCCCTGGATGAACCACGCCCATTGCCTAATACAGTCAATCCTGACATGAATGGTGTATTCATGCCGTGGTTGACGTCGTAAGGCCTTGACGTAACTACCAAGAGATCCAACTGTCACTCTCACCTCCAAGGCTCGAGTCACACTGCCGACATCAGTGTGAGGTCACTGGGTCTCCTCCAATAGAAATCTAGAAAGTGAGGGTCAAGTAAACAGTTTTAACCGGGACCACTCAGTATCAACCAAACAAAAGGACAAGAAAGCAAACAAAGATAAGTGTCTTTTTATTATTGCAGCTCATAATACAAAGACACAAATACAACAGCAACCTGGAACTAGAAGTAAAAGGGACGTATCCACTAGTTCCTCTCCTTTCCACATGCTCCCAGATCTCTACTACCTTGTCCACTGCTCGACTGTTGCTCAAGAACTCGTCGCTGCTTCTTCCTCGATGGCCCCTCCAAAGCCTGCGGATCAACTGTACGAGGAGTCAGACAGTCAAGTGCCATGTGACCCTTTCTGCCGCATGAGTAACACTGTCTGTTTCTGGCACGCCTAGCTCTGTCCCCACCCTGGGTTCCCCGCACCACCGATTCTAAAACCGGAGATCGCCCAACTTTTGATCTGGTCCTCCGGGACCTCTGCATCATCTGTCTACTACCCACAGATGACTCGGCTACTGATCGAATAACACGCGGAAAAGGCAGCAGCTCCTGAACATGATCGGGGTGTAGAGATACTGGCACAAACTCCACCCTGAAGAAGGTCTTGAAGTCTTCCCATGCAAAGGTCATCCCGTCGCAAAACTAGAACAAGTGGCTCCACCACCTGCCTGCTGCTCCCGGAAGAAGGCTGGTAGAAAAGATCACCATGAAGTCTGCAGGTGTCCCCACTAGCCTGAAGACTCTCACCACAGCCTCCAGAAAAACCTCAGTCACCTGCGGGTTCGTCTCTCCCTGGAACCTGGGTGGCCTCTGGCGCTGGAACTCGTGCAGTGCACTCAAGTGGCATGCATCGCCTACTGCTGGGGCTGGTGGCATCGGTGGCCCAACATATGGTAGTACCGCTGGTGCCTCAACTGCAAGAGGTCCCTATACCGAAGCCTCGTCGATCGACAGGCTGTCAGTACGTACATCCCTCTGAGCTCTAGCTGGTCGTCCGAGAAAAGGCATCCTGAAAGAAACAACGTGACATTGTCAAACAACTATACCTGGTGAGCTGACCTGGTTTGAGCTGTTTTTTTGAAAACTTCTGGAAACACACACACAATCAGTGTTTTCATGCACAAAGTCGGAAATCAGTTGTCAGGGCACTGGTGTATGGATACGTTGTCCGCCCGCACCAACACTGGACTCCCTGAACTGAAAACCACACTCGGTACTCTTAACACTATTGCTTCAAAGAAAGAAAATATCAGAATTATAAGTTCTGCGGTAGAACCGACTCCTCTGATACCAATTTGTCACGACCAGTCCTCGGGGACCATGCTGTGACTACCCCAAGCCCGCCTTCCATAGGCCAGGGGCTGACGACTAGCACCAAAGGCGTAAATCCCAATAACTGGGAAGGCATTTCCTTTATAAAAGTAAACAAAACACCACATAGTACAAGCGGAAGTAAAACAATAAGTACAAAGAGAAGTGCTGAAAGCTAAATGGTCCAGAATACAAACCCAAATAAAAGTACAACTACAACTGAACAAAGTACAACAGAAAAAGACAATTGCTGGAAGAACGGAAGCGGCTCCTGGGTCGTCCTCCTCGGATCCTACCTGAAGGGTAGGTACAGATGGCGCAGCTCCTGGATCGTCCACCACGGATCCTACCTGAAGGGTAGGTACAGATAGCCTCCACAACGCTCTCGCCCGTCAACCTCCTCCGTGTGTCGTCTCGTCGCGATGTCCACCTCTGGATACTGACTCGTCGTGTATTCCACCTCCGAGTACTGACTCGTCATGTAGTCCACCTCTGGGTACCGTCCAATCCTCGAACACTCGGCCTCCGTCAGCACTGCCCGTCATCTGCAACCAACACAACGAGGTGCGGGCATAACCCGTGCAGGGGTGAGTAAAACGATACTCAGAAGGGACCCCGAGACCCTCAAGGTCTCACTAAAAACCAACAAGGATAACCAAAAAGAAGATCTCAATAGATAACCTCTACTTAGGTATATGCCCATGCATATACCTAAGTTATCAAGTAACCCATCTCAATCATGAGTAAAACACCAAGATCATGAAATCAACGGATAACCACTACCTAGGTATATGCCCATACATATACCTAAGTTATCAAGTGACCCATCTCAATCATGAGGTAAACACAAAGGTCAAAAGTCTCAGCTCAAACCGGGATTTTCATTATCAAAACCGTAACTGCTAAAGAGCCTCGTCTCTAGAGTGTACAGTGGTCCTATCATGACTCCGAGGTACTGCTCACTAACCTAAGACTGGTGAGGTACTTCTCCTGTAGAGTACCGCGGGTCAGCCACCCAAACACAGTAGTGCTTCCCGCCGGGGTATGTCACCCAAACACAGTAGTGGACACTCCCTAGTAGCCTGCTGAGGTACTCTCTGTACGAGTACCACAGGTCTGCACTGTCACACAGGTAGTGCTCCGTCTGCAATGGGTCTGCACCTCACAAAGTACTGCTCCGTCCACTGGGCTAGTCGACTCACTCCGAGTTGAGTCGGTCAAGCAGTCGTCAGGTCTCAGCCGACTACACGGTCTCCGTACTCCGTATGCTCGTCTCTGGGAGGGTCCGCTCCACGAGCTACTAGTTGATACTCCAAATATCTCAAATTCCCAAGAAGAAGTATCTCAAAGGACCACCTCGTCATAGGGGTCTCAACGTAATAGACGGCGCGTCAATCAGACGCCTAGTCTGTGAGTTATTAGCCTTTTCGTCCCAGGGGCCCGGTTGGTTTCATGAGCGAACCAACCAGGCCGTATCTCAACTGTACCCCAAACTCTCATAGGGTATACTCATAGGGACCGTTTCTCAACGAGATCACCAACGCCGCTGACGGTTCGTCAAACCGACGTCTGGTCTGAAAGATAACAGCTTTTCCGTTCCAAGGGCCCGGTTGGATTTCGGGTATAATCCAACACGGACACTATCCAACAGCAACCAAAACTCGGGCGAAGTATGCCAAAAGTTCCGTCTCATCAAGAGGAATTCAACGAGACAGACGGCGCGTCAATCGGATGCCCGTTCTGTGAGTTATTGGCTTTTTCGTTCCAGGGGCCCGGTTGGTTTTGTGAGCGAACCAACCCGACAGCACTCTGAAGGCATCCAAACCTCAATCGGAGTAAGTCAAAAGATCCGTCTCACTTAGAAAAATCCATCAAAGTCGATGGCACATCAATCGGACGTCTGGAGCTCAAGATATAAGCGTTTCCGCTCCAAGGGCCCGGTTGGTTTTGTATCCGAACCAACCCGCACGAACCCAAAGTGTTCCGAAACATTGAGTGCGATATACCGAAACGACCGTCTTGATCCAAGGATCACATCGCAATTGACGTTGCGTCAATCGGAGACCCGTAGCACATGTTATGGGTGTCCGACCGGAAAAGGTTCGGTAATAAGGGGTTCGGGCCCGGTCCGACCCGGCCCGATACCCCAGGGGTCGACCCGAACCGGGTCCGGGTCTGGCCCGTGAGGGCGCGGCCTAGCCTGGCGGACCGGTCAGGCGGCCGACCCGGCCTGGGCACAGTGCGCTGGCCAGGCGCTCGGCCAACGGCTGAGCCGTTTGGAAAAAGGAGGGGGGTGCCTGCCCCCTGGTGTAACCGCGACCCCCCCCCCCCCCACCATTAATGGTGGCCATTTTGTAGGCCGGCCAGGGGCTTGAACCCCTGGATGCTCACATGTCCGGCCGGCCCACCCTGGCCGGCCAGTTCCTGCCTCCACGGGACCGGCGACGGCCGGTCCCCTCCCTACTCTGACACCGGCGGCCCGGAACCGGCCGCCGGTCACTCTGCTCTGATGCGACCCAGAACCGGCCACGGTTTTGGTTCGTCCGGCACGGCGCGATGGCGTCGCGCCCCTCCGCCGCGGCCCCGCTCCGGCCGCTATGTCTTCGGTTTTTCTCTGACGCGGCGCGACGACGTCGTGTCCTTGTTCAACTTCATGGCGCGGCGCGACGGCACCGCGCATTACATGTCATATGATCCCGCGTGGTGCGACGGCACCACGTCATTCCGTCCCAACCAAATTAGAAACAACATTCAAATTGGAGGAGGGTCGGTCGTGTTTGTGCGGTCCAGCCCCCTCTCGTTAAATGATAGGAACTGGTCGTAAATTCACGAAGGACGACAAAGTAGATTTCGCGAATGAAAATAATTAAATAAACCCCTACCTTGAGCGTAGCTAGAACGGGGGTTCGCCGTGGAAAACGACGTCGTGAGGCGAAGCTCCATAAGTTGACAGAGAATGCCCGAGGAGGAAGTGACGTATAATTTTTGTTGACACGGGAAGAAGATCGAAAGAGGGTGCGTCGTCGATCTTTAGAAACACACCGGCTGCGAAGAGGAGAAGAGACGACACGTCGATCTCTTCTTACGGTGACGACGTTCTTCGTCGAAGTCTTGGTGTTCTTCGTGATGAAGATGAAGAGCTCTCTCCTCAATTGTCCACACACAATATCCAACCAGAAAAAATAAGGCTCACCCTTATTTTATTATCTTAAGCCACAATTCCAAAATTCAAAACTTAAATTAAGTAATTGAATTGGGTGTTGGCATACTTAATGAGAGGAGAGGTAAAGTCACCTAATTAATGCAAAGTCTAAAAGTTATAAGAGTTACACAACTTAAGTGGGGATTAAGAAGAGTTAGGGAGCTAAGGGATTTGAAAAGGTGGGGGCTATGTGGGCCCCACCTCACCTTTAATCCACTCAAGAAAAACTAACAAACAGTGGGTCCCACCCTAACTCCTACACTTAGGTTCTAACTCATGGAAAGGGAAATAAAATTCTTAACGAAAATTTTATTTCACTAACACTTAATCCAAAAATTAAAACAACTCATAAAGAGCAAACACAACTCCAAGAAAGGCGTTCCTAATCAATTACCTGCGTTACGGTTCCATCGGTGCCCTCGGAATTTGATTCCGAGCACCGGTTCAAAAGTTAGAAATTCACACTCATTCGTTCACTGAACGTACCCGAGCTTAACTTCAGATAGAAATTCTGGGCACACCGAGCCTCAGAATCAAGCGCCGTCAGAAACTTCGTTCTTGTAAAATTCCAAAGAAAATTAAGAAAAAAATTTCCTTGAAATTTCCGGGTCTTTACAATTTGATCCTAGTAATGTTCTATTGGGATTGGTTACTGATGGTTACAACCCATTTGGGACTTTGAGTACCAGTTACAATATTCGAGTAGTTGTTTTGATCCCTTACAATATGCCTCCATGGATGTGTATACCGCAAACATATATCATCATTTTGATCATTATTCCAGGAAAAAAAATGCCTGGAAATGATATTTATATATACTTACTTCCTTTAATTTGAAGAATTATAGGAGTTATAGAGGAACAGTGCTAAGACATATGACGCATCTTCTAGAAAATTGTTCAAAATGCGAGATACACTAATTTGCGGCATTAGTGACTTCCCAAGACTTAGAAATTTAGCCCGTTGGAACACTTACACGGGTTTGGATTTTCCTATTTGTAACTTTTATTTTGAGCCCGAATAGCTACCAAACAATAAAAAATGTTTCTTCTTGTGTCAATGAATACTTCTCAATACATCTCATAGATTTCATATGAACAGGTCAAAATTTATTGGTTTCATTGATTTTAAACCACCTCCAAAGTTGTTAAAAGGTTCTGAAAAGTTTTCACAACTTGGAAATGTAGCAAGAGAATTTGGGATGGATCATAAATTGAATGATAGTGGTAAATGAGTTCAAAGTGCATCATCAAGTGAAATCAGAACACAATAATGGAAAAAATATATTCTTCAAACATCCGTATTGGGAATTTAATTTGTTATAGCATAATATTGATTGATACATATTGAGAAGAATTTTTGTGAAAATTTGATCTTCACATTACTTAACGATCATGTAATGTCAAATTATCATCTCAATGCTCGTAAATAATTATAAGTAATGAACATAAATCATGTTCTCTTGACAAATGAGAATGGAAAGTATGCTCCGTCAATTTTTCCAATGAAAAATAGGGATAAAGATACATTCCATTGAATTTAAACACATTTGATGGTATGTTATGGGAATTAAAGTAACATATCAAGGTTTGACATCTTAAATCATTATAGGTTACGTAGATTAAAAATCCACAATTCACATATTTTTTTATAGTAGTTACTTCCATTAGCATTGCATCCATTATTATCTGAAAAGGTTACTGTTGTTGTAAACCAATTCTGTACAATTATCAGAAAACTATGTGAGAAAACTCTACATCCATTTCAACTTGAAAACCATTAAGAGTTTTTTTATTGAAAAATTGGGCAATGGATATGATCTTTCCAACATCATTTTTTTCTTCTAGGATTCATATCAGTATGTATTTGGTTGAGGAAGCTCAATTAAGAGGCCTCGTACATTATCGATGGATGTATCCAATTGAGAGGTACTTTATTTATAAGATTTTCATTTTAGTAAACAATTATTTGAACTTAATTAAATACATAATTATGTTTTTTTATTTTATTTCAAACATATCTTTGGTATTTGAAATCAAACAAGAAAAACAAATCTAAACCTGAAGGCTCTATTTCTGAAGGCTATTTGGAAGATTAGTGCCTTGCCTTTTGTTCTAGATACTTGGATGATATTTAGACAATATTCAATCAATTTGGACATGTTGAATACAAATCCTCTCAATTATAAATACATGGGAAATCAAAGATCTTTCCTATTATTGGCCAATCAGTCGGGAGGAGCTCAAATGTTACACTAATAGAAATGGAATTATTATAGGCACATAAATATGTTCTGCTATAGAGTAAAATTATAGATCCCTTTATTGAAGAGTTTAGGATAAAAAGAGATATAAATGAGAAAACAAACATGAAATGAGAAAGATATAACAAAATATATAAATAAAGAGCTTTTAGAATGGTTTTCACAACGTGTATGTTCATGAATATTGCAATTAATATGGTTATTAGGTTGGTATGTTTATTTTTTAAATATAATAATGTATATTACTTTTTTTAGATCAAGAATACTGATACTCGAGCATAGTTTTTAGAAGATTTTATGTTTCTTGCTCGAGGTCCTCTAAAACAGCTAGAAAGATAGACACTTACAATGTTAATAGATTTTGATTTTGTAAAGTCGACTAGGTAGAGGGTTTGAAAACAAATAATAATGGCATATTTAGGTTTACTGAAGTGGGATACTACAGTAAGTTGACTGATATTATATAATTAAACTACCATGGGAATTTTTAGTTGTTTTATTAAAATGAAATTAGATGGATATTATAAGGGGTGTTAAAAGATATTTCTTATAATTTACTTCTGTGAACTTCTCTCGCTTGATGTATGTGGGTGACTATAAACTACAAGATCTTTATATCTTATCATCACAAGATAAAAATGGTATATTATGGGAAAGATGTCATGGATGAATAGTGGAGTGTAGTTTCTCACGTCATTCAAAGATACTTGTATGATATGGGTGATAAAGTTAAATATTTGACCTCTGGAATTGAATCACATCAACAGAAAGAAGCAGACTTATTTGTTCATCATGATATTGAATGTATTAGTATTTCAAGGGTGGATGTAGTAGATGAAGTAATGATGGGGCAATTAACCTACATGATTGAAGAAGAAAATGATCGAATGTGCAGTTTTCCATTCATGTATCAACTACTTATGTCATTTATGTAGTCATTCATTATCATTTATATATATTTTTTGATGGTTATTTCAATGCACCTATTATCATTTATATTTTTTCTATATGAATTTTTTAAAATATATTTTCTGAACATAATTTTATTGGATTAAATGACAAAAATACCAAGGAGGAAGCATTATACTGATACCAGTCAACTCTCATTTGAAGTACAATTAACCACAATGAAATATGGTGATCCATCCATCTCCCTCCATAAAGCCTCTGAGACACCATTTGCTTTCCCCCAACACCACCTCTTACACCATCCTTCACCATTCCATCAATAGATCTGTCGAGGGATTCCCATTTAGCATCCATAGTAGTGAGGGAGTAAGGCTCCACTCATAGTTATTCATAGGGATCTTGGAGGGTTACTATTATAGGTACAAATTTTAATATAAATAAATTTAATGCACTTTTTCTATACTAATAACTATTTTTGCATACAAGATTGAAACAATGCTACTATGGGGAAAAATATGAAAATTTCAGATGTATGGAATCTTACCAGACTAAAGATAGTTATACAATTTGATTCTTATGGGGTCCCAACAGATGACAAAGTAGGATTACTTGACCAGATTCTAGGCCAACTGGCGGTAGAGCCGGTTACCATTCCTATTACGATTGATGATTGGATCCATGATCATTCATCTTGGAAAAATGGATTTTTTTTATTGAAAAATAAAGTTAATTTTAATACATTATGGTGTAATTGAATTTCATTATGTTATTAAATTCTAATATTATCAAAATTAATCTATTTGTACATATGTTTTTTCACTTTACCAGTACTGATATTATATAATGAAAGTGGACATTGAAAATTGTTGGTACGAAATGGAAAGATTATAAATATAGATTATGGAATGAATTCAATGTTACTTCATTTAGCACCCGAAAAATCTATGGTAAGGTACCCAATAGGGCACCTAAATAGCAATAGAAAATTTTTATTCATTGGTATCATGAGGAGAAGTACATGGTATTTAAATATAAATTATTATATTAATCTCATTTTACATTTATACATGTATATGAAAATGATATGGCATTGCATACATTACTAATAAATTACATTTTATATATTTCAGGATAATTCTAGGAAGAATGTATCGAATCAGGCTAAGAAAATCATCCATCACATTTTGGGGTCAAATAGTTTTTCAAGAAGTCGATCAACTCTATTCATATTTTAATTAGAATTAATATTTATTAGTCAATATTGTCTATTTAATATATTAAATTGTTGATTTATCTTTTCTTAATGCAGTCATAGAGTTTAGGAAAAAAAGCATCCCGAATAGAAGTGTAGTTTTTTGTTCATAAAAAATATGACGGGGGTTTTTTAAATGAGCCTACCAATAAGAAGGGACATGAATTCATTTTTAATAATAATAACCTACTATCTATTGTCACTACGTTAATATATATTTCTTCTAATATGACTGATATTTGATTTATAGGTAAAAATTTAAGAACTGTGGGATTCCAATCCCTCGTAGTCCTAATCAGTATCCCTGGATGACCCAGTTGGTAAAGTCCATTAGAAGAAGCATCCTGGTCGAGTGTGTGGGATGGGTTTGGGGCCATTACCATCTGAGGTCTTCGGAAGGAAAATTGGGATTTCAAGTGCATATACTTCTGGTTGTAGTATCTCCCTTCCCTGAGATGCTCATAGAAGGTTTGATTCTATGTAAAGCACAATTTACGATTAGGGGATAAGATACCTATTTTGAAGAATGTGTTACATGATTTGTATCAAGAGATGATTGAATATTTCCTGGGGTATTTCTTAGTTATGAGTGGTGGTTAGAGTTTAAATGACACGACTTCAAAATCATTTAGTTCACAAAATTTTATTGATTTTATATTTAAATATAAATATACAACATTGCATAATTTTTAATATTATTATATTACGGGTATCAATCGCATGAATAAGAGTTGTAGAAGGATAGGGTGACGTGTAGATTTCATCATTGGAAAATGATTAGTGGAGAGGGTTTCTTCATGAATCTATAGGTCTAATGTGTGTATTTTTTAAATTTTTCTTATATTTTATATGGGATCAGGACAACGGGTTCTCTATGTATGGGTTGTATAACCATGGTTGTATATGTTATGTTTCAATTGCATATAGTTATTGAAATTTATTTATGATCATATATGACGTTTAGTTTCTGGTCACTCATTTACATATAGGTTGATCTGGATATTATATTATATTATTTCCCACTTTTTTTCATGGTTCCTTACTAAGTATGACTATACTCACACCTGCATGGGCTTTGCAAGCATGATTTTTTTCTTATACAAACAATTGGTAGATTAGTGGTGTCCTTAGTGGACCTAGGATCTTTGGAATGTGGAAGTATGGGGAGTAACTGACAATATTTGATGGTCAAACATAGGGATCTTGAGTTAGGAACTCCAATTCATTTTACTTTTCAGTTGTTTCTAAATAGGGACATACTTTCTTTATTCTTGGTTAGGCAGGTATTTTACACTTTTCTTTTTCTATATATTTATCTATCTCATTTTGATGTATTTCCTAGAGGTTGCAACATGAATTTTTTAAACCATAAAGGTTTTATTTTATTATACCTATGCATAATTTCATTGAGTTGAGTATGTGTGTGTGTTCATGTAAAATAGGATAATGCCTCCCACTTTAGTGATATTCTTACTTTTTGCTTGTTTCTAGACCTTGACTAATTGGGGGTGACCATTTTTTGTCACTCTCAACTTAATGGTGTCCCATGTAGAGCCCCTATAAGTCAAGTCATGACACCAAACCACATGTCTTTCTCCAAGACTCCAATCTCTATCTAACCCCATCCATTATAGGAAAGTCTACACCATTTTCTAAGTCTCACATTATGAATTAGTACTAAAAACCAAGGATCATTATATTTTACCCCTACCCAAAATAAGGTCTTATGTATCTTATCTATAAAATGATATCTAAGTACTATTAATCAGAGTCATTTTTAGTCCTCTCTTGTGGAATTTTAGATCATTTATGGATATTTTGGGGGATTTATATTTTGGTATCTTTAGGTTGTTTTCATGTATCTTCCCTTTGATGATTAAAATTTTTATCATAGATGGTTATTTATGGATAGTGATCATGATATTTTATTTGGGTTGTAGGGATGTGTTTTTTGGAACATTTTCACTTCATGTTCGACCATTTAGGTGATATTTTTAATGGTAAGGAGACCTTTGATAGTTAAATCATCCCATATTTATGATGATTTTATATTGGATATTCCATTTAGTTGTTTATATTCCATTTATTATTCTTTTTGTTCATGTGCTACTTGAATTCTTGTTAATTCAATCTAAAATTTGGTTAAGCATTCCTTGCAAATGTGTTGTGTAATAGTTTATAGAAGTAATTTCAAACGATTTGTTTTTGGAATGGTTGATTGTAATCATATTTCAAAAATATTTAAGGTATTTATTGGTTTTCTTGGTATTAATCATCCAGTATGATGATATAGTCGATGATCTGGTCAAATTTTCATTTTTATTCTTGTGTTGTTCTCAATACAGGTTAGGGGCTGCAGAATCTATAGCTTTTTTTGTAATTCATGATTTAGAGGTGGTTTAATCCATTACAAGATATAGTTTTGTTTTCTTTGGTTTAAACCACTTCTATATTATGGTATTTTTTAGGGAGGTGGGTAAAACTACCAATAAATATGGGAAAAATATTTAGTAATAGTTTTATCTATTTTAGTGGTGGTTTTTTAGTAAAAATTTCATAATGTAGAGGTGATTTTCAATCACAGCTAGACTATTGTTTTTCTGGAAAAACTACCACTAATCCTATAAAAACCACCGTAAAATACTAATTCTATGATGGATTCTATAAATGGCTGCTAAATAGAAGTAATCAATGCATGTTGAATGCCAACACCAATTTTAGAGGCAGTTTTTTTGAAACCATCACATAATCATGTAATGGCGGTTTAAACCATCGTTATATCAAACAAAATTTCCTCTAAATGGAGTTATTTTTGTAGTTATAAGTGAATGTATTCCACATTTACATCCAATTTCCAGTAACTAAACAAGTATGTATTTTCTAGGAAAACATTATAATCTCTACTTACTAAATCTTTAGGATGTTATCTTATTCGTATACTTATAACTAGGATTTTTAACAATGTTTCTTTATCCTAATCTCGAAAACAAATTATTAAACCCTACCATGATAATAAAATAGGCGACCCGAACCCTACATACATAAATATTAAATTATTTCAAATGACTATTCAATATATATCAATATAATACATTCCCTGGAACCATAAATTTTTATTGTCTTTATAAACTAGATATATAATCATTTAATTTCATTAAATATCTTTAGCATATTACACAAATTATTTATCACATAATACACTTACTAAAAATTCCCTACTCAAAACCTTTCTTCATAACTTATGGTAAATAAACCCAAGAAATGGTGTACTCATATAATCAATAGTCGTATAGAGGGGAAATATCAATGAATGAACCTATATAATCATATCATGAGAATAATGGTATGAGAAACTGATCATAATATATAAAAATATAACCCAACAATTAATGGATTCTAATAATGAATTATATATTTAGAAGATTGTAAGACATGAATCATTGAAGAATCAAAAATCATTAGCCCTGATATCATATAATAACTATAAGAACATGTCCTATATAGTGGAATATAATGTTTTGTGTAATAATAATTATATAAATCTTATGTCAAGGTTACCCACCAAGACATTCAGTTCATGTTTGGTTTTTCCTGACCACCCATATAACTTCTTTAATCTTGAGATAAACCCCCACATACCCACTCTAGGGCATAGGATAACCAACCATATATTCTATTTAGGTCTTAGAATAACCTATCACATACCATATGATCTCATAAAAAATCATCTTTACCCAATTAAATGGAGGGATATAACGCACCCTCCAATCAAATACCTTATTTATATTTATCCCACAATATCATTAAACCATTTATTATTTAATCATATCTTAACATATGTAATAAAAATGGGTTTCATCAATATATCATCATTATAATAAAAACCATAAAGAGAATTAATAAAGTTGATATCATTTGGTCATATCCCTTTTATAAGAATATTGAAGTCTGAATTTGAAACCCAATTCACACTTTCCAAGAATTTATTAATACAAATAAAGAGGAAAATGTTTACACAATGTGCAATGTGAATGAGTCAACAATGACATAAATCAAAATGGAACATACCAAAAAAAACATGCATCAAAAATAGAAATATTTTTGTGATCATCATCCCCTTGACAAATCTTTTCATTCCAATGCAGTCTATATAGGTTCACCATAATTTTGGGGAAACATTCAAATAATAACACTAAAAAAGTTTCCAAACACCTTGAGATTACAAAAAAGAATTTATTCCATTACTTAATCATGGAATCAAGAGTTCACAACACTAAAAAAGTAACAAACATCACTGAATTAATATTCTGAGCTCCATAACCCAAGAACAGCTTCTAAATTTCATTCCATGAAAGCTTCAAAAATTGAACATAACACCAAGATTCAGCAGAGGAAACACAAAAAAAATACAATCTCTTAATTTATAAATTCCATTTATCATGAAATAGTGAAGAGAGGACCAGATTCCTCTTGTGATTTTCAAATCTTGATGTTATAAGAATAATTATATCTCCTCATCATGGTCCATACAAAGGATATTCTAAAGATGAATCAATCATGGAGAAATCTTCATCAAGAGTTCATCACATTCTAATAAATCATCCCATTCCTTTATTTTAATCTATCAGCTCATAACCATCATTGTAATACAATAGATAAAGCCTTAATAGCCATCAACAAAGATACATATCCAAAATCTCCACTAAAACTAAATCAGAAACTAACCAAAAAGTCACCATAAAAACCCGAGCACTAAACAGTATTCACACATATTGATCCTATTCAATATAAATTTATCATAAAATGATATCTTTAACAATCACATTTATATAATAGAAAACAATTATAAGTCACTTCCACGTGATTGAGTTGAAATGGATGTCTAGATTTTTCATAAATTCCACTACTACTTTGATGAACATTATTTTTCGGAGTTTAAGGTAGGTATCAGAAGACATATCACCATTATTATATTTATGGAAATCCAATGTAACATTTTCCTCTATCCAAGAGTCCTTTTATTTTTAGAAAACCAATTTCTCATCAATTTGATTAGCATTTCTCACCGCAAGGTCATCAACAGCATTAGTACTGTTGTCCTCAAAATCACATTCAACAACGGATGTAGAAAAATGTTTGAAAACCACAGATTGAGAGGGTGTGATGATATTGACATTACAATAGGCCTCTAAATATCTCATGATAATATTCCTCTATATATTAGAGTAGTCTCTACATTTTCTAGAATTTTTGGTATTTTGAGTGATGAAACCATCTGCATCGACCATTTGTTTTTTACCTTTTTTCACCCTCAATTTTTGGTCATATCCCTAATGAAATAAAAGATACATAAATTTATTTTATCATGGATTAAAATACCTTAAAAATATCAATGGAACATTTTTAAAGTAAAATACCCTTTATATTTTGAAATCAACTATTTAAAATCTAAAAATGCACAAAATATTTAGAAAACAATTATCTCTGGAAATAACCATGGAAACTTGTAAATGAATCATCAAAGAAAATATTTGTCATTATGACTATAAATGTCATCCATGAATTTTATTTTAAAATAGATATTACATTTACAAAATTAAAAAATTCACCTCATTCATGAAATTAAAATAATTTTCCTTTTAAATTATTTTATTGAAATTTAAAAGTGGTTAAAAATAAAATTTAACAGATATCTATATAATATTATAAATATTATTGAAATCATAATAAATAAAATATGTACATGGAAGAAAATATTCTTGATTTAATAGATAAACAAAATTGATTTTCCTTAAAAAAATTATTTTGGACTTTTGAGTATATTGAGAGAGGAAAGTTAAAGGAAAACAAGTAATTTCTAGAAATAACTGGTGGATAATAAAAGGAATAATTTTTTTGGGAGATATACAATATATCATGGAAAATTGGTTGTATATATCCCACATAAAATAAAAAAATAGTGAATATGGAATATTTAACACATAATAAAATGACACAAGAAAACTTTACCTCAAGTCTGACTTTCTTTATAAGGGAATTTATCCTCATTTATAATAAATTTTAGTTTATTATAATTCTCTACCAAAACCATATTGTTATTTATAATACCAAAAAGGGTTTACCTGTTATATATTATCACTTTATAATTAAAATCATTTCACTATCATCATCATTTCATGTGTTAACTGCTTCATTTTTCACGTAAGTTTTTGTTTGGTGGTTATAGTCCTTTAAATTTGAACGTGATTGCATCATATCAAGAATTTTAATCTAGAAATAATTATTATTTATATTCATTACATAAATATTTATGACCATTCATATGAAGAGGTTGTGAAAATTAATTACATCACTTCATGAAGATGGTAGCATGTATGTACACATGATTAATGTTTCCACTTTTTGAATGATGGAATGAAAAAAGGAAAAAATGATTCAAATTTGGAAAACTATAATATATATATATATATATTCAAATCATCTATCATTATATACATCAATGTGAATCTATCATGGGAAATGAATCACATCACTATGTGGAGATGGTAGTCCACACATATGCACGATAAATACATTCATTTTCCATTTGTTAGAAAGGAAGTGGAAAATGGAAGTTGATAGGGTCAAAGGTCATCATGGCCTTCAAAATATCACTTAATAACCTACACTATTATATTAGTGATGGGTCAAACCTAAGGAAAGGAGGTGAAATGTTCTACGTATTTGTTATATCAAAATTATATAAAATAACAAGAAATGCATTAATGCTTGAAATTGTGAAGTACATATTTTTTTGGGGATTTTGTGACGTGTTTATGGTGTCAAAAAAAGGTGTTAAGGAGTTGGAAAATAGATTATATTTCTCTAAAGGTTAATTTATACCTATTGGTTTAGTTGGGTTATTCCATTACAATGATTAAATTGAATTTGAAATCTTGAAAAGGGGTGTGATTAATCTCCCATTATAGGATAATAAACACACAGATTAACCAATCTTTGAGTTCACCAATTTAATAAAAATAAAAAATAATATTTTTGATGGAAAATTCTATAGAAGTTATCTCTCAGAATGTTTCAGAAGTTTTGAAATTATGGTTGAGAGGTGGGAAGAAATATTCAATGAATTCACAGTCAATATCACTAATAGATTCTGAATACATATAGAAAATATAAATGTGTGTATAAAAAAAGTTAAAAATAGAATAATTAAAATTCCCCAAGTGAAAATTATGTTAACTTCATTCCCTTGAAAAAAAATATAAAATAGGACCACACAAAAAAACTTCAAAGAATAGAACCAAATGAATTAAGAAGAAGATTATGTAGAAGGGAAATCCCCATTGAAAAGTAGATCAAACTACTATAGTCTACCTTATAGTCCCTCTCAAAGTCCAGAGATCCTCGATTTTCAATGGTGGGTTATAAAAGCTATGCCTTTAAATTTTTGAATTCAAGAATTCTAACACTTCTATGTATTTTGTCATCTTCCTCAGAACATTTACACTGTCATTCTCCATTTCATCATCAACAGCGTGCACTGACATAGTTCCAACTCTCCACCTATGATGGCCAGTTGGCACTTGACACGCAGTAAGATCACTTACTTGTGGTATGTATCATTAACATTCGGTCTTCTGAAAATAAAACAATACACATTTCCATCCTGATTCTAAAAATTGAAAACATAGAAAAAATAGCCATTTATTATTATTAACATTAATATAACATTTATTTTAATAATACAACTATTATCATTCTTATAAATATTAATATGTATATTTATATACATACTTTTTTATAGCAATTATTATTAAAATAAAAATAGGATTATAAATATATTAATATAATCATAATAATTATTATTATTATTAGATTTATATATTTTATTTTATTATTGAAATTTACTTAAAACTACCTATTTTATTTATTATTATTATTTATTTATTACGATTAATTAATTATTAATATTTTATTCCATTGTTTTTAATTCTTCTTATCCTAATATTTTGTAGGTTCTTCTTCTACAATAGGGGATGGGTTCAACCACATCTCCTCCCAATGGTGACTCTGAGCCCCAGCTGACGGATTGCAAGGCACAGTGGTGTTGGATTATAGTAGATTAGGGAAATAGAGTTTGGTGCTTCATGGGGTGAAGATTCAACAGCTTAGAAAAAGTGTGATCCCCAACATGGTCATGGAAAATAGTGTCTTTATATCGGATTGCAAATCTAATTCAGCTTTGTCAGTGGGGTTTGAATTCATCATCTTCCATCCATAGTGGTCTCAGTAGAGGGTGTGGTTCGGTGGTATTTTTTTGGAATCTTTAGGATGGTTATCTTTAGCTTTGATAGATAGAGGAGTTGATATCACTACATCAGATCTACAACAGTGACTCTGGTTCCTACAGATGTTGGTGAGCTTCTTGTATGGTATTTAATATTTTCATATTTGATTTACCTCCATCAGAGGGGTCAATTTTTTTCTTCTTGGTGGTGGATCATCTCAATATCAGTGGTTTTATCAACTTTATTCACATAAGATTGAGTGATATAAGATTTAGTGGTAGGAGATGGATGAAGGTTCAGTTCATAGATGATCAGATTCAGTGGTGGATCCATCTTGACTTTGCAATTGTGAATCCACCCAACCTGGATGGTGGATCGATCGGCTAATAGTGGAAGTAGCATGAGCTACTAATGGTGATAGATCAACAAACCATGGACCAGTTCACAATGGATGAATGGTTTTCTTTGATGGTGGATCGAAGTGAACACACCGGTGGATGAATAACCAGAACAGGGTATTGGAATCAGGGGAGCAAAAGCAACTGTGGAAAGAGCAACTATAATGATGGATGTGTATGGGTGTAGGCTGACAGGTGAACAATGGATGAATTTAATGGTTATAAGAAATGAAAGTTGGTGGTATCTCCCATACACTGGCAGAGGATCCCTCACATTGGCATTAGATCACCTACCTTAGTAAAACTAGAGCTCAACAGTGGCCCACTTTACTAGTGGTGGATCACCTAGTAGTGGATTCTCTATCTACCGATACCACTAAACACCAATAGAAATACAATAAAAAACAATTATTATGAATATTTTACCTTAGTAAAAATAATTAATACATTAAAATTTTAAAAATAGACGATTAAAAAATTAAAAAATTAATTATTTAAATTACACACAAAGTAAAAAATGGAATAATTAAAAAATTAAAATTACTAAAAAAATAAATTCAAATAATATTAATTAATATTTAAAATACTAAAATTGAAATGAAAATAAATTAATTTTTCTGATTCTTGAATTATATGTTGAAATAAAAAAGTATTAAATTAAAACAGGTTTAAATTACAATTGAAACCAGAATAATTATTAAAATTATATATTAGAGTTAAAATATATTAAAATACAAAAACAAGTAAATTTAAAGTAAATTAAACATTAAATAATTCAATAAAATTAAATTGATAAAATATTTTATAAGAAAACGTAAAATTTTCAATTAAAAACATAAAATTAAAATATTGATGGAAAAGTATAAATATATAAATTATAGAAAATTTAAATAAAAAGAATTGATATTTTAACTGGAATAATATATAATTAGTAGTTAAAATGATGAATTAGTACATTTGGCTACAAAATTTCTAAATGGGATTTAATTAACCCATAAGGATAACTTAATTAAATAAATGATCAAAAACTTAAATAAAAAAATGAGGAAAATAAACTAATTTATTGTCCACATCAAATTCCTCACCCCTAAATTATTTCTTTTCCACAATAAATTACTAATCTGTTATAATTGTAAATAATAAACATAAAAATTGAAAAATAGTAATTCCCCATTTAATTTATTAAGTAAAATTATTTCCCCCATGATTATTTTGAAGTATAAAATGAAAATTATCTCATAAAATAAATTTCATATGGTGTAATATTTAATTACTATTGTAATAAAATTATTTCCATTGAAATGTTTTTATTAAATTAAGCTTAAATCAACTTGAATTTACCTGATACTTCCAAACATCTCTCTACCTCCAGGAGAGCAGTCACACATAATTATCACTAAAAAAAATTATACATAACTAAATTCATTATTAGGTTCAATAAATACATAATGGAATAAATAAATCATCTAATAGTTTTAGCAAAACAAATAAAAGTATAAAAGAATGAATAAGAGATTCTCAACCTAAATTAAGATTTTCATAACATAGCCCATGTAAATACATGTCTTATAGGATTGCTTCAATCAAAAAATTTCCATTCAATGATAATTTAATAAAATTTTCTCATAAAAATTGACCATGAAAAAATGATTTCAAGGGGGAAAAAAATAGATTTACTCAACTAAATTCATGTTTTAATTAATGTATAATCTTTTTAAAGTGGCTTCACAACATCCAAAACCTAAAAATAATTGACCCACACAAAGTAAAAATGAAATCATGATAAACCTGAAAATTTTTAAAAGGATTTATGGGTACACATTAAAGAATAGTTTATCCCATATTAATTACCATCTCCCCTAACACATAAAACCCAAATTTATCCAAAATGTTTAATTCACAGTTGGAGAAAAACAATTTGAAATTTACTGTTCAAAAAGAGATTTTCAATTTTAGAAATTTAATGATATTTTCAACGGTCATAATGAAGTTCTATAAAAATAATTTTTCCACAATGAATATTTTACAACAGATAATAAGGAGCATGCATTATCATTAATGCATAGGCTAATAATTTTTCAATTTAATTAAAAAAAGTAGAATGATAGACCTTAAGTACACTTGATTTATGTGGGTGTAAGAAAGCTAAGATTTATTTTAAAGTGAATTTTCAATAGCATAGAAAATATAATTACAACACCCAACACAGAAAAGCATATATACTTATACATTAATATCCTGTTGAAATACCCCCATACATAATTTCATACAGTCAGAAAATTTAACAAAATTATAGTAATATTTCAAATGTATGCATGAGATAAATGGTAGTAAAAAGTAAAAAAAATAATAATAATTAAAATAAAGCACTCCGCTATTTAATTAATTTATTTAATTTGTGTTGATAAATAATAGGAACTCTTCACTTCGGTTAAAACCTCAATAGAAACCTTCTTTGATAAAAATTATGACAAGGAAAACCAAGAACTAAATCTATTAGAAATAGAGAATGAAAAAAGATCAACAAAATAATATTTTCTTAATAAAATAATAAAACACAGAAGGACCATTAGTTGACTCCCATTATGCACTGAATTTAATATATTCAGTTAGACGTTACCAAGGAAAACCTCCTAAGAATTTAGAAGAACTATCACATGGTGAGAGAGTTTAATTTTGCGATTTTAAAAACACAAAAAAAAATTATTGAAAGCCCATAAATTTTTTAATTTGGAGAAATAAAATCAAGGGTTACCTCTAATGTAGTGCTAGTTTTAAATTCCCCAGCCAGACTCTCGTAAAAATCTATCCACGGTCACTTAATGGGTGTGGTTTCCTGTGTTGGAACCACCCTATGTTAATAGAACAATGTATTTGAATGAAACATAAATTCTATGGGTGTGTAAACATCTATAAAAACAACACAATCACTCATAAAGTGAAAAATACACTTGAAAACACTCCATGAAAAATCTAGATAGCTTGAGATACAGTTCTTTTATTCATTCCTAATTGAAAAATATAATTTTCTCAAAAAGAGTTAGTCATTTATAGGGTTTTTCTAGGGACTTCTCTTGATTATCAAACACATCAGCCTTATAAAAGAGTATTAAATCATATAGATCAATAATGAAATTGTTTTATATTTTAAGGAAAAATTCATAAATAGGGTTCTCAAATTCAATTTGAAATGATTTTTAAGTATTTAAAAGTAGTTATGATACTCTTCAACTTTTATCATATCTTCCAAATCCAGATCAACTACAATTTTTCAATTGAATCCAACAAAAGATTTTTGAGATTTGTAAATTATAGAAAAATATTGTTCTCAACATGCATTATGAAGAATTACACAACCAATTGGGTTCTCTCATAATTTATATGCTTAAAAGGTGTGGGTTTGATAGACAAAGAAAGATGTCTCCTCTCAACCTCTTCAAATCCCATTTTGTGAACGATTTTACCAACTTTATTTTCCAAATCATGAATTTCTTTTTCATTTTCAGGAATAATCTCATCATTATAGCTACAAAATGAGTTGGTCAATTTATGAACAATTTCAAAAATAAGTTTTAAGTTTATAAATCTATTCATGTATTCAAAAATTTAAAATTTATCAAATTTAGAAGAAAAATTACCTTTATTGGTCATAAGTTCCAAAAGTATATCATTTTAAGTCTCAAAAATGAGTATTTATTCTTATCCTTTATAGAAAATCGATTATAAATTTCTAACAACTATTCATCATTTTGATACACTAAAAATATCATTGTGAGTATATCTAAAGTACTGCACTAATCATCATTTAATACCTTATAGAAACATTGTAATATATAATTCAAGGGTATTCCATTATTCGGACATGAAACAAAAATAATCATTGAACCTATCTCATGCCTCCCTAAAACATTACTTATCACTCTTAATAATTTCTTTGATCAGAATATTATAGTACCTACATTGTTTATGGGAAATTCTATTTATTTTCCTCAAAATTAAGTGTTGTAATTTATAATGTAAAATGATTTAAAAACATCTTTAATTGAATGATCACTTGCAAAGCACAAAAATTTTCAATAAAAAATGAACATTTTAGCAATACCCAATAATAATTTTTAGGTACTATTTACAATTAAAAAGAGGTTTCAAACAAAACTGTAATGATAGAATAATATAAAAATGCAGTTTTTCAAGAATTTAATTTTTTAGATGTTTTATTTTGAGTTTTTTAAATATTTTTTTTACAACCCAATGTACCTCAACGCAAATTCTTCCACGATAATGGGGCCAAATTTTGATTGGTTTTGAGGTAAACACATCCTTAAAAATATCATATAAAAACTACAATAGTATAATAGTGGAGGTTCAAACCCAAGATAATTAGGGTGAATGTTCGAGGGATTTATTTTATTACTAAACTATTGAAAAAAAAAGAAATAAAATGATGTGTGAAAGTGTTGGGTAAAGATTTTGATGGGAGAGTCTTTTGTGTTAATAGTATCATACAAAGGTGTTAAGGAGTTGGAAAATTGATGATGTTTCTAGCAAATGGAATTTCAAACTACTAGTTTAAATGGATTCTTTTATCATATAAATTAAATTAAATTTTTATTCTCAAAAGTTTCATATCAATCTCCCTCTCTAAGAGATTAGATAAGAAGATTAATCAATATTGTAATTCCCCACTTTAGGAAATATTAAAAAGAAACATGTTTGATGAAAATGTTATCAGAAGTGGTCTTTTTGATCATTTTTGAAGTTTGGAAATAATGATTGAGTGGGAAATAAATTTTTTTAATTAATTTACAATCAATATTTCTATTGGATTATAAATTCATGAAGATAATATAAATTTCTGAAGAAGAAAAATGATAAAAAATAACATAATTAAAATTCCCCAAGAGAAAATAGCTATAACTTCATGTTAAGAAAAAAATAGAAAATAGAACAATACAAAACATCATTAAAGAAAAAAAACAAAGTAAATATAAAGAAGAATATGAGGGGGGGAAATACCCATTGAAAAGCATCTCGAAACCCTCTGGTCTTCCTTGCACTCCCCTTCAAGGTCAATAGCTCCTTAGTTAACTGTGGTGTGTTTCAAAATTTAGGTCTTGAAATTTATGATTTAAATAATGTGAATCCTTCTTAGGCTTATGTCGTTTGCCTCAAAACATGTATTTATTCATTATATGGTTTATCAATGACAGTTTTCACCGAAAAAGTTTGGGCTCCCACCTTCGATGGCCAAGTATTACTTAACACGAAGTAAGATCATTTGCACGTGGTACGAGTAGAGCCTAACCAACTTCTTGGACGAGTAGTTTGCTGAAAATGAAACTCGTATCATTTATTTCTTGATAATTCAAATTAAAAAAAAACAATAATTTGTCAATTGTTATTATTAACATTAAAATATATTTTATAATTATTATTAAAACTATTATCATTATTATAAATATTAACCAGTATATTTAATCACAAATTTATTATTAAAAAATTATTAGTAAAATATTTATAAAATTATAATTATATTTTCATAACCATTTTAATTATTATTATTATTATTAGGTTATATAAGTTTTTTTATTATGATTATTTATTTAAAAATATTTATTTTATTTATTATTATTATTTATTTATTATTTTTTCATTTTTTTATTTATACTTATTCTAATCTAATGCGGGTTCCTATTCTAAGGTAGGGGATGAGTTCGACCACAAATCCTCCTATTGGTGACTCTAAGAGGCATTCAACCGCTGACAAGGTGCATTGGTGTCAGCATCTAGTGGATCAGAGAAGCATAAGTCGGTGCTTCTAATGGTGCAGCTTTATCAGGTAAGAAGTGGCATCATCCCCAGTAATGTCACAGAATATAGAATCATTAGACCTGATTATAGGTCTGATTCTTCTCTGTCAAAGGGGTTTAGATTTATCATCTTCAGTCCACAATGGTCTAGATAGATAGAATGGTTCGGTGGAAGTGGTCGGTGGCATTGGTATGGTTTCCTTGAACATTGATATATTGAAGGTTCAGATGATGGATGATCAGATCTAGTGGTGGATCCATCATGACTTTGCAATAGTGGATTCACTCGGTCTTAATAGGGGATCGATCTATAGATAGTGGCGGTAGCATGAGTGGGCTATCCATAGAAGATCAACCATCATTGGATCGGTTCAAAGTGTTAGAACTATTGGGTTTAACGGTGGATCCGAATGAACACAGTGATGTATGAAAAGATGAACAATGGGAGGAGAAGCCGGGCATCTGAAGCATCAATGGTGGTAGAAATTATGGCGATGGATGTGGATGGGAGCTAGCTGGTAGTGGAACAATGGAATAATGTTGTGGTTATTGGAAAAAAAAGCTGGCATCAGCTCCCATACTCTACCAGTTGATCTCCTTCCTAGGTGATGGATCACCTTCCCTTGCGGACCCAGCGCCCAATGGTGGCACACTATGCTATTAGTGGATCCCATAGTGGTGGATGATTTATTCATGAGTAGTACTGAAACCTGGTAGCACTACACTTAAAAAACAATAATTAGGAATAAATAATATTATTAAAAATAATTAAAATGTTAAAATATTAATAATAAATAATATAAAACTAATAGATTAATTATTTAAATAACACACAATGTAGAAATTGAATTAATAAAAAGGCTAAACATACTGAAATAAATAAATTCAAATACCATTTAATAATATTTAGAATGAAATATAAATTAAAATAAGAAAATGAAAATGAAAATCAATTACTTATTTTGATGTTTGAATTATAAGTTGAAATAAAATGAATTAAATTAAAATAGATTAAAATTATAATGGAAACAAGATAAATTATAAAAATTGTATATTACAGTAAAAATATATTAAAATTAAAAAATATGCACCTTTAAATAAAAATAATTATTCAATAATTAATTAGAATTAAATTAAAAAATATTTAACAGAAAACTCAAAATATAAATTAGAACTTCAAATGAAAATATTAAAAGAAAAATAAAAATATATGATATACAAAAAAAAAGTTTATAAAAACTTTATATTTTAAATGGAAAAAAATAATTAAGAGCTAAAGTTCTGAATTAATAAATTCAACCACTAAAATAATAAATAATAAATAATTAACACATACGGATAAAATAAAAAAACAAATGATAAAAAAAGAGGTGAAAATCAATTGATTTAAGGGTCATATTAGAAGTCCCATAATCATAATAAAATTTTAGTATATTTATGACACTAGATAAATTATGTTAAGATGTATACAATATATTTAGAGGTATTATAAGTAGAATTTTATTCAATGAGTAGGGGTAACTTGATTACCTACCCTTTGAAAGAACTCCTTTGGCTTACACATTATTCATTTATATGTTGGTTTTATGGGATGACTAGAAGTTATATGATTAAGAAAAGGAAGCTAAGGAAGTATTAATGTAGGGATTTTTCAAGATATAAGTATCAAATGTTTTGACTAAGGGAGGAGATGGGGTCCCCTTTTATAATCGAGGGAGATGACACATTTGGATTTACTGAAAATATTTAAATATAATATATATAATAATAATGTCATGTGAATCCAATTCATGTCAAATTTGGGGAAAATATTTTATAAGGAAGAAATAATTTCAACCAATCACATTTTGAAAATTTTTTGAGACATTTAAAGCTCTATCTACTAGTTAACCCACATTAAAACCATTTTAACCTTAACCGTGATAACATAACTTTTTAAAATAGGTTGATTCCTTTGACAAAAGACCAAAGCACAATTATTATAAAATACAGATGTTGAAAAAGTATAAAATATGGAACCATATTACAATCCTTATCATGAAGAGGGAGATGATCAACTAGAATATCATCAAGCCAGGTAATGTCTTGGCTGACTCCCTTATTTTCATGGACATATAAAACCATATTTTCTTCATGATAAACATGAGTGGTGATTCAATTGAAGTCTAGAAGGGAACTGGTGAAATCCATCCACTGAGCAGTGATCGACCACACTAGATGTGTCAGACCATTCCAAATCGCTTGTACAGTGGTAGTAGAATCAATTCCAAATGAGATATTTTTTCTACACTAGAGCTTGGCGAAGCTAATGGATTGTATTATACTCTACATTTCAACCTCTAGAGAAGAGGCAATGTCACTGCTACTAAGAGAAAAAGGTGAAACATGAGTATTTCTCGGGAATCGTGATAACATAACTTTTTACCTTGATAACATAATTATGTGAAAAAAATAAAAAGGGAATTATAAAAAAAAAAGTTATTCTAATTCCAAATTGGTAATTCATTTTATAATATTCTATTTTTATATGTGGAATAAATTACTTTTAATATAATACCATAAAACACATGAAAGTTTGTTTTTAGAAAAATATCTGATTAAAGCATTAAAATTTACATTTAAATAAATTAATAAGTAGGTTTCTAGGGTTTCTTGATTATTTAATAAATAAATAAAGATTTTTATAGTTTTTATCAATCCAAAACTGAATGGAATACTCAAGTTATACAATTAAATACGAAGACCCATAAATAGTTTTTAATATGAATAAAATAAAACTATTATTCACAAAATCCAAGAATGTTTTCCAAAATTCAAAATAATCTTTTAAAATAATTAATAAAATCCAATAAATTATCATTATTTGGTAAAATGTTTTAAATTATATTAAATCATTATTACATCATAATAATTTCATAAATGTGATAGCATTTAAAAAAATATCTTTTCACTACTCTCTTAGAAATCAATATTTTTAGAAAAAAACTCCCAAAAAATAATATGAAGCCTATAATGACAAGATTATTTCAAAAATAAAATCACTTTTGACAAATAAAAAATAAAATTTTAAAAGAAATTAATTATAATATTCTTGCACAAAATGAAATTATACCCATTTTGAAGAAAATGTATTTTTGAAGCACAAAATGACTTTATTCTCATTCCTTGCCTAATAACCCTAGTTAAATGAATTTTAATATATTTTATTGAATATATTATAAAAAAATTTAGTCAAAATCAATCATTTATAGTGATTATTTTTATTTACTAAGGACACATTACATGCATAAAAATAGTTTTTTAGAAAAACATCACTTTTACCCTTGAAACGGTTTTATTTTATTTTCTTACCAATTAATAACTACTTAGTTCAATTTTTTCATGTGTAAAAAATAATTTTCATAACTTAGATTGTTATATTTATATCCTCTAATTCCATAGCTAGTATATAAATATCACATTATACAATAATAATCTAATAGCATATCATGGTCTGATTAAACTCAATATTTTGTATAACATTGGATATCAAAAAATACACTTTTCTAAAGAGAAATATATCATAAATTATATGGGTTTTAAAAGAGTTTCCTTGGAATATTCATTAGACTATGTATGTCTTGATTTGAAATCAACTAATTTGGTTCATGACCCTTCGTTGTGGAGTACCTTTGGTAGAGGTATCTATTAGTGCCAACCATGGTAATTGTATAGAAAGGACTAAGTTGATATACTTAGGAACATGGAACTCCTTTTGTGAGAGGAATTAAATGATAAGAATTAACCAAATACTTATAATAAAACATTGGTAGCTATAAATTAAGTTTGCAAATCATGATAGAATACAAACACTCCCTTTGGAATTCCTAGAGGAATGTTAAGAATGTAAATAGGTGGAGCAGTCTCTCTTTGGAATAGGGATAAAAAAAAGATAAATTATATATTATTATGTTGTATGATTAATATAATGAAATTGTTTGAGGTTATTCTAGTTTGTAATGTGGTAAAGTTATGGTTAGAATGAGTGGTTTTTAGTTAGGTTGTGTGTGGAACATGTGTATCAGGATTTTTGGGAAGCGACCGAACATCTGGTGAGACGCCTAAGTGTGGTTAAGAAATATACATGTGTCAATTATGAGGTAAATAGTTCAATGTGTGTTATCTTTATTCTATATGGATAGTATTTATATTGAGTGAGAGGTTTAGAATTTTAGTATTTCCACATATAACCTATGTGTCAAGATAGTGTTTTCGGTAAGTCTTAAGTGAATATGGTTACTGGATGTAATATGTGGCTACAATTAGAGGAATGGTAATGGATAATAATATTTGGTAAGATTTAGGGATGATTAGTTATACATGTTTCCCTTTATATGAGGTCTTGGTTGGGGTAGGGATGTGGCTATATGAGGACAAATATATGTCCTTTGACTACATAGTATTTCTTATTATTAAAGATTAAAAATATTTTCTAGAATTGATGGATTATAAACTAGAGTGAGAGGATATAGGTATGATAAATGATGTGAGATATGGTATAATACCTCACCCAGAGTGAGAGTTTGGTGGTATGATATGTGATATGATATAGGGTATTAGACATCACCCTAAGTGGTAGTGTGGAGGTATGAGGCATGCTATGGGATAGTGTATGAGATCTCACCCTGAGTGAAATAGTGGAGTTATGTGGTGGGATATAATCTATATTATGAGACCTCACTATGAGTGAGAGTGTGGTGGTATGTTATGTTGTGTGATATATGGTATGAGACCTCTCAGTGAGTGATAGGGTGGTGTAATGTGATGTTGTGTGATTTTTTATATGTATTCTCCCATATATTTAGATGGAGTTGATATGCGATTGTCTATGAGATTGGGATTTGGTATGAGACCCTACCCTGAGTGATAGGGTTATTTTGAGGCTTAATTTTAGGGTCCTACCCTGATTAATTGGATATGGGTCTAGAATTGTGTTCGGAGACGACCCTAAAACCAGTATTGATTAAAGATGGTGATGTAAGGTATCACATTTGCCATATTTTTACATGATAACAAAACATGATTTCTTATATGATATATTTTACTACTTGAATTACATTCCTTTAAATTCAAAGACTATATATGATGGTGTATATAAGGGATGAATTAATGAAACCCTACTGGGTAATATACCCACACCCTATATGGTGATCTTAGTGAATGCACATGCAATACATTTGGATTTCAAATTAAATATGACATAGGGGATTTGGTTAGAGTTTTTGGGTAAATTTTTGGATATTGGTTTGAGAAGGGACTTTGGTTTTATAGTTTACTTCCATGATATTTTATTTCATTCTATTATACTAGAAAACCTGGAAAGAAACACCAAATGTATTTTTTCTTCTTATCTTGGGTTTCATTATTGTTATGTAATGTTTTTATTATCTATTATTGATGGTTTTTCTCTATATTTACTTCCTAATGGATAATATGATTCTTTATACGATGATTTTATTATTTATCCAGTATCATGTGTAATGGTGGTGAGAGTATAATCTCATCAGGTTTCCCTTAGACTCTTATCACTGGTTACAAGCCTCTAGCCTCTAGAGTGGTGTGATTGAGGTTTTTTAGTGACCCCAACTTGAGGTTTATTCAATATTTCCTTTCCATGGAGTAAAAAAAATTATCAATAATTTTTTTTGGGTTATTGAATGTATGTTCATAGAATTCATAGGAAAGATGTGTTATCAGATTTTGAGATAGACATTATTCATGGAAATTACTGACCTATGTATAAGGAATGTTCATGTTACCGAGTATGAAATTATTTTTCATTATTTTTCACTATAAAAATTGATATTTTGATATAATTTTGATATTAGGGTAGGATATTCTTGTTTTTTGTTTTTTTCCTGAACATGGGTTTCAAGAGCAGCGTGATTAAATGCATTATTCATAAGTATGTAGGTATCTTGGACATCAAATAAGTTCTTTTATATGTAAAAGGGTTTTCAAAAAGGAGAAATGTTTTTTGAAAGATTAAATTTCCGGAGAAATACATTTAGAAAAGAGGATATAATTAATTAAATATTTTTTAATCACTTAATTAATGATTTCCTAAATAAATTATTGGTGGTGAAATAATTAATCGATACTTCTATAGGGATGTTCATATTTTCTTTTTTAACTACGATTTTTATAATTATGCTCATGGTAGATTATAAAACTTCTGTATGTTGGTATATGTATGAGATTACTTGTTTTTGGATCAAGGATTAATTTCTAGTATGGATTTGTGCCTCTATGAGTGATTTTGGTTGATTAAAGGCCCTCAAATGGGTCATGATGGTTGGTATTACTTCCTAGATATGGTGGGATGTTCCCCTTGATGAGGAAACTTTAGTAAAAGGAAATTTGATCATGAGAAGAAGAAACTATTATACATCAAATAATCACACACACCATAGAACCTACTCAATATAATTCAAATATATATAATTGTCCTTGACTAAGTGTACCAAAAATAATAAGTCTTCACACCCCACTATCCACACAAATTATACCCTTTCACAAATTCAATAAAAAAATCATTTATATAAAAATGTAATTAAACCCAATTGAAAAAAATAGGAAAGAACATGATTGGTTTACATTGTTCGAACAAGGTTTCCAACATCCATGGGCTAAAAACACTTTCTTTCATTGTAACTAGTGGTAAAATAATTATAGCCAACTAAAGAAATAGTTAGGAAAGATTAAAAAAATTATTTTCTACTCTCTTGAGTTTAAACAGATCTAATTCACTATGCATAATCTTGTACACTATTCACATCATTGGTATATTTTTCATCAGGTCACCACTACCTATTATGGGAAAACTCATTCAGTCATCATAGTTACACCAACCTCCACATGCATTGAAATTAAAGTATCTGGAACGATAACCATTGATCTATAATATCTTTTTGACTTTAACCACTTTCCTTAGTAAACTATTCTCTAAATATCACTCCATAAAAAATTTCCCTAAACATATATACCTCAATAAATACCTCAAAATATATGAACTTATGAAGGTTCCACTACCACCTAGAAATGTATTTTGAGCTTATTTATACATCATATTGACCAAATTTTGTGGAAAAACTTCTAACAAACAGAAACAGAATTTGCATCCCATAAATATTACAATTAAATACTATTATAGGGAATATTTGGAAAATCACAGAAACTTTTGAAAGTGTGAAAGGATCCCTTCCTGTTTCCCTTCCTGAAGTGTTCTCAATTCTCCATTCGTGAACCCAAGTTCAACAGAGTCATGATGTTTCCTTAATATTGATACACTAATGGTTTAGTGAAAATGTTAACCATACTTTGGATAGTTGATATCTTCCATAAATCTTACACTTTTTCCATCATCATGTTCTATATTAAATGGTAGTGTAGGTTAATATTCTTCATCCACACATCAAAAACGGGTTTCCGATCCAACTTCATCACACTCTCATAGTCAAAAAATAAGAATCCACCATCAAAAATTATTCCAAGATCTATCAGTAACCTCAATCCAACCAGCTTCATCTATTATTTTGTTTTTATTATATACCATTATTTAATTTTATAAAAAGTAATAACTCTTTGAATTCATTCCATTTAACTAATTTTTATTTCTCAATAGGTATAAACAAAATGGGTGTTTATTTTTTGGGTATTTTAATCTCCAGTAATGTTTATATCCACAAATCCTTAAAACATATCTTCTTTTCAAAAACATTGATCAAATTATTTTGATCATTTTAATCATTGTATGATCCACTTAAATTATTCCTAATCTTCTCATCCGACATTCTACATTAATTAAATTACAACTCCAACTGCAAAAGAAATTATTGGTTGAGTATAAATCATCATATATATCAAAATTCTAGCATATGTTGTAAACAAACTATTCTATAGCTACTGATCATCATCTACAGTTATCGGTTCATATTCCTTTCCCTTATCAAAGTGTTTGGTATGAGGATTTTATATGGTATTACATTCGGTCATTCCTAAATGTTCAATGATCTTCTAGTTGTAGTCTTTATAGGATAAAACCAATTTAGTGGATTTATATCCTTCTCAATCCTCACCAACAATTTTATCTCTTCATGTCCAATACCCATTATTTTTATTCTTATAAAAAATTACAATTCATCTCCTAAACTGAAGAAACCTATATAAATTCCTAAATGTGTCATCCACATCCATTATAAGTATGATGAATTTCTCATCTTCCCATTTCGTCCTATGACAGTAATGATCTTTCTTTACCTATAAAATAATTATTCAAACATAAAATAACTAGAACTATGATTTATTTATTTTGGTTCTTATTTTAATCCATAAAAAAATTTATTTAGTTCACAAACCATGTTCTGGCTCCCTTCATTCATAAAACCCATTGGTTTCTTTATTTAAACATCATCCTACAAATCTCAATGAAGGAAGGATGTCTTTACATACATAGATTCCAAGTAAAGACCATATGATGACACCATTAATAGAAATTTTGGTATATTATCATGTATAACAACTGATTAAAATATATCTGAGAAATAAAAACCTTATTTTTATTGAAATAACTTTACAACGAGCTGTGTCTTAAAGAAATTTCATGATAATTTTTCTTCAAACATCAAACCCACTTGTCCTCGAGTTTTCATTTCAGTTCTGGTAAATTAGCCAATTCTCGGGTTCCATTAGATGTTGTAGAATACATTTATTCATTCATTACTAACTTCAATTATTTTAAGTCACTAAGTTTCATAACATTTTTTAAGGATTTAGGTTCTCCAGCATTAATTAAAAGTAGAAAATTCATGACAACCCCAAATTTATTAACATATATTCTAGATCTATTAGATCTTCATAACTCAATTGGACTCTATATTATACTAGGAACTTATCTATATACAACATTCCAAACTTCTGGAATACCCACTAAAGATTTATTAGTACTTGAACTTTATATCATATCTTTTACTGAACTCACCTTATGAATTTCAATAATTTAAAATAAGTTCATTAAAAAATTTCCCTTCTAGTATATTTACTTACATAAAATTAGAACTTGATAATATATCCATCACTTTAAACTTCTTTCTCATCCATGTTCTAATCCTTCAATTGAACATTCTCACTAAAGAGAATTTATTTCCTCAAAACGACTTGTAGCTTGTCTTCATACCAAATAAAAAATTAAAAAAAACATCCCCATACCCAATGAGAAAACCCAAAATATATTTTTCCTTGAGTATATATTTGATGTTATCATAAACCTTTACATATTAAAATATTCCAAACACATTATGACGTTTATGTTTCAATTTATTACCAAACCATAGATCCTATGAAAGTATATGACCAACCATTGATGTTAGACTACTACTGATGAGGTATAATGATTTATTGAATACCTCTATCCTAATTCCTTTATGATTTAATGAGGGAAACTATGTACTTTGAGGCATCTCATTTAATATTTGATCCATAAACTAATCTAAAATAATTGGATGTGGTATTCTAGCAACCATCTTCCCATTCCTTATCCTCTTCATCTAGTAGAATCTTCAGAAGTTATGTCGAGTTTACTCAATAGTGTTTTTGGAATAGAGGAATTTCGACATTAGACCACATTCACTTACCACCATGGAATTAAATTTAATAAAATCTTAAAAAAATCAAATGTAATCATCATAAATTAAAGACAAATTTTTTAGTATCATCATCAATAAAGTTTTCAAATTAAAGTCACCCAGTGTGAGACCAAATCAAGGATGCTCCTTTATCTTCTGAGTAAACCAGTTCTGACTTCCATGCATTGGGATTCCATAAAACTAGGTTAAAGGATACACTTATCTATTTCTTCAACACACAAATTTTATATCTTCAATTGTTTTTTGATCAATATTTATCATTCCTTTACGCATTAGAACATTAATATTCTTCTTTCTGATATGACTAAAAATAAATTTCAATTTTCCAAATCCTTTAAAGATGTTTTTACACCAATTAAAAGGTTCTATATTCTTCTATTCAATTAAATGGTCCTTTACTCCTTGTAGAACCAAAATGGATCCTCAAGTCACTTTACAAACACTATTTGAAAATTTAATTCCATAACCATCCCCATAAAGCATTCCAGTGAAAATTAAATTCTTACAGAACCTTTGGATGTACATTAATCTATTCATTTTTATGAAAAAAACCTTATTCATCAAGATATTCATGTCACCCTTTCCAATAAAATTCAAGTATTTATCATCCACTAGGAAAACTTTTTCAAAAACTCCCAAATATAAAATTAACCATACATTCATATTCTATCATTGAGTGAAAAGATTCTATAGAATCAATAACCCTTGATTCCAAAAATACATTGACACTGAGCACCAAAGTTATTTATTTATTATGTTTTACTAAAAGAATTTAAAATATTGTAAGTGAATTCCCATCTACATTTTACCTTGTGACATCTAAAACTATTTTAGATATACGCTTTCTTCCAACAAGTCTAATATTTATGATCGGGATTAGCCGACTTGTTGTGGTTTATTTTTTATAATTATCTTCCAATGATTTATTATGATATATCTTCTAAGGTAACGATAATCATTCATCATATTTATGTGAACTATTGGATAACTCATGGTCTTTCCTCTAATGAATTTATTCATTGAAAATAAAATTTCAAACATCCTCAAATAGCATGTCTTTCTTTTTATAAATGTAATTAACAGCAATCACCATTGCAACCCTACTCTCTATAAGTATTGATAACAACATTATCAACTATATAATATAACACTAGAAATTTAACTATGGTAAGTGACAATAATATTATTAATAAACTTTAATTTAATGAAATTTTTTATATTTCATAGAAAAAAATTTCTAATTTACAGGATGAATATTATCTTTGAACATACTATGTTAAAATAATCCAACAATGAATTTTTGACATTTTCCAATAAAAATTAATTTTTATGAATAATTGACAACATATTATTTTATAAATTCCCATTTCTTTATAATAATGTATTAAAAAAATATATAATTAATCATACTTAAATTATAAATTGGTTAGAAATTAACATATATTCATTTGAATCTAAAAAAAGAGTTATCATTTCCAAAAATTGGTATTAAAGTGAAAATGTATTTATAAGTTAAAATAATATCAATTGAAGAAATATTTAAATGAAAAATAAATTTTATATGTTCAATAAAATAAATTTATATGCATATAATGGTGAGTATGAGGCAAAGAGTTAGAATAAATTAACATTATGCTTGAAATTTTCATTTTCCAAAAAAATGTTTTTATCTATTTTATGGGTTAATTTTTAAATTAATTTATTCAACTTAGAGGAATTGAATTTGAAAAAATGTTATTTAAATTTGATATTTGAAATTGAATTTTTTTTAAATAGTAAAATTGCATTATGGTTTATAAAGAATACTAACAGAGATAAATATTCAGTACTACGATAAAGGTTAAAATGGGTTAAAAGTGATTAAACTAAAAGGATATTGTTTAAAATGACCTAAAATATTATCTAAATTCTATTGGATGAAGATATCTTGAAATTATAAGTATAATATATTTAATTTTGAAAAAAAATACACATAAATTGAGAAATAAATATAATATATAATAATATTTCAAGTATTTTCTATATTTCCACCCAACTCACATATGAAACGAAACCCCCTCTTCAATATTATTTGAAAATATTAACCCAATTATATATAAAAATACCTAATAAATTAAATTATAGTATTCCTTCCCTAGGTCACATATCCTCTTTTCTTCCCCTAAGACAATCCTGTGAAGGCATGAGGTGAAATCCCAAGGAGCTCTCACAAATAATTGGGAATTGTCTTAACCGAATATTTCAAAAAATATTTCTTCTTATATATCCACTAAATAATTTATATCCCTATGAAAATATTGAATTAATAATTATAAATATAATTAAATTTTATGTAACCAATGTTCCACACTTTTTTCAATCAAATGTTGAATGATAGCATCACGCATGCGTACGTGCAAACTACTGCCACCGTAAGGAGATATACATTATTTCTTCAAGACCATATTTCTTGGTTAGTTAATATAAGAAATTTAATATTTATGTGTCATATTTATGATAAAATTGTTCATATAAAATTATAATATATAATGAAAATTATTACTCTTCCGACTAATAGAAAATGAAAGTGTCACACAAGCATACGTATGGATTATAGTCTCCATGAATCGAAGTGGTTTATTTTACATATAAACATATGAGGACTATATATAGTGAAATAAATTAATGATTATATTTTATAATTATGAAATAAATATTCTTTGGAAAATATAAAATATTTTTTAACCATATTTTATTAATTTCATTAGAAAATGAATATAATATTCATGTGTTTATATGGACTATTTTCAACATGAATGGAGTATTTTATTTTTCTATTATCATATTCCATGGACTATAAAAAGCTAAATATAAGGAATAAATGTCAAATTTATGTCATGATTAAGAGTATTTAAACATTCAAACCATGACCATATTGTAAGAATTGAAACTTTCAAACCAAAGCATGCACGAAAAATGGAATAGTTAGCACCTGGAATAATGATATAAATGATGAATTTTTAATTAACAAATGAGGTTATGTTATAAGTTAATAATATTTGATATAATAAGTATGAATATGGTTCTTTTATTTGTTATTAACAATTAAAAAATTATTATACAATATGGTCGATCATGTGTGACTAATTAGAGACCCAATGGTTTGGATTTTTGTTACAATCACTTTTTATTTTCAGATTATTTATGTTCATATTATATATGGGAAAATTATATATTTATAATCACATAAACCCATTATATTTTCTTATAATCTAGATATATTATGGTTTTATATGTTTACTTTCCATTTCTCCTCTTTTTGGATCAATAATTAACGAGTAACTTACATGTTAGGGAAACAGACCTTATCTCTGATTTTTTTATCAAGAATATTTTTCATCCATTTATATGTTCCACATATTATTAAAAAATTATATAATTGAAAATATAATGATTATTTTAATTAATTTTCAACAAAAATGGAAATTATTCCCAAAATTTTAATAATTAATATTATAATAATTGTTTAAAAAGTAATTTTTCACTTTCTTCACAAGAATTGTGAAAGGAAACTTTTTTAATTCATAGGATGAAAATGGTTCTTCCTACCTCCATGGAAAATATTCTATATATATTTTCCTCAAAATGTTTCTTAGGTTATTAAAATAAAATGTATTTCTTTAAATTTTCAATTGAAAAGAAAAGGGTATTATTTTATTTAATGAATAAATATAATTTTGAAAGTGATTTATGACTTCATTATTATACAAAATTACAAGGAAGTAATTTCTAATATGTTTATTGTATTTTATTTTTAATTTAAAAATGGATTGGTTTTACAACAAAATAATTATTTCAAATGATTTAATTTTCATTTTATATCCTTTATTAATTCATTTTTTTTGTATTAACTAACTTTAACAGGATCACATTTTTTATCACTCTCTATTATTTCATTAGACATTATTTTCTCCCCGATGTCCATATTATGGGGATGATTGATTTATATAATATCACTTACCCTTATTTTATATTGTATTAACCATATAAAATTTCAATATATGGTGTTATTTCAATAAATCTTATTTATAAATTTGCTTAATTAACTCGGGAAATATTTTGTATTATTCATTTTATACGGATAATTGTTGATTTATAATTAATTTTTTAGGATGAATTTTATTGATCATTCAATTTATAAAGAATTAAATAGTATTCATTCCATTTTTGATGGGTGTCTGGTTTAATGCTACCCATTTATCAGGAATGTCTTGGCCAAGTCCATAATGTTGAGATTTATTATATCATGGATGAAGCCTTTATGATAATATCATTAATATCTAGAATTGTGAATTTAATTTATTGAGAATCCAATATCCATTTTACAAGTGATTTTTATATTTATATTCTAAATGAGTGTTTTTAAAACTCATTTTATTGATTTAATGCATTTTATTTATTATCCACTCTTCTATATTACTATTTTTCTTTTTTTTATAATAGATTACTCTATAAATAACCCTTAATAAGAAACTTAAATCCCACTTTATTTGATTTCATTTACCTAGGGTATGATAGGGGAATATTTATATTATTTCAAGGATGCATGAATGTTTCATTAGTTATTTTTTTATTTCCAGTTTAATATGGATATCATATATGTTTCTAGTTTCCCAAGACTATTAAACTAATCAATAATACATTGTGAAATATATTATATCTTATGCCAATGAAATAAACTATACACCATCTATAGGATACTAGAGTAAAGTTCGATACAGTTGGTATCCAAAGTAATTTAAATAATAACAGTGAGAACTAGATTTTAAATGAATGATTCTAACATGGGAATTATAATAATTTATTAGGGTTTTTGAGTACGTTTAAAATCATAGAGATTTTAATTTTATAGCTTCGTATTAATGATGATTATGAGTGGAAATAATTTCTATCAAAGTTTACAGAAAACTCTAAGTAGAAGTAAGGGAATCAACACACATAGTAAATATAGGGATTTCGTTACTAAGAAATTAATCACATCAGGGTTTTTTCCTAATAATTTCTTAACATATTAGGGTAACTGGATTAGGTTATAATGAATGAATTTTCATGAATGGATAAACATATTTTTCCATAGTACGATAAACCTATGTTGGATATATTTATACACCTAAATCCTCTATTTTAAATTGAACTATTAGTCCATCAGTGTATGAAAAATTGATTAAGACCTCATGTAATGCCCAGAACCCAGTTACCCAGAGTCAGTGTATTATTTTAATACATTGGAATGATCACAAGGGATCAAATCCCAAAAGTCCGATCAGTTTAGTAGCGTTCGAAACACTATATATATTCATAATCCATACATTACATCATAAATAAAAAAACTACAGCAACATATTTTCTTCATACCCCCTCATACGATCCTAAGAGGTCATTCATAAAATACTTCTTCACATCCTGCGAAAAATAAAACACTGAAATCGTTGAGCTCAGATGCTCAGTAAGGATAACAATATAGCAGAAACTTTCATAAATAAACATTAACATTTAAGGAAATTTATAACTAAAACAAAATCCTTTTAAACTTGAACTTCATTATAATATGGAAAAGATAAAATGAAATAATGCCATTTAATTATTCACATAGATATTATACTAATCAAATAATCACATGCAATATCAATAACCACTTTCATAACAAGGGAATTCATAATGCCAAACATTAATTTCTGTGTCTAGGCCTCTTGCCAAGACCAAAGGGATAACTGTAACCGGAACCCAACCCGAAGTGCCTCTAATAACCGTACACCAACCTGGAGTGCCTCTAATAACCGGACACCAACCCGGAGGGTCTTCTGTAACCGGACCCCAACCAAGAACATATTAGTCCAACACAATCATCTTAAGAAGTGGATTAAATATAACATAAACATTCATATTAAAACTAGCAAACGGAATGCCAAAACATTAATCATAAACCATTAATGGAATAAAAATAACTCATCCATAGTCAAACATATCAAAAAAACTTAAATATAATATGGATTATTTGAATCATAATAACTCAACTTCAAATAAGCTTAAAATCCATCAAATGATGTTGACATAGATGAAATCAAAATAATTTGAGAGAAATATCTCTTTTTTGGAAATCATTTAAAAGTACCATAATTATAAAAGAAATAATTTACTTTAAAAATATTCTTATAATATTGTAAGGGAATCTTTGAATATTTTATAATGGCGGAAATTATCTGCACCCGCCGTATAAGTTAAAAAAGACATTCTTACCTTAATTCTTTCAAAAAGGTTAAAAAGGACCTTGTTTGGAAAACGACGGAAAGAGTCCTTAATAAACTTCTTATAAAAAGTAAACAAGGGTAAAAATGACTTTAAACCGTATTCTTTAAAATAGTAAGAATGTTTTGAAATACATTTTTAAGAAACATGGATGTGTATGATAAAGAGGTCCCAGTAGATAATTACGTATAGACAACCACGGATAATGAAGAGATTGTGAAATAAACCCTTACCTTATACTTTTAATTAGTTGAGGGTAGGTTAACCTCCTCTATAATGATGAAATAATTGTTATTAAATTATACAAGATTCATATACATTAATATGATATCATATATGATCTTTTAACACTGCTTTGTTAATAATATTTTAGTATTATTGCTGTTTCGGGTGTTAACTTACTCGTTTTATTTTATATATTTTGTTACATAAGACATATTTTTTATGGATAGGATGTATCTTATTCATATATATATTGATATCAAGTCCTTAAACTTTATTCTTAATCATCAAATGACAATTATACATGAATGGATACGATGGTGAATGAATCTCATCGCGTTCGTGAGGACGGTAGTCTGTACGTACGCACGAGCGACAATATCACTCTTTTGATATTAAAGTAATATATAATTGGATGTTATATCATATATAAAGAATAATTATAATGTTATATTTATTATTTATAGTAATTACACATCATTATTATACACAACCAAATAATAATGTACTGAATAACAATTACACCACGACGTGGAGACGGTAAGCCGTATGTATGCATGTATGGTGACATGTCATTCAAGGGATGGATAGAATAATGAATATGGTTGTACCATATTTATAATAACATTACATTATATAGGATATTCTGGAGTTATTATTTTGGAATGTAAATAATAAAGAAAGAAGAAGTTGAAGAAAAAAGGAACTTGAAAGAGGGTGGTGAAAACATTACCTCTTCTTCGGGTTCTACCTTTTGATTTGATCAAAAGGGATCCATAAGTAGGCTTTCTGATCAAACTAAGGACTCTAGGTTGAATTGAGGGAAGTTGGGAGAATATTTGGGCAGGGTGTGGCCGAGAAAAATGTCTTTGAAGGTGTGAATTAGTGGTAAGAGGGAGTGCCCTTTTATAAGAGGGGTGAGGGGCTCCTTTGGAAAAGCAATAAATATTATTTTATAATAAATTCATATTCAGTTTCTAATTTCTCAAAAGTGGATTAATTAAAGGATAAGGTGGGTATAGGTCGGAAACAACTCAACCAAAAGGTTTTAGACAGGTTTGGATCACATTATTAACATTATCATTTAGTTTAACTCTTTGTTAATTAGTTTGACATTTACCATGTCTCTTTGTATTTTTATATTATATAGTTAATAAACTTACTATATACCTCTGAGAGACCCCCAAGTTGTCCATTAATGATACCCCTATCATTATACAAGTACTTTTTACAAACCTTAGATTTTTAAAAATAGAATACGAATTAATAATATAATATTTGTTTTAAAAACTCTTTTATGTCAATTTTGACACTATTTGGAATTTGATTTTTTTTGAAAATCATAACAGCATTATTACTTCAAAAAAAGTTAATTAAATCAATACTAACATGTCATATTATCCTATAAAATTAGTGTAATTCATAACAAGTCTCAAATTACATTTATTGTGATATTTATAATATCAATTATTTTAATATTTCATTAATTTGGTAATTATTGCATCCCCATTGTGTCATAAATAAATTAAATTATTTAATGTCTAAAAATTATAAATAAAATGAAATTATGTATTAAATCTTTTTATCTTTATAATTAATATTTAAAATTTAATTTAACTTATGTTTAACCCTATATTAAAAAAATTGTAATTAAACGTTGATTTTAACTCTTTTAACTCTTCTTTGAATTAAATAATAACAAACGTCCTAATCTAATCCAAATGGACCTAAATGATAATATTTTATTCCTAAGGATGTTTTTGGTCGAGTTAAACTTGTCCAATAGAATTAGGACATGTGTTAGGGTAATATTAATATCATTTTTACCCTTAATTACCCTATTTACTTTTAACCGTGGTAAATAAAAGTAAAAAGTTACTATTCACCAAAAATTATTTTTATCTTATTGAACCACATTTTACTCCTTGATATTAACCGTATCTCTCGGATTTTTGAAATTACACTCACAGAAGAGGAATATTAAGTTTTACGTGAATTTTCAAATTCTCCTAGGAGGTGGGTAAAAGACGGTGAAAAGTTCAAAAAATCTTTTTATATATCTAAAATTATTCTAAACTAACATCAACGAATTACATTGAACATATATAGATATTATGTATATATTTTTACCTTAATTAAATTTAAATAAAATAAATAATTATTTAAATAAAAATTCATTTTTAAACTATAACTCAGTGTTTTTTTCACTATTCTTCAAAAATTGAAAGCTTTCAGAAAAATACCAAAAATTCACCCTAGGCTAATTTCGATATTCCGAATCCAAATATGAAGTCCATTTTGAAAGATAAAATTTATTAAATTTCAAAAAGTGGGTATTACTATTCATAACGGCTGCTTTGATTAGTCGCGGTGTGTTAGAGACTCAAAGTTGCGTACAATGCAAGCTATTTCTTTATTCAAATGGAAACGTATCGTGGAATCTTGGGGTGTTAAATTCTCCCCTACTTATAATAATCGAATCCTCTCAATTTGAAATTTTCCTTAGAAAATAAATGGTTGAAAATAGAAAATACCTTTGTGGAAAACCCATATCAGAAATAGGGTTAATAAAATTTAGTTTTAATAAGAGGGAAAGTGAAATGAGAATGTCCCCACCAAATTAGGGTTTCGAATAGGAGAACATTGGAGGAAATTATAGACACATAATTAGAAGAAAAATGTAAATATTTATAGGGAGTGATTGAGGTCATCAATCACAAACTAGTGTAGAATTGAGGGCCTTAAAGCCATCAATCTATGATGATTTAAAATATCATCAGTTCAACAAAACATAAGGTATTAGGATAACACATTTTTGGTCTTAATATCCCTTCCCTAAAGAATTAATTTCTTCATAGAATAAGATAAATAAATATATATACATCTTGATAAGTATAGTTTTCATCCTTCAACTAATTTCTACCACAAACACAACATTCACTCCAAAAGATAATAGAACTCAAAAATATTATATTATCAAAATAGTATAAGGTTCCAATCCATAACACATACCATTATAATGAAAAAATATATTGTTTAATAACCAGGGACTTCCTGTAGGCTAGTGGTAGGTAATAAAGGTCTGTTGCACTATGGTTGTCAGTTCGATTCCTGCAGCTTTGTCTGACGCGACGGGTTATCGCTTGACCTGCCGGTTTTCCTTTTCCTAAAACTATAGTATCATAATATTCCAAAAATAATCATAAGAAATGTTTTAACCTTGATCAATACTATCCAAAGTTCAACTTAATCCATTCCAAAACATTATAGTTATCCAAAGTACCTCTGTCCAGACTCTCTGAAAAAGGTATCTAAATTCCAAAATCAATCGCAACATCAGATTCTCCAAATAGAGTAAAGTTTCTCTTATTGTCACATACTAAAAATATGATTACCTTAGTCATGTTAAAACCTTAATGAAAACAAAAAGTACTAAAGTACAATCCTTATATATATCAGGATATTATCAAAACCAAAATATAATCCTTGAGTCCAAAAACACAAATATATTAATTATTCCTCTTCAAATGTAGTAACAGCATAAGCTTGGCCTTGATCCCTTGGCCTTTTCTGAGGTAAGTTTCCCTGATGTTTAGGACATTAATTTGCATAATTCCCCATTTCTCTACAATTGTAGCATTCAACATTGATAGCCTCCTTCTTTAACTTTCAATCATGAGTCTGGCGACCTTTTTCTCCACATTTGTAACAAAATCCCATTCCTTTTAGGCAAGTATCGGGGTGTTTCTTCCCACAATTTTCACATGATGGAAAATCCTTCCTTCCCTTTTTCCATTTATATGTTTCTTAATCCATCGTTCTCATCTTCTATTGCTTTACTTTATTGTCATAAGATTTAGAGAATTCCTTTTTTGTCTTGATAGCACATGACACAATGTCTTCGTACGACGAGAAGGATTGTGAGATCAATGCTCAATGAAGAAATGGTTTTAACACATCAAAGAAATGATCAATCTTATTTCTTGGGTTACATATGTAATCTCTAGCATACCTTGCTAACCTTTTAATGTTAGCCTCATACTTTGCAACATTCTAATCCTCCTTTTGTCTCAAACTCAGAAATTTCCTTTCCATATCTGCTCGATGGTCACGAGGAAAGTATTTTTCTAATAAAAGCTCTTTGAACTCCATAAATTCCATATTTGATACTTCATCATCTTCCTTTGTGTTTTGAATCAATGACCACCATTGGTCAGGATCTCCAGTGAGGCGGTAAACTTCCATGATAACTTTTTCACTTTCACTACTCCCCAAGTCATGTAATATTTTCTCTAAGGAATTTATCCATTGCTCAGCTACTAAGGGATTTTTACTCCCATTTAATGTTGGTGGTTGTTGCCTCATGAAGCGATCTAACATTGACCCTCCATGATGTGGATCAGGGTGCTCCATACGGGTAAGGTTATTATTCATAACCTGAGTGAGTTGTCCCAGTATGGTGATTAGATGATCAGCACCAGTTGCATCACCATCTCCACTATAATTATCTTGATCAGGAGGGAAATCCCTACATGGAATGCATGCATTGATATGGTTTCCATTTCTTCCAGTAGGGGCCATTTCTAAATAGTGGAATAAAATATATCAGTTTATGAATCAAAATACATAATTCCATACTTGTAAAACACTTTACATAAATTGAACAGTTTATGGATATAATCCATAATAATAAAAATGTTTTCTTTGAGTAAGTATATACTCATAAACCCTTCATAATGGTTCTTAAAGAAAATGATAATTATCTTATGCATATCCCCCAGGAGTGTCGTAACCAAGAGTGCAGCAAGGCCCCCTGTCGTGCACCAGTTCCTGTTCGAGTCTAGCTCCATGCAGCGTTTTCGGGTTTTATCCCAAGGTACATCTGTTCCAGAGCCGCCTCTACCTTCTCATATCTAGACAAGGATGTATTTCTCCGAAAACTCACAAAATCTCTACAATACCAAAATTCTTGGAATTTCTTCTATACTAATCCTCAAATTCTATCTTAGGGTTATGTGCTCTAATCAGAGTTTATCAAAATCTATCTTCCAATGTTTGTACAAAACTTCCTCTGATACCAACTATAACTCCCCGACCCCAGTTACCTAGAGTCGGTGCATTATTTTAATACATTGTCATGATCACAAGGGATCAAATCCTGAAATACTGATCAGTTTAGTAGCCTTGGAAACACTACATATATTCATAAGCCATACATTACATTATAAATAAAAAACTACAGCAACATATTTTCTTTATATCCCCTCATAATATCCTTACAGTTCATTCATAAAATACTTCTTCACATCCTGGGAAAAATAATACACTGAAATGGGTGAGCTCAGATGCTCAGTAAGGATAACAATATAGAAAAAACTTTCATAAATAAACATTAACATTTAAGGCAATGTATAACTGAAACAAAATCCTTTTAAACTTGAAATTCATTATAAAATGGAAAAGATAAAATTACATAATTCCATTTAATTATTCACATGGATATTCTACTAATCAAATAATCACATGCAATATCAATAACCACATTTATAAAAAGGTAATGCATAATTCCAAACATTAATTTCTGTGTCAAGTCCTTGTGCCAAGACCTAAGGGATAAATGTAACCGGAGCCCAACCCAGAGTGCCTCTAATAACCGGACACCAACCTTGAGTGCCTCTAATAACCGGACACCAATCCGGAGTTCCTCTAATAACCGTACACCAACCCAGATTTCCTCTAATAACCGGAAACCAACCCGGAGGGTCTACTGTAACTAGACCCCAACCCGGAACAAACTAGTCCAACACATTCATCTTAAGAAGAGGATGAAATATATCATAAAAATTCGTATTAAAACTAGCATACGGAATTCCAAAACATTAATCATAAACCATTAATGGCATAAAAATAACTCATCCATAGTCAAACATATCACAAAACCTTAAATATAATATGTATGATTTGTATCATAATAACTCAACTTCAAATAAGCTTAAAATCCATCAAAGGATGTTGACATAGATTAAATCAAAACTATTTGAGAGAAATATCTCTTTTTTTGAAATCATTTAAAAGTCAGATAATTATAAAAGAAAACATTTACTTTAAAAATATTTTTATAATATTGTTTGGGAAGATTTGAAGATTTTATAATGGCGGAAAATAGCCGCACCCGCCGTATAAGTTAAAAAAATACATTCTTACCTTAATTCTTTCGAAAAGGTTAAAAAGGACCTTGTTTGGAAAACGATAGAAAGATTCCTTTATAAACATATTATAAAAAGTAAAAAATGGTAAAAATTAATTTAACCCATATTCTGTAAAATAGTAAGAATGTTTTGAAATATATTTTTAAGAAACATGGATGTGGATAATAAAGAGGTACCAGTAGATAATTACGTATAGACAACCTCGGATAATGAAGAGATTGTGAAATAAACCCTTACCTTGTACTTTTACTTGGTTGAGGGTAGGATAACCTCCTATATAATGACTAAATAATTGTTATTAAATAATACAAGAGTCATATACATTTATATGATATCACATATGATCTTTTAACATTGGTTTTTTAATAATATTTCAGTATTATCGTCGTTTCGGGTGTTAACTTACTCGTTTTATTTTATATGTTTTGTAACATAAGACATATTTGTTATGGATAGGTTGTATCTTATTCATATACATAATTATATCAAGTCCTTAAACATTATTTTTAATCATCAAATTAGTTTTATACTTGAATGGATACGATGGTGAATGAATCTCATCGTGTTCGTGGAGACGGTAGTCCATACATACGCACGAGCGACAATATCATTCTTTTGATATTAAAATAATATATAATTGGATGGTATATCATATATACAGAATCATTATCATGTTATATTTATTATTTACATGAATTACACATCATTATTATACACATCCAAATAATAATGTATTGAATAACAATTACACCACGATGTGGAGATGGTAAGTCGTACGTACGCACGTATGGTGACATGTCATTAAAGGGATGGATAGAATAATGAATATGGTTGTACCATATTTATAATAACATCACAGTATATAGGGGATTTTGGAGTTATTATTTTATAATGGAAATAATAAAGAAAAAATAATTTGAAGAAGAATGGAAGTTGGAAGAGGGTGTTGAAAACATTTCCTCTTCTTCTGGTTCTTCCTTTTGATTTGATCAAAAGGGCTCCTTAGTTTGGCTTTATGATCAAACTAAAGCCTCTAGGTTGAATTTAGGGAATTTGAGAGAATATTTGGGTAGGTTTTGGCAGAGCCAAATGGCTTTGAATATGTGAATTAGTGAGTAGCGGGAGTGCCCTTTTATAAGAGGGGTGAGGGGCTCCTTTGGAAAAGCTAGAAATATTATTTTATAATAAATTAATATTTAGTTTCTAATGGCTCCAAAGTATATTATTTAAAGGTTATGGTGGGGATTGGTTGAAAACAACTCAACCAATAGGTTTTAGATAGGTTTGGGTCACATTATTAACCTTATCTTTTAGTTTTAACTCTTAGTTAATTAGTTTGACATTTACCATGTCTCTTTGTATTTTTATATTAAAAAGTTAATAAACATACTATATAACTCCAAGAAACCCCCAAGTGGCCCTTTAATGATACACCTATCATGATTCAAGTCCTTTGGCAGAACCTTTGATTTTTAGGAATATAATATGAATTAATAATATAATATTTCTTTTAAAAGCTCTTTTATTTCAATTTTGACTCTATTTGGAATTTGATTTTTGTGAAAATCATAACAGCATGATTAATTTAAACAAAGTTAATTTTGAGATCTCAAGTTTTTCTATGAGGTATGAAAATTTTTGTTTTCAGCTTTAACTCCTTGGTTTTGACCAAATTTCGGAGCTTAATTAGATAATTGGTGTTTCGGGGGTCTTTGAGGGTTGTTCATAACTTGGAGGCTTGGTTTTTGTGAGAAGGAAACTGGGATGCACAGTTATTAGAAATCATGCAATCTATTTTTCATGGTTTCAATAACTATTTCTAATCTAGACAGAGGGCCTCAGGAGGCCACACAGTTTGAGGAAACCATGTAGCCTTAGGCACACACCCATGTGGGAAAAACCTTTAGTTTTTTGTAGAGGTTTTAGGTATGGTTAATGCATGGTTTGGAAAATATAGATCATGAAACCATGTAGGTTCTCCCTTGTCATAGATATGGGTGTTTTGTTGGCTCATGTTTTGGACACTCATGCAAACAAAATGTGAGACCAAGGAAAGTGTAAAATTACATTTCCCCATTAAAATTTCAAAAAATATATTTAATTATTTATTTTTATCAAGCAGAAAACACCTTGTCATAGCATATCCGCATTGAATCTCAATACATTTCATTGGCCATCGTTTCATCGTAAAGACTCATATTCAAACACAGTTTGTCTCCCTGGATCTTTATCAGTATGTTATTTGATCACGTTGTTCTTTTATTCATTTTTATTTATATTGATGGAGATATTTAGGTGTACTATAATATTCATTATTTATAATATTTTCTTCTATTCTTATTTTCTCTCTCAATATGGACTGAATCAGAGAATGATAAGGGATGAGTTCTCTACTATTGACCTATGGTAGGTGGTTTATACCTTTATCTTGAGGTTTGGTCTTTTATATGCCTATTTTTAGTTGTTAAAAATTCCAAATTTCTAGTAGTTCCCCTTTAATTAATTTAATGATTGAATTGAACAGATTAGAACATGTTTTGGTTTTCCACTAGAACCCTTGAGTTTTTTGGTGGTTTTTATCCCTAATATAGGCTTCTAATGAGGTGTGTCTTTGTATCTGACTTACTTTATGCCACTCTATTGGGTGTGTGAATTATCCCCTTGTTAGAGGGATCCACTATAATTAAAGAGAATTGAATTCTGATGTTACGAGAGAGTTTTTGCCTCCTTTTCCATGTGATAAAATGACTGGAATCAAATTTACAATTTAAATAGAAATTTCTATATGTGTTAAATGATCTCATTGAAAAATAATTATTTTGAAATAAGGAATGAATGGTTAATTCATTAATTATGGTATTGGGTGCCTTTGTTGGTACACCTTCGATCCTGGTTCCATAGGATGCCTTGAGAATTTCTACTCCATGGGTCGTTATTGTGGTATTGGATACATATCTTGTTTACACCTTGGATCTTGATTCCATAGTATTCCACAGGCCTTGCAGCCCCTAAGATCTGGATTTCTTGGGCTTGCATTAAACATGGTTTGTTGACATGATCCTTGGACCCCACCCATGTTTTCCAGAGTATCCATTAAGATTCTCCTCTGAGTCAACATGGATTTCTTTATATTCTATACCTTGGATCCATGAAATCATGGTTAGAAACTTTTGATTACATGGTGTATCCATTGTAGATGCTCTGGATTATATGGTGTGTGCGCAGTAAGAATTATAAACAAGATTATATGGTGTGGTCTTAGTAGTTGTTTTACCCTTGATTATATGGAGAGGCCACTATCGATTATCAATATTCTTAGATATGGCCTAGGTATGTGAATCAGATTACAATTGTTAGACTAGATAGTATCACTTTTTTATTTATATTTATAGCTACCCTTGTTTATGGGAGATTGACCATTATTTGTAGAGAGACTTGTTTTGATAGATATTAACACTTTATTTTGTTTCATATACATTGGGAACTTTACTCTTTGTAATGTCATACATGTTATATATATATATATTTCACACTCCATTAGATTGTTATTATAAAGACTGGATTTATTATAAACACCATTGATGGTGGAAAATTGGGTGCTATCAAACACCCAATTCGGGCCTCTATTGGGTACCCAGGAAAACTTCATGGATATAGGTAGGGATTGGGGAAAACACCCACTATAAAATACATTATTTTAATGTTTCTTTTGAGCTGGAGAGTATATGAGTGATATAGGATCATGTTTCAATATGGGATAATTATTTTTTTTCTTTTTTACCTTTTGATACATTTATTATACTGGATGTTTGTATTCCTATTTTCCTTATTTATAGATACATCACATTACATATAATTATATATGTGGGATTACTTTTGGCATTGTCTATTAATTATTTTCTTGGATGTTATCCTCTATCTAGTTTCTTTTCTACTTTTAAAATTTACTATTGTTAATATTATCACTTCATTACACTTTGACATAAGGGAATAGTCTCCCCATAGACACACTAACAACCCTCACTTCTAGTCAGAAGCCTCTGGAATAGAGGGTGGTGTGCTTAAGGCCATGTGACCCTCTAGCTCGGGGCACCGTTTAGTGGCACCTATGTCGAGATGTTATGCCTTTTCAATTTCAAATCACTTATTTAGAAACTAAAAATTTACAGTATATTAAGGAAAAATTTTATTAGAAAATAAACATAAAAAATTATAAATTAAATTTCAAATCCTTGAGTTTTCATGATGGTGGAAAATTCTGTTCTTTCTCTAAAAGTTAAAACAAAACATCCCTTAGACACTTTTGTAAAAAAAGGTCAAAAAGTATCTTGATTAGAAAATGATAAGAGGAGTCATTTAAAAAAACTAAAATGTCAATAATTGATAAAATGACTTTAGAAATCATTGTAGAATATTGAAAACATTCTTGAAAACATTTTTATAAAACATGGATATGGATAAAAAGGTTTTTGGACTAAAGAGTTGACTTTCCATAAAAAAACTGTTGTTTTAGTCACTTGAGTACTTAAAGTGAGCAAAATGAAAGGAAAAAATGTATTATAAATAAATAACCAAACTATATGAAAAATCATGATTTTATTAAGACCTATATCATGAAATTTCATCATTATAAACTTAATCTTAAACAATAATGATAAATAATGATATTATAACATAAAACCCTTACCTCGAGTTCTATTTTCTTAAAAACAACTCTAACCACCAATATAATAAAGTGAAATTTATTATAATAATATAATAAATAATTTCAATACTTATAATATCATACATGATCCTCTTATAACATTTTAATAACCATTTATTAATAACATCTTATTAAAATCATCGTTTTTGGGTGTTAACTATTACATTTTCCTGAAAATTTTGGTTTGGTAGTTCTGATCCTTATAATTTGATCATGGTTAAATCACATAAATAATATTAATCCTGATATAAATATTATGTATATTAATTATAAACATATTATTAATCATTCCAAAAATTTAGAGATAGAAAAATGAATTACATAATCTAAAGAGACAGTAGGTCTTACATACGCATGAACACTACTTTCACTTTTTAAAGGATAGAAATTCATATTTAAAGAATCATTATTATATCATATATATCATATATGTAATATATATTTGTTAAATATATCCTTATTTCAATCCAAGTAAAATTAAAATGAAAAAAAAATCCCATCACTCTGTAGAGGTGGTAGTCCACACGTACACATGAGAGACATTATCATTTTCCAACAGATTGGAAGGTAAGAAAGTAGATGTAATATTTATAATTAAATAAGTATAATTATTTCATAATTATCATATATAAACTTTAAACACCCCATAATACCCTCAATGTATTATTTTTGTAGAAAATTAATTGCATCGCTATGTGGAGATAGTAAGTCATACCTATTCATGAGTGATTCCTTCACATCCCATTTGACAGAATAGAGGGTGTATATTGGAGCTTCCAAAATAAAAATAAAATTTTATTATAGTTAGAATAAAAAAATTTATTATTTGAAATTTAATACCATATAATTATCAAATGTAGAATAATAAATGAACTAAAATATATTGGGTAGAATAATTACCTCTTCATAGATATGCCTATTTTATATCTCCTCTTAAGGGGCCTAGGGTTAGGATTTTGGTAATATTGGAATCTATAGAAATTTTTTAATGAATATTATAATGTCATTTTGGAAGCATTGTAATCTTTGGTTGATCTATAAGGATCAAAGTGGTATAATTTAGAGAAAGGAGGGGTGTCCTTTTATAAGGGAAGGATATGACACACCTGGAATTTCTTATGAGATTAAAATATAATAAATTCATTGTAAATAAAAATTATAAAAAATGGTAATTATTTGGAATAAAAAATATATTCTCTAAAAAACATTAACCACTGATATTTATAAAGGTTTTTGTGTCATTTTAAACCATATATTTTTAATTAAATGCTTGGTTAGAAAATTTTAACCTTAGCCACGGTAATAAATTTTTAAATATTAAAGTCTTAAGAATATAACCATAAATGGATAAGTGACTCTTTAATGGACCATGTTTTATATTTTCAACAAAATTCCATTCAAATTTATGAATATAAGATATTTATTTATTTTGGAATAATTTAATTAAAATTTATTTATTATAAAATATCATTAATTTGAATTTTGGAACTATTCATTCAATTTGACATTAAAGAAGCCTACAAAAATATGGAAATTTAATATAACACTTTTAAAAATTACTTTTATTTATATTATAAATTCATGTAACACATTAATTCATCTAAATTGTATTAATTTAAATATTTTTAAAATCATTTATTTTATTTTCCTATAAATTGAAGAAATATTGTTTCGACGTTGCATAAGAATTTAAGGGAATAATATAACTAAAAAAATTATAAATCAACTTTAATAATAAAAAAAATTCATTATTATAAAAGTTACCATGAATATTCATTCATAACTTTCTTTTGCCTCTGTGTGGGCACATAATAGTCAATTAAAATAATAATAGTGACTTTTTGTATTTTTATTTACTTTATATTTAATATAGGTTATTTCCATGGACATGTGTCCCTTGAAAAATTAAATTCATATATTTGTGTGACAATTGTTATGTAACTTCATCTAATAATAATTAAGATAAAAAATGGTGATTTTACCATTTAGTTTTAACTGAGATAAACTTGACTTAAAATTTACTGAGGTGATAAATTTTCTCATGGTTACTATTCGTAATGCCTAAAAATAAAAAGGAACTATTGACGAATTTTGATCCAACTTATTATAAATTTGGTATCAATTTTTTAAGATTCATTTTATATAATTTTAAAAAAACTAATTTAAAAATAAGTGTGTTAAATGTGATGAAAATAGCTTTTATAAAAAATATATTTTTAAGAATAAAGCTAGATTAATTCTAACATCATGCCTTAAAGAAATATGAAAATAATGTTAAAAAATTATTAAATATATTTTTAAAAAATTTCATTTTAATTATTCAATAAAAGTGATTAATTTAATTTATTAAGATAAAAATATATTGTGGGCATAAAAATATTTTTACATAAAAACATCTCTTTTACTGTAAAATGATTTAATTTTTATTTCTAATAAACTGATAGCCATTTTTTATACATTGTTAAACCTTAAATTTATCATACATTATTAATTATTATTCATACCCACTAATTTAACTGATATCTTATAATGTTATACTATATTATGATTCATTGAGACTTAGGGTTACGTGTATCTTAAACTATCAAATAATTTTTATTTGAAAAAATATATTTAATAAAATCTCATGGTTTTATATTCTAACCCCATTAATATATTTTTTTCCTAAAAACTCATCACTCCAAAATAAAATAATATATTAGATATCGCTATTTGATGACCTCCATAGGTTCTCAAGTATGCTCTTTGAATTTCTGATATCTTCAGAGAACATCAACTTATGAGTAGTCTTGTTCTATATCACTTTATGTCTACATTATAATATTTATACAATAAATTAATCATAATAAAGATCATTCTCCAGTATTACAACCAATTAGTTCACTTCATGTGGTGGATTGGGCATGTACTTCATCATGAGAGATGCATGGAACACATTTTGAACATGATACAGGTTGTTTAAAATAGTCAAGTGATAAGTTGTTGTCCCTATTTGATCAAGAATCTCGAAAAGGAAAGTATACCTAGGGATTATATTTCCCTTTTCTTCAAATCTCATAACCTTCTTCCATGTATGAATTTACAGGAACACCATCTCACTAACTTCAAATTGGAGATTCTTTCGATGATTTTCCACATAAATTTTCTACAGACTACGAGTTGCCTTTATGTACTTCTGAATATATCTAACTTTATCAATAATTTCATTAGCTACATTAGTTCGAAAAAGCATTATTTCTCTAACCTCATTCTATTATGCTGGATTTATACACTAATTTCTATATAAGTAATAAAATGGGGCCATTTAAATTCTTTATTTAAAGCTATTATTATTAGTAAACAAGAATAGAGGAAGTTGTTAATCCCAAATACCTTCAAAATACATCGAAAAAATTATTTTCATATCATATAGGGTTTAAATGTTTCTCTCAGACTACCCATCCATCTGAGGATGATATTAGGTAATGAATCCTAACTCTATATCAAGACTCTCCTAAAGACTTATCCAAAACATTGAGGTAAACTTGATATCTAGATTAGATATAAAAAATATGGTACTCCATGAAACCTAACCACTTCCTTAATATATATATATATATATATATTATTTAAGTAAAATTAGGAAATAAATATACTTTGATAGAAATAAATTATGATGACTTCATAAGTTAATCAACAATAACCAAAATATAATTTTGGCCTTTAGATGTTTTGGGAGTCTAACGACAAAATCCATGGTGATGTTTTCTTATTTACATTCTAGTAAGGGTTATAATTATAACATCCCCTTAGACTTATATCTATATGTTTTGTCTTGATATTATATCAATAATTAAGATATATACTCTACAATAACTCCCTTTATGATGTCCCCCCAAAAATAAATGTTCAGTTCTCTATACGTCTCCATACTTCTATGATGAATAGAGAATGATAAAAATTGAGACCAATACAATATCTCCTTCTTCAAATCTAGTATTTATGGGACACATAAATGGTTTCTAAATGATATCATTCCCTCACAATAAACTTTAAACTCAGTAACATTTTTACCTTCTTTTGTATTTCCATATCTTCCTTCTACACTTCTTTAATCTTCATATGGATAGATGGTTGAACACTCATTTGAGAATGATAATATGTCACCCCTTACTTAAATATTTTTAGATCCATCCTTGAAAATCTAGTAATATTGGATCTTCCATGATCCTTATCATAGATAAACTAGCTTGATTCTTTCGATTCAAAGCATTGTTGACCTTGTTTTCCTTCCCATGGTGGTAATTTATTTAATAGTCATAATATTTAATCAGCATTAACCATATTCTCTAGTTCATATTATATTATTTATGATTTAATATATATTTTAATCTTTTATGATCATTATATATAAAACACTGTTCTCAATAAATATAATGCCCCCGTATATTTAAGTCAAAAATTATCGTACCTAACTCCAAATCATGAGTTATGTAATTTTGATCATGAACCATTAATTTTTCATGTAGCATAATCTATCACTATATAATTATTAACTAGGATGTATCCTAGTCCATTATTTGATGCATCATAAAAGATTACAAAACCCTTATTCGCTTTAAATTAATGAAGGTACGGTAATGCTAATTAAGCTCATTTTCAATTCCTCAATATTTTCTTCAAATTCATCTATCTAATGAAACCTGGCTCCCATCAAAGCTTTCTTGGTGAGTGTTTTAGATATTGATGATAAATTCTCAAAAAATCCCTGATAATATCCATCCAAATCAAAAAAAACTTTAAACATCAGTTATAGTGGTTGTTCTGTTCCAACGTTAAAAAAATTTCTCCTTTGATGGGTCCATTGGAATACCCTCTCTTAAGATTATATGAACCAAAAATGAAACTTTTTTGTATCCAACATTCACACTTTTAAAATTATTCATATAAATCCTCCTTTAGTAGGGTGTTTAGTAAAATTGTAATGTGATCTTCATGGTCTAACTTTCCTTTGAGTATATAAGAATATCATCTATAAAGACTGACCCAAACAAATCAATGTAATATGTGAATAATATTTTCAATAAATCCAAAAATATAGTGGGCATTAATAAAACCCAATAGAATCACTATAAATTCATAGTTTTCATTCCTTGTATGGAATGATGCCTTTCGTATATCCCCTTTCTTTACCCTCAATTGATGATTTGTAGAATGATTTTAAATCTTAGAAAACTAATAACCTCTACATTGTTGATTAAATAAGTCATCAATATGGTGTAGAGGGTGCTTTTTATTGATAGTGATAGTATTAAGTTCTCTAATATCAATATAGTGTTTCATTTATCCATAATTCTTCATAAAAAACGAATATTTGAACCCCAAGATTATGCACTCATCTAAATAAACCGCTCATCAAGATTATGCTAGAGTTTCTTCATTAAATCCTATAACTCAATCTATCCAATTCAATATAGAGTCTTTCAAATAGGTGTAGCACAACTTAAGAGTTATAGTGGAAACTAAACATTAGGATTTGGTGTAAGAAAAAGAAAAATTCTATAAAAACCTTAACAAGCTTCTATAAAATAGGCATATCATTGATGTTGAATTTCTCCCAAACCATCTGAGATAAAAACCTCATTTTAATAGAAATAAAGACCCATATAAAGAAAAAAAATTTAATTGGAACTTCATATTTATCATCTCACAAATTTATGACCATAAGTTGTTTCAAAATATAAAATTTTACTCCCATTTATTAGAAATTAATGTGGTATTTATGTAATTAAATCCAGTCCATGACCAAAATAAAATTTAAGGGAACTATATGGTAGAATAATTAAATTTTCAGGATTCATATTTCCTACTAACTTTAATCACATAAGAATCATAAACTTGTTATGTTGTCATCATACCATTAGTAGTTTTCATTTTTAATTAAATAACTAATCATTGAGGTGTTACTGTTACACCCTTATAAAATCGTTTGGATATTAAAGAGTGGGTAGAACCATAATAAATAAATTATTAGTTCAAGAGTGGATGGTAAGTGTATATTTCACCACTTCATTATTGTACTCCATATAAGTAAAATTGATCGTCTGATATCTACCTTTTACTATGGGCTTAATATGTTGCTGATGTCAAACATTGTCATTAACCTTTGTATTTGAATAGTAATTAGTATAATGCTCGTAATCCTTGCATTGGAAACAATAGAGTGTGGATGGTTCATTATATGGTGCATTTTCATTGTTCCTTTCATTTATTGGTCTATTTACACCGCTTCGACATTTTATTTCACAATGAAAATTCTTTCCACACTTAAACCAATTACCTGTAACCTTAATACTATCTCCTCCATGTTTCCTTCCACACATTGAGCATAATGTAATTCTCACTTTGAGCATAAATAAATTATCATATTTTTCTCTATGTTTTTATGAAATATATTTTAATTCCATCTTTCTTATATTATCAAATCTATGAGATAGATAGGTAAATACAATATTCATTTACACCTTAATATCACATAGAATGATTTATTCAAAACTATTGAAGTCCCTCTTGTCTTACACCCTTCATATATATATTTTTATGACACTAAATAATTAATCTACCTTACTTCAGTTTGGATGATAATACTAGAAGCATACCTTGTAAGTATTGTAAAATTTTCTACATATAAAATTAAAGATTTATCATCCTTATACTTACACTCAATGAATTCCTTATCATTTTTATAATATTAATATAAGTAAATTAGTTCTTGGAAATTATCTCTTAAACTCGTCCCACTCTGGGGATACAATTTCTTCCTATTGACATAAGTTCTTGATAATATTAAACCATTTAATTGTTTTTCCTTTAAAATAATAAACAACCAAAATATTTTTTTAATGTTTCAATAATTTGAGAATATAAAATATCTTTTAAGTGGTACTAGACCATTTCTCAAAAAATAATGGATCAGAACACCCACTAAAAAAGACATGTGTTGCCTCATGAAGGACTCAATAGTATTTTGTTCCCTGTTTTACTTGTCTGGAAGCTCATCGTGATGAATATCTTGATAATGTTTCACAATCATTCCAATAATCTTTTTCATTATAAATCCCATTATATTTTTTATCAAAAGAACAATCATTTCATTGTCCATCACACTTATCATTGATATGATTAATTGTGGTTCTATCCATTCACTAAAACCAAAAATCATAATGTGAGAAAAAATAATCATTGTGGGAAACCAAATAATCATGAAAACTAATTTATTTAATGTCTCAATCAAGACACCATCTTTTCAATCTATGGAACCATTGGTTTAAAATCGATCATCAATAATTATTACCAAAAAATTTAGATCTTATCGTATACTTATACTTATTATTAGGGTTCTCACTAAGGCTTCCTCATATGAGTTTCTAATGGTAACTAAACCTTTATTTGATACTATCTATAGTGATCTATACTTTTAATAAGTAGATATTTCATCTAAATAGATGAATATCCATTACATTACATTAAAATCAATTCCATAATTGTATAGGTCTAGTGTATTTGGATACTTGGTTTCATAAATAACTCTTTCAAAAGAGATCCAAATAATCTCCCACTATGTTCCTTAAAACTATCACCCTTCATAGACATAACATACTTAAAATATTTCTTTATAACATTGGAAAATTAAACACAATAAAGGGTTAGATAAGATGCTCAGTAATGGTAAACAAGGGAGGTATCAGAGATCACATAAGAATAACATGAGCATAAGTGTATGTGAACATGATATTAACATTTGAAAACTATACCCTACATATCATAGATCATAATGTTGATCCATTTCATAAATTTTGGAAGTCTAAAATCCATGAATAATAAATGAATCAAAATAAATTAATCTATGAGAAAATAACATTATCATAAGACATATATTTTTGGAATAAAAATAATCATATAAAATAATTTATTTAATAGTAAAGGCTCACAACCTAAACTATAAAATTGGATTAGGAACACTCCTTATTTAATCATAGTATTCAATTTTCACCCCTAATGCTATCATACTGGACAATGTCTCATTCTGAACTGTATTCACTCTTCATTATATTTCAATTTATCTCATGAAATATAAAATTTCCCCAAAAGAATTGGAGCTCTATAAATTTCTAGTACCACCCATCACATAATCAAAATAATAAATATTTCTTTCATAATATCATAAAACATTGATCATATCATAACCTATAAAGGGGAAACAGGTTTCAGAAACATTTCCTTATAGCACAAAAGGTGGAAAAGAAGCGGGTTTCATAAAAATATTTTCATCATAATCATAAATATTTTATAGAATTAACAAGTATGGTATCATTTGATAGTATCCTCATAATAATTTAATTTACATAAAATGATTTTATTATATAATAAATCCCTTTTAAAATAATCACTAGAATATTCCCTGACAAAAATATATTTTTCACTTTGAAATCACATATTTAAAATATTAAAATGTTCTAAATATTAATGAATCTATTTTATTTTTAAAATAAAATTAAATAATTTAAATTTAATCTTAAAATAATTTAGTATTCAAGATGTTAAGAAATTTTTTTCATATTAGTTAAAATAAAATAGTCCTTTTACGCTTTTTAAAAAAAAATCAAAAAGTACTACATTCAAAAATTGATAAGAATGATTGATTTAAACCATTTCTTAAAAAATTAATTCATGGTTAAAAATGACTTTAAAAAATTATGGTAAAATATTTAAAACATTCACTTAAAATATATTTAGTACACATGTATATGGAAGAAAAAAATTGATTTAAAAGAGAAATAAAGATGGTTTTTCTTAAAAACAAATCTATATATTGTGTAATTCAAGGGAAAATGAAATAAAAACATGTATTATCAATAAATAAATATAAGGGAATAAACATCATTAGTTTCTTGATATTTAGATCTGGAAATTTCATCAGCATATACTTAATCAAAAATATTCTTGATAATCAATGACATTGTAACATAAAAACCTTACCTCAAGTTCCACTTGCTTCGAAAACAATATAACCTCAAATATATCAAATTTAAATATATTATAATTATATAATAGAATCATTTAAACATTTATAAGATCATAAATGATCCTTCTATAACATTTTGGAATCCATATATTAATAAGAACTTATTAAAATCATTATTATGGGTGTTAATTGTTTTGTTTTTCATTTGAATTTCAGTTCAGTAGTTCTAATCATTATAATTATATTATCGTACCATAAAATCCATTATTATTATAGTGATATAAATATCATATATATTCATTATGTAAATATTTAGAGTCATTCAAAAACGGTATATATAGAAAATTTAAATACACCATTCATGGAGATGGTAGGGCGTACATAGGCATTTGACAGATGGACTGAAAGAAAGAAAATATCAATTCACCTTTAAAGATTCATTATAATATCATATATATCATATATATTAATTAAATATATACTTATAACTATCTAAGTAAAACATAATTGAAAAACAAGTCACATCGCTTCGTAGAGGTGGTAGTCCACATGTGCACAGGAGCAATGTTATCATTTTCTAAATGATTAGAAGGTAATAAGTTAAATCTGATATTAATAATTCCATAATTATAATTATGTAATAATTATAATATATAAAATTTAAAACCACACTTGAATTTTTTTTATGGAAAATGAATTGTATCACTTTGTCGAGATAGTAAGTCAAACATACGCACGAGTGAAACACTCACTTCCCAATTGAGGGAATAAAGGGTGATATTGGTGATTCCATGATAATAATAACATTTTATTATATCTATAATTTCTTAATTTATTATTTCATGATGAATAAATTATAATTAAAGGAGGTATAAGAATAAATTAATTTTAATAGGTCACGTAGAATGATTACTTTTTCTTTAGTATGACTCCTTTAAAACTCCTCTTAAGGGGGCTATGATATACCTTTTTGGGATAAAATCACATATAAAACTGGTATAATTTATTTTATAATGGTATTGGGTAGGGTTTGGTCAACCTAAAACGATTAAACCAGTGTAATTTAAGGAAATGAGGGGTTTACTTATATAAAGAATGGAGAGGACAAACATAGAATTTCATAGAAGTTTAAATATAATAAAGTAATTCTCAAGAAAAATGGTTCAGAATAGCGATTAATTTGAATAATAAAAATCTTGGTTCTAAATTAAATCAACTGATGAAAGTTATATAGGTTTTGGTGTCATTTTAAACCATATATTTTTGGTTAACTACATGATTATCAAATTTTAACCTTAAATGTGGTAATGACTTTTTCAGTATTAAATGATTATGTATGTTCCAATAAGTAGAGAAGTGACTGAGAAATGTTCATGGTTGACATTTTTCAAAATATTCCATTCAAATGGATAGATATAACATTTTCAAGAATTTTAAATAATTTAATAATAATTTAATTATTATAAAATATCATTAATGTCAATTTTTGAACTATTCATTTAATTTGACATTAAATTCACAAAGAAAAAGGTGGAATTTGAATGTTACCCTTTTTAACAACACTAATGTGTTATATTTATCTACCAAATTCATGTAAAACATTAATTCATCTAATTTGAATTACTTTTAATCTTTTTAAAACCATTTTTTCTATCAATTGAAGAAATATTGTGTCAGTATTGCCTAAGCATTTAAGATAATTAAATAATTACTAAAATTTATACATAAATTATGATTCTGAAAACTAAATCATTATTATAAAAAAATTATTAAGATTCAATCATATTTTTTTTGTCCCTATTTAGAAATATAATAGATCTCTAAAAGTAAGAAAGTGAAATTTTGTATTTTTCGTTACTTTAAATATCATATTGGTAATTTTCATGTACAAGTGTCTCTTAAATATCTATGTTTTAGGACTAAGTTAATAAGGACTAATTTACCTCTATCTAATTAAAATTAAGATTAAAAAATTATGACTTTAACATTAAGTTTAAACCTATATTATCCTAATTTATCCTTTACAAATGTGATACATTTTACCATGGTTAAAATAAATATTTCTTGAAAATAAAAGGGTCAAATTTACCAAATTTGATCCTAATGATTTAAAATATGGAATCTAGTTTTTAATATTTGTTTTCTATAATTGGGAAAAATAATTATAAAAATAAGTGTGCAAAAACCCGACTAAAACCGTTTTTAGAAAGGTATATTTTTTATTATAAAAATAGATTTATTTTTTCCCATGCCTTAAAAAAATATTATATGGATGTTAGAATATTTTATTGAATATATGATATATATATATATATATATTTCATTAATATCATTCACTAATAGTGATTAATATAATTTAATACGATAAAAATAAATTGTGTTAATTAAAATATTTTTCTAGAAAAACATCTCTTTTACTTTAAAATGATTTTATTTTTATTCTAAATAAATTAAAAAATAATTTATTTTATGCATGGATAACCCTTTAATTTTTATAATTTATTTATAATTATTAATTCATTCATGTTTAACATATAGGGTATAATATAATACTATATTACGGATCATTTAGACTTAGGGTTGCATGTATTATAAGCTGTCAATTAATTTTTCTTTGATGACAAATATTTCATAAAATTATTGGATTTTACAATCAAGGATACCTACTCTAGGGAAACTAAGATCATTCATTTAATTCAATACATTTTTCACCCCTAAAGGAGGTTTAGGTGTCTCTAAGTATGTTTTTTTAAGAAAGTTCTTTACCATCAGCGGTGGACACATCTTTTAGTACACCATGTCCCCAATGGCCTTGGAACTTTTCTTTTATCCTAGGTATTTATTTTAAGTTAAACAACTTATAAAATTTTAGAATGAAAATTTATTAAATTAATATAGGCCAAATACCTTACTGGAATGTTCACAGATCAAATATATTATAAAAATACATAACTATAGGGCAAGTACCAAGGATCACATACCTCATTGAAGAAAAAAAATTATATGGCTTGAAAGCTCTGTCTTGGATCTCCAATCCCATAAAAGTATTGAGTCAGATCATTTGTCTATGTTCCACCCATATGAGGCTCTAAATCATGATAATAATCATAAAAACTAATTATATTTGTTATAATTTATTTAAGTTATTTAATTAAAATGGGAATAATACATAAATCCCCACCCAGTTCTCCAACTGCACAAAAAACATATCCAACCACCTAAAAAATGCCCATGGTGTGCTCTAGGCCTCCTTTTATGAAGAATAACACAAACAAAATGTTATTAAAATTCCTAATTTAATTCAATTTAAGGTAAAATTCTTATGAAAATTTATTGTGCCAACATACCTTATCGAAATGATGTGTGATGGCATAAAGATGTTGTCTTGGGATGTAATATAGCTTGGTTATGTGAAATCCCCCATCATATTGAGACAATTCCCCCATTATCAATGGAATCATCACTAAAATAGCTAAAAGTAAAACATTTATTAATAGTATAAAGAATAATTAGATAAATTGAGGAAAATGGAGGTTGAATCTCACTATAAATTACTGTAAAAATTATCACAAAGTCATACACGCGTCAAAGGAAAAGAGGGGAAAATTGGATTCAACCCATGGTTTATGCACAAAATAGGGGGTATAAAAAGGGGTTTACTCCATAATAATAGGAGGGGGAAGTGTGATTTTTTTCCCTTTAAAGGCCATCAAAAATCCGTTACCAGGCCACTGGATACCAAGTGTTCCCAGCCTCCTAGCAAGGTCGTCAACTATACCCTGGGCTCTCCAATTACTGTAGCATCTAGACTAATATATCCCCAACCATCCTAATTCCTCTCTATAACTTATTTAAACCTCCAAAACCCAATTAACCATATCCACCAGTTAAAAACATAGTTTTAAAGTGATCAACCTCTTAGAATATCATTTTGAATCTGAATTCTAAAAATAAACCATCCAACAATTCTAAATTTCAAATTATCTCTGAAATTTGTCGCAATTGTATAGAAACTGGTCCTTACAACCTCCCCACCATAAACTTATCATCCTCTATAAGCCTCATTGGTCATCTAAAAACACATCTCGACCTACACTGATCACTGATTCAATTCCAATATGCCTTGATCCATTCATTAATTCCCAACACACTTCCATAATGCAGCTCCATCCACAAGGCATGAAATTTTCTAAAAACTGAGCCACTGCTCATTTTCATCTCTAAATTTCCAAGACATTACCTACCCATGAACTTCTATTCTAATAAAGTTTATTATCCTCATCCAATTATCCATCCCATCCATAGTGATCTGCATTATATAAATTAGCTTAAATGGGCCAATAATTAAACATGAAACCACTCATCATTGGAATTTCCAATAAAAACCTCATTTTAATGTAAAGAAGAAGTTTATAGAAGCATTTTTTTGAAACATTCCCCCATTAATATACAAAAACATCAACTAATGTCTGGTATATATCCTTTTTCCTAATTCTATACTAACTATGAGGAGTTTCACTACCTATATATAGGACTTAAAAATACTAGCCATTATTAAAGGCCCAAAAACTACTAAAACACCATATTTGATTATTTAATGAAACTCCTTACATAATTCACAACACTTAATTTCCAATTATTCAAATAAAACTATTGGGACCACATTTGGATGACTTCCCTAATAAATTGTTGGTTTTACATGCTGACGCACAATAGATTACCCAATTATGATGCCATGAACACCAAAGGATTCCGATGATTATTCCACACACTTACACAAAAGTCTGATCCCCACCCATGGTGTATTTCCATGTTTAAATCCTCAAATATCCAAAACCATTGTTATTATATACCATGAGCACCAACATGCCACTGATCTGAAGCACTCTGGAATTACACTGTATTTATCTTGTTCCTGACACCAACACTCGGACTCCATCAAGTAATGCATCCATACTAACATCTATAATTAACCAATAAATCCATATTGAATCAAATTTACATGTTTACTATCATATATTTTCATCATTAAAATCCACTTAATGATCATATATCTCCATAAATATTTCAATTTGAGGGTCATCCACCCATAACCAATGTGATAATTACCATCAGAGGATTGTGCTTCTAATCACTTCACTAGATAAAAATATTGATCTAAACAACCCATAACTAATATATCACAAAACAAATTGTCAAACGTATCAAATATCACTTTTACATGAGTGGAACTCTAAAAATTAAATTCCATATGTTCCCATATCATTGAACCATCATCCCTAAAATTCTATAAGTTTGTATTAATAATGAGAGTCGCACCCCCTTACAGTTGATGGTGAACTCAAAACTATTCAACTTATGTTATATTACTCCTAAAATAAAACCAAAATAAATTTCCATTACCAAAACATGTTTATCTATCTTCCCATACCATGCTCATCCACACTGCTAACCCTAAAATCACCCACTCGGATACTAGTATTTATCATAGAGGCCGAACCTCTTTTTCTCATCCCAAGATTTGGGATACTATTCTAGTAATCATTCCATCATCCTATCAAACCACATATAATATATATTCTCTCATAAATTAATAATTAAATGTAACCACAGGCACATGGAACATGCTACCAAATCCCCGGAAAAATTAACAGTGTGCACTCTTGTTGTACCTAGTTTCAAAACTTGACTCATTCTACAATGAGTTGCATCGCATCAAAACTAGACTCGCGCACCTAAACCACTCACTATACTACTTTTCTTATTTGTATCATCTAACTAGGAGTACCCTCATCACTCCTCCTTGAAATTGAGAACCTCACATGAGTAGTGGTCCATCATATAATCACTTGTCAACCCTAGTGTTATTCCAATAGCACAATTCTCCATCCACGCTCTATAGTTGTTCCACTAAAGAACACATCCAAAATATATAGGATAAATATCCATCTGATCCTTACAGAAAAAATCATGCCTCAATACCAAAATAAACAAAATTCATGGTAATTTCTGCATGAAAACCCCATTTCATAACCACCCCATTATAATATACTCGATAGAACCTCTCTTGCATTGATCTCAACATGTGAAATTACCTATGATTTTCATTTCTTAGGACCCTCAAAACCCAACCTAACCCCTCTCATGAGTAACCCTAACATAAACAACCCAAAAAAATCCCCAATATCCTGATTCATGTCTCAAGGGTCACTAGGTCACTCACCCAACCCAAAAATTATTAATCACATAGGTTGCAACTGACGGAGAATCATCTGCACACTCATATAAAATAACAGTCAACAACTCCTGTGAGAACACACCCATCCTAGGGTCGCAAAATATATATCTAGAAACATGTTCCAAAACCCCTACCAAATTATAGGGAACCCACCATCTCAAAGCATCTACACATTCAGAGTAATCCCTAGTGTATTGGGTCTCACATAAAGGTATGTAACGTACCATTATGTTGAGACCACCCATGTCAAGTATTATATGATCAGATGGTTCAGTTAAGTAGATTTGTTTTCTAATATATGTGGTAAAATTCCATATAGTTTATTATTAACATTTTAAATTACTAAAACAATATAATAACAAACATCAATAGGGTCATCATCAAGTCATCAGGTGCCTATACCGACCTATAATGGTTACTACACCATTGTTCACAAAGGAATTCATCATATTACCAAAAATCATGTGTCTCACTGTAGATCCAAATAACCTAATGTAAAAAAATAAACATAAAAATTTGTATCTAGTATGGTATAATTACACCAATAACCTTTATTGGAAAACATTGTATGAGCTACTATTAACATAATAGATAAATAGTCCTTTTTCATCTGTGATAAAAATCACACTTTCTTACCATCATCTCATGTGAATCTTATATGTTGAACATGATTCATTAGATTCCTCTTGATATTATAGTAAAATATCCAAAATATAATGAATTTCTTCTTTAAAATTGGATAATATCCTATAATCCAACATAAAATTATCAATATCAATCATCATGTGCATAACATGAGGAGAAGATAATATAACTGTAATAGTGAATACTAATAACATAATTCCCTTGCCCCTGGAAACATATAATTCTTAAAAGTAAATGTTCTAAGGATACAACAGTTCAATATCCATCACAACATCTGACATATTCCAATGAAACTTGACTATTATAACCAAAATAGTAATAAAATTAAAATTATCCTCTAATACCACTTTGTAAAATCTTATCATGACATAGTATGAATAGTAAATGGATCGATGGAACTTTGTGACCTCGATAGGTCAATGTCATATTCCAAAGTCTTACAACTAGCATTGGGGGTTAAGTTGGTACCATGGGGACACTGCACCACATATATCAGATCATCAACAACAACAGAAATTTCCAAATATCATAAAAATTAATCACATCAAAGTATGCATGATAGTAAATGTAGAAACATGTGAAGGGAAAATGGAATTTAGTAATATAATAATGAAAGATCAATCACGCATTGTTTCAACAACATATATAGAATACCCAAATTAAATAAAATAAAATAATCCATGCTCCCAACACCATGCCTCAACTCATCCTGGTATCCAAATTCAAGGTTATCCTTCTCATTGATCATATCTTATCCCTTGGACCAATCTAAGCCTACAAATAATTGAGATTTTCTCAAGTACCCAAGTGTAATATTCACCCAATAAGGGTGTGAGTGCATAATGCAGTAGGGCACCACAAACATGTTCTTTTGTTATATCCATAAAATGCAGTGATATATGTAAATGACATGATCAACAAACATCAAGAAATAAAATATAGGAAAAAATAAAAAAAATAACAAACCATATTAGTTATCAAAGTCTAAAGTGACACCAGGGATCAACAATACCAATATTATCCATTTATGGAATATCTTTCAGTCCACCTTTGTGACAGTGCCATCCATAGTCACCCAACCCGCTCCATGAGTGTAAATAGTAATCACCACCAAACCCTAGGACCACATCCATGATTGACCATATAGACCTCAGCTAGTATAATAATGTCTTTTAGTATATCAAAATAACTGTTCCAACCGTAATAACAACCTAGAGGTCTAATCTACCATGGTACATAGTGATAATGGCAGGGTGATAATTTATGTTATTAATATTTTCATAACTTTTTATATACTATCTTTACTCATTTTATATGAAATGTGCATAATTTGTGTGAAATATTAATTTTTAAATATTAAATATAATTTTTGAGCACTATTTAAATTCATCTAGATTCATGTCAGTTTAATGTTTTAATAATTATTATCACATAGATGATTCAAATTGTGTGGTTATTATTTTTTTGATTCCTTATATAATTTAACACATATTATTAGCAAAAATCATTGGCCAATTCTACCATTTGGAGGGTCATATGGACCACACAAAAAGGCCCACAGAATCTGTGAATAAATTGGACCAGCCATGAAGATTGAATTTCTAGGCGCAATCAAGAAGTCTAAATTCTTTTACTATCCTCAAACATTTGGTAGAAAATTCAAGGTGCCATTGATAAAAATTTCATGGCCCAACTCCAAAAAACAATGGGCCCAAATGAATCTTTTAAGTCCATCCCACCATTCTTTCGGGGAAATGAAATCAGCCCACACAAATTGACTTTTTTTTGATCTATTCATCACATAAATATGAGAATTTTCAGTGTGAATGAGGGGATATAGGCGGTCAACTTTTTTGAACAAATAATTCATATTTGAAGGAATTTTTGTATTCGAAATTCCATTCACATTTTGGCCATCGAAAAAACATCGATAGAAATGGACAGTTTAACATAGTTTATAAAAACCACCATTACATTAGATCTATATATATAAATGCCTCCATATTTTTTGAGTAGTCATAAAACTATATAATCTACAACTTTTAAGAAGATTCTATCCCGAGATTCGTCTATATGGTTGTAAAAATTTATGATGCAAGTGGAGGGGATGATGTGGAATGAAAATTGTCCACCTCCTTGGGCTATAAATACAACCCCCTCTTCTTCATGCATGTGTTGGAATTTCAGAAGATAGAAACATATATTGTCATGAACAAAGCATTTCCAAAGTCTTGGGAGGACCTTCCACACTCAAGTTTTCACTTTATAGACCTTTCATCTTCTCTTTGTTTTCATTTCCTTTTGTGTTGTTCTTCATTTGTAATCGTGCAAGTGTTTGTTTTTTGTAATTATGTTTTTAGGCAAGTTTCTTCTTCAATATCTCTTATTCTCATCCACCTTCTGTAGTTTAATATTAATGTTCTTAAAATATTTTAAATCATGTTAAAACATCTCCCCTTATTTTGCTTCCTCATTCAACAGGGTTTGATTCATCTTATCCCTCATTTCCACAGGCTAGCCAGTGAGGATCCACATCTCCACCTTAAAGAGTTCCAAGTGGTGTGCTCTAACCAGAAGCCTGAAGGGGTTTTTGAGGAACAAATCAAAATTTGAGAATTCCCTTTTTCCTTTGATGACTCCACCAAATCATGGCTTTACTACCGCCCTCCTTGTTCCATAACCACATGGAATGACATGAAGTCAGTCTACTTAGACAAATTCTTTCCTACTTCTCATACTGATTCTATCCGAAAAGAAATAAGTGGTATTCGTCAATTCCAAAATGAGTCACTCCATGAGTACTGGGAGAGGTTCAAAAAGCATGTGGAAACCTTCCCAAACCACAAAATTTATATCCAACTCTGGATACAATACATTCATGTGGGGTTATTGGATACGGAGAGAACCATAATTGATTTCGCAAGTGGTGGTGATCTTGTTGATAAAACACATGCAGCTGCAAGAGATATCATAAGAAAAATGGATTCAAACAAACAACAATTCCATACTCGAGTACATGCTTAGGTCAAACAAGCCCAAGATAGTCAATCGATAGAGATGAATAAGATGACAGAGTGGATGAGTGAACTTACAGGTCTTGTATGAAAACTAGATTTGGGGTCCAAAGCCCCAACCTCATCTTCTCCACAATCTCTATTCCCTAGACCTATCAAGAACTATGGAGTCTGTAGCTCCCCATCTCATCCAACTGACATATGTCAACAACTTCAAGAGGATCCCTCTAATACATCTATACCAATTGAGTTAAATGCAGCATATGCTCATAGGAACACCAACCCTCAACAATCAGGTCAGTTCATTAGAAACTTCAACCAACCCCACTATGAGTCCTTCTATTCTACCTTCAACCAAGGCTTGAGGTATGGTAACCCCAATTCACATCTCCCTCAATTCTCTCCTCAAAACACAAACTAATTCCAATATATCAATGTTTTGGTAACTTCCAAAAACCATACCCTTTTGTTCCTAAACCTCAAAGGATCCATCCTCCTCTTCCTCCTCCTAGATTACACTATGCTAGTAAACCTTCCCAATTCCCAAACTAATACAATCACTTTCCAAAGAACCAAAATCAAGGTAATCCCAATCTGGGACAAGCCTCTTCTTCCAAGAAGCCATGGGAAAGTGCAGTGGAAGATATTTCCTCCTTTCACCTGTTCTAGTCTCAAAAACATTGAAACCCAAATTGGTCAACTTTCATCCCACTTGATTTAGTAACAATAATAAAATTCTTCCCAACTCCCATCTCAACCACTCCCCAACCACAAGGGTAATGTAAGTGCAATTTCACCTAGATTGGGAAAGAATATTGTTATGACTCAAGATAATTCCTCCGACCCCCTTTGAATGTTGACCTAGAAAATGAAAAGAAAAATAAACATTAAAAGGAATATGAACCCATTCCCTCACCTCCTTCCATTCCACTTAAGAACACAATTTCTTTTTCTCAAGCCATTTCTAACCAAAAGAAGTGCTTTGATCTCGATCCTTAAATGATTGACATGTTTAGACATGTTGAAGTCAATATTCCCCTCTTAGAATCCATAAAACAAATCCCTAAGTAGACCAAGTTTCTTAAGGAATTGTGCACCACTAAGAAGAAACTTAGGACCTTCAATAATGTTTCCACCCAATAATATATTCCCATAAAGTCCAAAGATACAAGGACCATTATGGTTTCATTTCAAATTGGAAGTTCCAACTTTGATGATCCACTCATAGACTTAGGAGCCTCAATTAATTTCATGCCCAAATCTATCTTCTCCAAACTCGGTCTAGGTCCCTTACATCTAATGGGTGTTGTTATTCAGTTAGCCAATAGAAACACAACCAGTACTAAGAGAATAATTGAGGATGTCCTTGTTTATGTTAATGATCTTATCATACAGCTGATTTCTATGTCCTTGAAAGGGAAGGTGAGATGAACTCTTCTCGATCTCCTATAATTCTAGTAATACCATTCCTCATGAATGATATAACCAATATTAATGTCCATTCAAGCATCTTATCCATGTAATTTGGTGAAAATCTGGTCAAGTTCAACATTTTCCAAGCCATGCGATACCCATCTGGGGATCACTCTGCGTTCTCAATCCATGCTTCTGAAGACACTTTTGAGAGTCACTAAAACCAAATTACACCGTGCTCATTATGTTCTAATGACAGTGGATCTTGTGAAATATACACAATGATTAACCAATTCATAAATGGTTAAGTTGATGTGGGCCTTTCATTCATAGACACTATCAATCTCGAGGATCTTGAAAACTCCCTTGAATGTCACATCAACTCTGATTTCTACTACTCCACCTTGGAAAATATTAAGGAAAATGAATTTTAAGAAACTAAATTCCCTTACTCCATTACTAAGTTGTCTAACCCATAAATTAAATATGAGACTGATCTGAAACATCTTCCTAAACAACTGAAATATTCATTACATTTCCATGATAACTCTTATCCTGTCATTATCTATGCTTCACTTACCAAAATTGAGGAGTCCAAACATGTTCAGGTGTTAGAAGAAAATTAAAATCCCTTAGGTTGGACCTTAGATGACAAACCAGGAATCAACCCTTCCCTTTTCATGCATCAAATCTATTTTGATGAATCATCCAAACTCATTTGAAAACCACAAAGAAGACTCAATCCACTCTTACTTGAGGTAGTTATGGAAGAGATCACCAAGATTATTCAAGATGGTATTATCTACCCAATTTATTATAGTTAATGGGTTAGTCCAATTCAATTTATACCTAAGAAGGGTGGGATAACTGTTTTCACAAATTAATAGGAGGAGGTAGTGAAAACTTGAGTGAAGAACATATGGTGGTTGTGCATCGACTACCGGTAATTGAATGTAGAAACAAGAAAATATCACTACCATATTCCATTTCATGATCAAATGCTAGAAATATTATCCTAAAAGTCACATTATTGTTTTATTTGTGGATACCACAGCTAATTCTAAATCCCAATCACACCTCAGGACCAAGAAAATACTACTTTCACATTCCCATTTGGAACATATGCATATAAGATAATGCCTTTTGTCCTTTCAAATGCTCCTACAACATTCCAGAGGTGTATGATGAGTATCTTTTATGGATTTATTGAACACTACATGGAAGTCTTCATTGATGACTTTACCATTTATGGTGAGTCATTTGAATCGTGATTTCGTTCACTCTCTCTATTCCTTCAAAAGAGTGTCAAATGTAACCTGGTGTTACTTTTTGAAAAATGTCACTTCATGGTTTCAAATGGGATTATTCTAGGGCACATGGTTTCAAAAGAGGGTCTTGAAGTTTATGCTACCAAAATTTAAGTGATCCAATCACTTCCTAAACCCACCTCTGTTCGATACATCCATTCATTCCTCGATCATGATGGTTTCCATCGTCAATTCATCCATAAATTCAGTAGTATTTATCTCTCTCTCACTCGGTTTCTCCAAAATGATGTCACCTTACATTTATATTAGGTTTATAAGATAGTATTCTATGGACTCAAAACTTCTCTTACATCTACCCCAATAATCCAACCCCTAGATTGGTCCTTACCCTTTGAGTTGAAGTGTGAGGCTTCTGATAGAGTCGTTGGGGATTTTCATGGTCAAAGAAGAGAAAAAATTCCTCATGACATCTATTATGCCTCAAAAAAATTGGATGAAACTCAATCTCACAACACCATGACTGAAAAGGAACTTTTAGCATTGGTTTTTGCCTTAGATAAATTATGGACCTATCTCTTAGGTTCCAAAATCATCATCTTCATAGACTATTCTTCTATAAAATTCTTATTTAAGAAAAAAGATTCCAAAACAAGGATAATAAGATGGATATTAATGCTCTAAGATTTTTACCTTTAATTCAAAGATAGATCTGGAAAAGAAAACATTGTGGCGGATCACTTGAGTAGAATTTCTAATGTTTATCATTCTGAAATTATTGACCCAGAATTTCCAACTAAGCACCTTCCATCTCTCAATCCAAAGTCACTATAGTATTACCCAATTGTAAATTACTTGCTTTCTGGTGTTTTTCATGAAACATTTTCAAAATAACAAAAAATGAAGTTAAAAAGTGATTCAAAACACTATTTTTGGGAAGAAAATAAACTTTGGAAAATAGGGGTAGACATGGTAATTAAGAGATGTGTTCATGAAGATGAACATTACTCCATGTTAGAATTATGTCACTCACTTCCCAAAAATTTCCACTTTGGACCACAAAGGACCTCCCAAAAGGTCTTAGACTCTAGATTCTTATGGACTTCACTTTTTAAGGACTCACATGATTTTTTTTAATCATGTCCCACTTGCAAACAGTTTTGCACAATTTCAAAGGGAAATGAAATGCCCCAAAAGCCATAATTTTTTTGAGATCTTCAATGTTTGGGGAATAAATTTCATGGGAACATTCCCCCATTAAAATAAATTCTCATACATTATTCTTGCAGTTGATTATGTTTCTAGGTGGCTTGAGACTAAACACACTAGAAAGGATGATTCACATACTGTTAGTTAGTTCCTAAAGACACACATCTTCCACTGATTTGGCACACCATGTGCCTTGATAAGTGACTTTTGTACCCATTTTTGTAAAAAACCATGGAATATATTTTGAAAAGAATATTTTTGTGCATAAAACTTCAACTACATATTTCCCCCAAACAAATGGCATGGCCTAACTCTCTAATAGGGAAGTGAAAAGAGTGCTTGAAAGAATTATAAAACCCACCAAAAAAGACAAGCCTGAATGACTTGATGAATCACTTTGGGCTTATCGAACTTCCTATAAAACACCCATTAAGATGTATTATTTTAGTATAGTTTTTGGTAAATCATGTCATTTTCCATTTTAAATCAAATATAAGTCTTTTTGGGCTATGAAAATCTGTAATTTTGATTGTGAAAAATTTGGTGAAGAAAGAATATTGAAATTGGCTGAACTAGAGGAGCAACAATATTATTATTATAAGAATTCTAATCTCTAAAAAGAAACCTACAAGGAACTCCATGATAAAAAAATCCTAATAAAGTTATTTCATGAGGGTGAAAAAGTAATGCTCTTAAATTCTTGATTTCCACTTCACCCAGGTAAGCTTAATTCTCGTTTGGAAGGTCCTTTTGTTATTGCTAATGTTTACCAATTTTGTGTAGTGCAAGTCTAATAACCCTCTTAAAAAATGACATTCATAGTTAATGGAAATCAATTAATGCATCACTGTGAGAGGACACATAATCCTGGAACCACATCGACTACCATCAGATCACCAACTTCTGCAGTTGACCCACCACTGGATGGAGATGGCAACCCACCAAATCCAAACCAAGGGACACCTCTTTCCCTTTTAACTCGTATTATATCTATCTCTCTCTCTCTTATTCTCCCTACCTCATTATTATTTTTTACCACTTCCATCATCACACTCTTTTTACTCTTTCTCTTTTGTGTGAGTTTGTTGTCATAAAAAAATAAAAAAACATAAAAAAAACTAAAAAAATCATTTGAAAAAAATATAAAAAATCAATCATCATACTTACACACCTTCCAATTTTCAAATTTTGTCCAAATATTTTGGGGAGTCAAAATACATGGTTTCATCTCAAACATTTTGTGGTTTATTCATAAATTTGGGTGAATAATATTGTGTCAAAACCAAAAAAATTTGAATGCTCAAATTTTTTATTTGGAAAAAGATTTTCCACACCCGTGAGGAACAATATTTTCTTTCATGCCAAGGAAAAATATGGACATCTTTTCAAAAAAAAATTATCCCCATTTGTGAATCTTGACTTTTTGGACCTTTGAGCTGAATTTCACACTTTACTATGCATTAATATGATAGAGGTATTTTTTAAAACTCTTGAGAATCACAATATCCAAAGAGCGTACAATTTACCTTGCATTAATCTTCCTTTCTAAAGCCCCTCTCAGCCAATGAAAACATTTACTTTTATTGCCACAATAAAAGCCCAATACCTTATCCTATCCAACATCTACATTTATTTACATTTCATTATTTATTTAAATTTAAATTTGGATGGATGGATTTAATTTTTTGGTTCCCTTTATTGATTTTCAACGTGTTATCATATGCTTGAGGTCAAGAATCTATTTTAGTATGGGGGAGAGGTTTTCATTCAGCTAATCTCGGGTAATGTAACTTTATTTATGTAATTTTGTAAATGTTATTTACAAGTGTTCAAAAAAGATAAAAAAATAAAAAAAATCAAAAAAAAATAAAATAAACATAAAAAATGGGTTGTGTCTTGGGTGGGTCAAAAATAACTCTTCTTAAACCCTTGATCTTGTTATAACTATTACAATTGGTATCATGAGGATATCAATCATGGGTTGGGATATGAGTGTGAGATCTTTTTCAAGTTTAAATTTCAAAAAAACAAAAAACACAAAAAAAATGATCACTTATATCATTGGAAGAAGTTTTAGGTTTTGTAAATATTACATATTCTCATTTAATTAAAATTTTCTTCCACTTTTGTGTCTTTATTAAACCAATTGTTCCCTTGTAAATATGTTTTTCCATTTCATTCCATGTTTCATTTCAAAAAAATATTTTTCATTTCTTTTTCCATGTTGGTGTTTTAGCCCTCTTTCTACTCTTTTGAATACTGAATTCACACCATCCCATAGAAATAGAAAACCCCCTTAAAAAGACCTCTTGATTCTTCTCCAATTTAGGATAGTGAATAGAAGCTAAGAGCTCTTTCAAACTCTAATATTTTCACTTTTATTAGTGAAATATTGAACCTCCATAAATGAATTTTATCATCTTGAGAGGTGTGAGTTTTGAGTGTCCACATTTTCCATTTATAAATTTGAGCATGAAAAAGAGTTGTTTTTGGAACATTGTTTCGGTAATTATTTGAGGTAAAATTCAATATGGATGAGTGAAATAGTCTAAACCTCCCCTTATTGGAGAAAAAAATTTAATATTAGTTGGTGAGTGAAAATGATTTTGTCATGGTTTTATATTCGTTGTACATGAGGACATGTACAAGACTAAGTGTGGGGGAGTTGATGTTATTAATATTTTCATAAATTTTTATATACTCACATTTCTGAATTTATATAAAATGTGCATAATTTGTGTGAAATATTAATGTTTAAATATTAAATATAATTTTTGAGCACTATTTGAGTTCATCCAGATTCAAGTCAGTTTACTGTTTTAAAAATACTTATCAGACTATTGATCCAAATTTTTTGGTTAGTGTTTTGTATGATTAATTATTCAATATACCACATATTATTAGAAGTAATAATTGTTCAATTGTACCATCTTAAGGGTCATATGGACCAGACAAGAAGGCCTATAGAATCTGTGAGGAAATTGGACCAGCCATGATGATTTAATTTACGGGCTCAATCAGGAACTCCAAATTCATGTATTCTCCTCCAACGTTTAGGGGAAAATGCAATGAGTCATTGATAAAACTTTCAGGTCCCAACTCCCAAAAAAATGGGCCCAAATGAAGCTTTTAAGTCCATCCCACCATTCTGTCAGGTAAATGAAATCTGCACACCCAAATTGACTTTTCTCATGAACAATTCATCACATAAAGCTGAGATTTTATAGTTTTAATGAGGGGATATAGGTGGACAACATTTTTGAAGATAAAATTCAGATTTTAAGGAATATTAATATTCAAAAATTCATTCACATTTCATCCATCAAAAATGCATGGATAGAAATGGATAGTTTAACATTGTTCATGAATACCAACATAACTTTGGATCCATATATCCAAATGACTCCATATTTTTTGAGTAGTCGAAAAACATTATTATCTAAAACTTTTAAGAATATTATCTCTCATGATTCGGCTTTCTATATGACCAAATTGACGATACAAGTAGAGGGGCATATTTGGAATCCAAACTTTCCACCTCCTTGGGCTATAAACACAACCCCCTATTATCCTTGAATGTGTTGGTATTTTAGAAGATAGTAGAATATATTGGAATGACCAAAGACTTTACAAAAACATGGGAGGACCTTTCATACACAAGTTTTTACTTGAGATACATTTCCTCATCTCTTTGTTTTCATTTACTTTTGTGTTGTTCTTCATTTGTAATCATGTAAGTGTTTGTTTTTTGTAATTTTGTTTTAATGAAAGTTTCTTCTTCAATATCTTTTATTCTCATAAATATTATGTAGTTTAATATTAATTTTCTTCAAAATATTTTAAATCAAGTTAAAACCTCTTCCCTTCTTTTGCTTCCTCATTCAATCAAAAGTATTTTTTAACTCTCTTCAACAATCGTGTATGTATTCGACACACTACTCTTTTCTTATCCCATTTTTTTCAATTTCTTCATAATTTATCACCTTAAACATATTTAATTATATTAATAATTATTTAAATTTATGAGTAAATCTACCAATGGGGTGAGTTATAATTTGGGTATATTAAGTGATTGAGATCTTTTTCTCAATGAGTATTCTTTGAGTAAATATTGTGTATGTTGAACTTTTTATGTCATGGATTAATGACATGTTTTGTTTAATATGTGGATTCCATGGATTTTTGGAACCACAAATACACTTCCCTAAACAAGTAATGGTAATGAATAGAACCCTAAGTTAAGATACAGCTTGGATTAAATCTTTAACACTTGGTAATTATGATCAAAGTCATCTTGTGAAGTGTCTATTAATTTAATGAAATATAAAGAAAAGATCAAGGATATCATAAGCTTAAATAACCAATAATGAACTCATCGAAATCTTTATCAATTTGATAAAACAAACATCATCCATAAATTATTTTATAAGCTCTGTAAACATACCCCCTAATCAAAATACAATCAACTAAAAACAATCGACTGTTAAAAAGTATTATCACTGAGGATTCGACTTGAGTGCTTCTATATATATTAGCAGAGCACTGGAACCTTGAATAGTTGATAGGAAACAATCGGTCATGCTTTCAATAACCTCAAACAAGAATATATGATAGGTCATTCCTTGACATATAATAGGCCCCCAACAGATAAAAATCCGCAATACCCCCCCCCCCCCCCGTAAAACCATCATTGGGATAGAACATGATAGTTGTTTTCTTTTTCTTGATAGATCGTAGGGTCATCCATGCCTCATCATATACCAAGCCCCCAATAGATACCAGACCATGATCCTCTATCATAAAACCCCTATCAGGATGACACGTTATTCTCACCCCTGCCTAGTAAAACTATAATTTCTAGGCTCCAAATTTTAGGTAGCCTTACTAGTATCATCACTCAGACCCATGGAGTATATCCATGACAACATAATCTATCACAACTGCTCAAAAATAATTTTCCTGTAATATATTACAACTTCCCAGAGGGAATTTACTGAACCACTCCAAGAATGTTTTCCTTCAATTTATCAAAAAACCTAGAAATAATAATCCATAAAAAAGTATCAGTATGTATAAATAGATATCATATACATGGGTGGATATCTATCTTCAATATCATACAAAACAGAATCGAACTCCCAGGAGCACGTCCTAACCCACGATAGCCGAACAGCCCTAAACATCGATATAATTTCTAGGGTAACACCTAGGATCATTGCTACCCTTTCCTGAGTCATCATATAACCATGGAAACTACTAGGGTACTCTAAGTCATAAATAAATAAATACACCATGCAATTATTTCTTTAGGTCCCCACATAACATTGGAACCCTACTGGGGTCCCACCGGTCACATCATAGTAAAGACACCCTACATGGTGTTACTTTCCAATTCCTTAAACTAGATAAAATTATCATCACATAGGGTATCACATTATTTGATAATTAATAAGTATAACATGACCTCATGGGACATAAGAGATAATCCATACTATTAATGGTCTTTTGAGGTGGTCCAAAAGCCATCTCAACACCTAAGGTCACCTTTGGTCAAACCACCCACCCAGCCCTTTTCTAACCTACACAAGGTTTTTTCACCTAAGATAACCATATCCTAGATGGAGAAATATCGCCTACCCCATGTTTTTCACATCAAACCATGTGATCTGTGGAAATTCATGGATCAAACATGGCTGACCCCCATGCGAAACATCACAAGTGATCAAACACCACTAAAGGAGGTGGTAATGGTCTCCTACTTTGGGGAAACTACACTCATTCATTTAAGTTCATGTATGGTAAACCCATCATGGTGATTTATGTGTCTCAATGTATAATTTTATAAGAAATATCTTAGCTATCGATGGCCAAAACATCAGTTAGTTGTCTAGGTACCCAATAGCCTTGGAACTCTACATGGTCCAATGGACTATTTTTAAATTAACAAAATTATCACACATTAAGATGGAAATTTATTTAATTGAAATAGTAAAACATCCTAAATGGTGAGGCCACACATTACATGAATTGTAAACAAAAACAACCATAGGGAAAGTACCAAGGAAAACCAACTTCATTGAACTAAAAACCACTTTAATTCTATGGCAACGAAACTCCACCTAGGATCACCAATCACATATAATTCTTGTATCAACTCATTAATAAATCATTCACCCATAATATAATATAACTCAAAACATTAATAATTAAAATTTATAACAATTAAAATTAATATAACTGATTTAGTTATAATAAGAATAATGGCTAAATTCTAACTTGCAACTCCTACAAAACTAAAACCCCATCCAACTACCCAAAATATTATCTTATAATTTTTTAGAACTCAGTACAGGAAAATACCTAAGGCAAAACATCAATCCAATCATAAATTTAATTCAATTTGATGTAGTAAACATAAAAAAATTATTGTGGGGGAATACCTCATTTAAACGATGTGTGACAGTGTGTGAATGTTGTCTTAGGATGTCCTCTAGCTAAGATTCTTTAAATACCCATCATATCAAGGTGGTTTTTCCATAATATATTATAATTTTTATTCTAATTATTAACAAGTAAAATCTAAATTAAAGGATTAAGGAGGATCAGATAAATAGAGAATAATGTAGGGTGAATCTCACTGTAAATCGCTACACAAATCAAAACAAAAATATTCCTATATAAAAGAAAAATAGGGAAGGAAGAGGATTACCACTAGTTTATGTATAAAATAGGGGGTGAGAAAGAGGGTCTATCCCATTTAAAAACTAAAGGGGAAAACGTTCTATTTTTTTAACTTTAAAGGCCATCAGATAGCTGGTGGATAGCTTGTCACTATAGCATCTAGCATACTACAAACAAATATACCTTAGGCCCTATCTGTCACTTCCTCAAACCTACCCATTAATAATTGTACCTTATTCACCATCCAAACAACACTCATTTATAGTGATCCAACTCTTAAAATATATTTCCAAATTCTAATTTTCAAATAGAACCCCCCCCCACCAATTATGAAATGTAAATTCCCTCTGAAATTTTTCACATGCATATGGATATGGGTATTTATAATTGATATGGTGAGTGTCATAATGAGAGTTTAATGTGTAGAAGAAGGTTCATAATAAAACACTAATGAATAAGAAAATATAGGTAGTTTAGAAGTAGTAAATAAATCTAATAGCACATATGAAATCAACACTAGAACCATAGTCGATGACCAAACAACTCTATATAAAACTTGAAGGATGAAAAATCAATATAAACCCTAATTTATATCTAATGTGGATCCAGAAAATTTTCAATAGGCTTCTAGGGATAAGAATTGGGTCAAGGATATGAGAGAATATCTTTACTAAAAATGAAAAGAAATAAATAAAGGAAATTATTTCAAGGATAGAAAAAAAATGTTATCAGAACCAACTGGGTCTTCTAAAACAAACTCAATAAAGATATTAAGGTGGCATAAATCAAAGAATGAATAGTGGGAAAGGATAATTCTAAAATATAATGAATTTTTGTGGATGAGACATTTTCACTAGTGGCATAATTGGAAACATTATGGTTATTGTTGGATATGGAATAGCCAAGGGGATTTAATGTTTTTAAAATGGATGTCTAATTACCATTATTGAATAGAATCCTTGAATAGGAAGGTTATATAGAGAAACCTGGGGTCTTTCGTATTTATGAAGACAAAAACAAAGTGTTCCTATAGAAGAATGAATTGTATAGCCTAAACAAATCACCAAGGGATTGGTATTCTTAGCTAAATCAATACTTAAAGAAACTCTGCTTCCAAAAAAATTGAATAGATCATAACATATACATAAAATGGAAAATGAGAAAAGTATTTTATTGCATATTTATATTGTTGATATAATTTTTATAGGCATGGATAATGTACAGAGAATTTAGTTTTCAGAATATATAAGGTACGAGTTCAAGATATATGTGGTTGGTTGGCTTGTATTTTTCCAAGGATTACAGGTATCTCAAGGAGATGATTTAACATTCATTTATAAAAATATTACCAAATAAGTTCCCTAAATGTTTGAGATAATAGATATCAAGATAATGAAAACTTTAGAAGTTACACGGATGAAGTTATCAAAATATGGTGATCATAAGGAGGTTGATGTGGTTTAATATTGATTGATTATTGCTATTTTTTAGTATACAATAGCCACACAACCAAAAATAGTTTTTTTCACAGATGAAGTTTCATGTTACCAAGGTTTTTACAGATAAATTCATATTCTATAAGTGAATAGTATATTTAGATATATAAATATTATCGTGGAATTTCAGTTGTTCTATCATATATTATCACTGTATGAGTTATTTGGATATAAAAATTCCAATTGGGTAGGTTCAAATAATTATAGGAAGTAATTATTGTGCGGTTCCTTATATCCTATAAGGTATGAAATTTCATGGATAAGAAATAAGTTGGACTTCATTTCTGTGAGTATTGTGGAGGCTGAATATATATCAGCTACTTAAGATCATAGACAATTACTATGGATGATGAAAAAACTTAAATACATTGGAATATATGTGAAATACCCTAGTTCTATCATTTTTGGTTACTAGAGTGTTTTTAATATTATAAACTCCAATGGGGTATGGTTTTATTGGTAACCTGCTCCTGACTGCGGCATTTTCCTGACCCGACCCTAACTGGGGATCAAGATGAAACTACCCCAAGCCCACCTCCAGAGGCAAGGTGTGGGGATTAGCACCGAAATTCATGTCCTAAATGGGAGGCCTTTCCCAAAATACCTATACACGCACACATATCCACCTCGATGAAAAATTGTATAGGAATAAAAATAAAATATGTAAAATATAAGTGAAACAACCGTATATGTAAAACCTCTAGATAGTATAAGAGTACGGTAGTGTGAATTGAAAAGTAAATGGGAAAAATATATACCTAACTAGAAATTTTCCCCAAACTGAAGAAAAAATCCTGAAATTAAACTATTAAGAGATCTTGAATCTTGATCTCTAAGATACAATAACCATACGTGGTCCGAATCACCCAGTATCCCTAAGCTCTTATAAAGTCATCGTCCACCAGTCTACCATATGCATAAAACAAGACATATACGAGCAAATACTGTGCAGGGGTGAGTAAATAAAAACCCAGTATAGTGGCTCGAAAGCAAAAGGGGGAGCAGTAAAAGATTAAACAGGAAAAGAAATATAGTAGATAGTGAATAGTGAAAGAGAACAACTCAACCCATACCAAGAGATAAATTGACCTCCTCCTAGAATAAGGGGCTCAAAATAGTGTGCAGATGAACTACACATCAAGTATTTCCCACCTATAGTAGAAGAGTGAACTCTTCCAATAATGAGAAACTAAACACAAAAAGCATGTGTCATACCCTGTGCTTATTCACAACCCATTTAAGGAGAGTAACCAAATACGAAGGTACGAATATAGATGTTTATATATATATATATATATTATCAATCAAATAATCCCAAATAAGATAGTAAATGGTTCTCCATATCATAGATCAACTCAAGAAGAAAAGTTTCCTACAACTCCAAATATCCATCAATGATGCCTAGCTTCTCATGGGTCTGCTCATCAATAATCGGGTGAGGTATCACACCTTGTCACTATGTTACATAGATAAGTGGTCACAAAATCCATGTAGAGGACCTTCATCCTAGTGCGTCAGCGGGTTTTGACTCTATATGTATCCATAGAGGAATCTGGCACATGACATTGGATAGTTTCACTCTGATTTCATGATGAAATACACCCTATCTGACAGGGGGATCAACTCGGTAAGGTAGAGGACCCATGCCCAAGCAGATAGTGGGTTCTACTATGGTGTTGCAAGGATCCACAACCTATTTAATAGGGGTTCTACTTAGTATGGTAGAGGACATGCACCCAAGCTGATTGGGGATCCACTCTATAGGCTGAGGCCCAGCACCATGGTGTGATAGGTGATTCCACTATTTTCATCAAGGTATTGCTCCCTACTTTATAGGGGTTAAACTCAGTAAGTAGATGTAGAGGAACCACACCCAGTTTATGAGGGGTTCCACTCTACAGATCGAGAACCCACACCTTATTGTGATAGATGTCCAATCTCTTCATCAAGGACATATTCCCTATCCGATATGGGAGATTAAACTAGGTAAGTAGCTGTAGATAACCCACACCCAAGCTCATGGGGGGTTCAACTCTAGTGTCTCAATTAATCCTCTTCCCGATCACTACCGTCGTCAGGAATCACCTCAAATATATGTCAAGATTAGAAAATTTCACATGGTATCTCAAAATCCAAAAAAGAGGTAACCATCATGTTCAACATAGAAAAAAAACTTTAGATAGGCTACTCTTGGAACAAAATATTAGTTAAAATGAAGGAGATATGAAAGTTTTATGTTTCCCCAAAAGGAACCAAGGGGTACACGATGTGTGAGTGGACCCACACGACATGTGGTCTCCCTCCATTGCCTGGTCATGTCCCTAGAGGTAAAGAATTTCCTATCATGTAGTGCAAAATGGTGTGTATGGGATAAACACATCGTTCCTCTTCTACTCAGGATCCCTCCCATGTGCTTGGTCATGTATGTGTACTTTAGTACACAGTGTGTCTATTCACATGCGGTGTCACACATGTTCCTTAGCTGGGTTCGTGTTCTCAGTCACATGGCATGTGCTCGGTTGTTTTCTTTATCACATGGATCATCCACATGGTAAAGGAGTTATACTGCATGCGGGGTGTCTAAATGGTGTCCATACTTATAAAATACAAAAAAACAGCACCACTGCAACCAAGGGACTACATGCCATGTCTTCATCATAGTACATGACGTGTAGTCAAATTTCTCACAGTTTTCCATAATTGCATCCCACTCTTTGAATATAGCCTTATCCCTTATATTTCATCCTTATATATACATAATATTAGTGGATATAACTCTAATTCATCATTTTTGGTCATCTGTTGGCTAAAAATTTATTTCTCTAACCTATGAGGGTTCTGTCGTACACGCCATACACCATGGTTTCCTACATCATTCATGATTCGATTCCAGATTATCAAAATGATTATCCATTTCCTAAAAACATTATATGTCTATCATAGATACACTATTTCATCCCTTACACATCAATCTATCGTGATTCTAGGGGTCTAATCGGGCTTGGTACCACCCGACAATGTCAAACAGGGACCGTGAGGTCCAATCGGTGAAGAACGCGGAACAATTAAGGGAGGATAGAACAAGAGCAATGGTTTAAATTTTTTTGTAAAGTGTTCTTGTCCAACAATAAAGAATTAGGATAATTTTGGATAGAGAAACCAAAGATTAAGAAATTAAATCGGTACACAAGCACATGATCAGTCCACAATTCACACAGATCAATAAAAGGGGATTGATCCACTCAATATATTTAATCAAAATTGTCATAATAAAAAAATTGATGAGTCTTAATAGATATTGGATCAGTATTTATCAAATATTGTTCTTTATATTGATTATAGGAAGGCTTTATGTTCATGTCATCCCAATTTACTCTGATCTAGTGCTCCATCATCGTTTGATGCGACTCACCAATGGAAGTAGAGGAAGAATTTTTCTTTGAGATTCTAGAGTTATGAGGATAAACCTATATAGATTTCAATAAAAATTTATTTATAGGAACATTCTATTAGGTTCAATGAATGAATTAGTTAATTTATTCACTTAATGTACCTTGAATGGGTGAGATATCTGAATTCCACATGCTAACTAGTTTTTGGTCATGACCAAGGTAACCACATTTCTGAATCAGTCGTGGTATTGGATTTATGATCCAATATTTCATCTAATATTTATTAAATTTTCTTTAAGAAACCCTACATGTGAAATATAAAATATATTTAATATTTTTTAAAAATTAATTTCTAGAACACCAGACCTTAGAATCACACAACATTTTTTTGCATGGCTCTGAAAATATATATATATAATATTTCAAAATCTTATAAGTAAAGAAATAAGTTTCTACATCATTCCCTCATTTCACTTTTTTGTACCTGAAATGAAAAACTAAACAAATAACCTAGGATATTGATCCTACATTTGGATCTCCCACTCCCAGGAGCTCTCTTTCATGTTCACGTGCTGCTTAAACACACGAAAAAAGTGGATGGTCTGTCCATTTTGGGTCCTCTCATGTCGATCCTCAATCACCATCAGTGCTCCAAAAAGGTTGTTTCATAGTCAATGTCCATATCTCCCTAGACGATTATGTGAATTGGTCCAGGAACATATCACCTCAGCTATGACACATGGAAGTTGTTGTGTACCCAGTCTAGTTGTGGGGGTAGGGTGAGGTGGTATGCAACCTCACCAACCCTCTCTACAAGATCGAATAGCCCGATGAACCTTGCGGATATCTTGCCTCCTTTAATGAACCTCCACAATCCTCATTGTGTGGAAACTATTAGGGAAAAAAATCTCCATGATCAATCTACAAGGGCCTATGATGATGATTTAAGTAAGATTTATTCCTGATTTGGGATATCCTCAGCCACTCATGGATGGCCTGTACCTTCTAGATTTTTGTCTGCATCAACTCTAGACCCACAAGAGATGTCTTTCCAATATCTATACAAGATAAGCGTGACCTACGTGGTCTCTTTTATATAGCCTCAAAAAATTTCATGTTGTTGGTTGAGTGGTAGTTGTTGATGTATAAAAACTCTACTAAGGGAAATTGATCCTTCTATCTCCGGCCAATGTCTAACAAGAAAACTCTCGAAATATCCTACAACACTTGGATAGTGTCATCAGTTTACCCATCATTCTAGGGGTGAAACATTGTACTTATCCTCATATGGGTCTCGAATTCCTCTTTTAGGCCTCTCCAAAATCATGATGTAAACCAAACATCACAATCAAAGACAATCATAGAGGTCCCCCCATGAATCTGAATGATCTCTTCTACGTAAAAATACCCCAAAATATCCAGCGAACTCTACTCACTTATAGCAAGGAAGTGTTCCAACTTTGTGAGTCGGTCAAATATCACCCAAATAGAGTCATGGACCTTTGTTGGGCATAGAATCCCTATCACAAATTTCATGGATATGTTGTCCCATTTCTACTCTGAGAACTCAATGGGATACAACAGACCTTCCGAAACATGGTGCATAGCCTTCACTTGGTGATAGTTGAGGCACTAAGAGATGAACTCAACTACGCTATGTATTATGTCGGACCACCAATACTACTATTGAAGGTATCTTTACATCTTCCCCCACAAAGGGATGTAAATTCAGGGGAGATGTGTGGAACTCTTGCATCACCTCCTCCTGCATCATGACTAGGACCATCGTCCATCCTTATAAAATAATTATGTGATTCCCACCTTTAGAATATAATTATAGTGAATCCCACATGGATATTTGTTCATGTAAGACCTCACAGTCAATGTCTCCCATCTGGGACTCTCTCACATGCTCGATATGTACAAGATTAAACACCATAAACTACAAAAAAGTTGTACCCTCCTTATCCAATGGGATCTACTGTAAGGAAGTTAGCTTCTCAAAAGCCTCCTGCACCATGAAATCCTAGGACTTCCAACAAAGGTAATATTCTACAAAATTTACCATTCCTAGTGTATAGAATATCTCAAAGTTGTAGTCTTGTAGGAACTCCAACCAACACCATTTTATCATGTTCAAGACTCTCTTCATGAAGAAATAATTGAGACTCTGATGTTCTGAGTAAACTAATAACCACTCCACTAGAAGGAATTTCCTCCACATCCTTAAGGAAAACAATTCCTATAACATCTTAAGGTTTTGATTCACATACTTCTACTCATTGGGGTATCAACTTCCTCAACTCATATGTGATGATTGTCTCCTATTGTATCGACACATAGCCAAGACCATCTTCATAGGAATCAAAATACATTGTATACTCTATGCCATACTCTGGTAGTTTCAACATAAGATAACTCTTCACCCACAGTCTAAACTCCTTAAAGTGCCTCTATCAATGATCATTATAGGTAATGGGAAACCCTTTCCATGTTAGGGTGGTCGAAGGGTCTACAATTATGGACTAGTATTTCATGAACCTCTTATAGTACCCCACAAAACCAAGAAATCTATACACCTCTGACACACCCTTAGGTGGATCTGAAGAAAGAAATGCTTCGTAATTCACTTGGTCTATGGATAAACCATGATCGTAAATGAAATTCCCCAAAAATAGAATCCCATAGATCCTGATCGAGAAATTTGAAATATTTCCATAAATATAATTCTCTCAAAGAAAATCTATAACCAACCTCAAGTACTGTGCATGCTCCTCCTATAATGCCAAGTATATGAGTATGTCATCAATGAAGAGGAATACAAACTATTCCAAGTATGGCTAGAAGATATGGTTCATAAAATCCATAAACATGATGGGGGAATTTATCACACCAAAGGGAATAACTAAGTACTCATCGTGTATGTAGAGAAATTGGAATTCCAGCCTTGAAATATTATCCTTGTAAACCCTGAACTATTGATAGCTAGACCGGAGATCAATCTTCAAGAAGTATCTCTCACCGCACATCTGATCAAGTAGGTAATCAATCTTCAGAAAGGGGTACTAGTTATGTATCATGTCTTGGTTTAAGTGATGATAATCCACACAAAGATGCAAACACCCTTTCTCCTTTTTCACAAAAAACACAAGATATTCCTAGGGGGAATACTAATCATAATGAAAAACTTCTCTCAAAGCTCCTTTAACCATAACATTATCTCTCGGAGCTCGGTAAGTGCCATCAGATATTCCATAGAAGATATCATATTGGTCCAAAGATGTAATTCAATACAAAAATTCATCTATCTCCTCATAGGTAGTCCCGAAACTTCCTTAGGGAAGATATCTATATAATCCTCTAAAATTGTAGGAATATAGATGTGTGAAGAACATGCTACACCAAGGGTTATATTCTCCAACTGATGGGCAGTGGGATGAAACCGCCAACTCATAAAACCCACACACCATGACATGATTTCACTCTCATCGATAAAGGTTAATCTCATCCCATCAATATATAGGTATCTGAATTGTCATTGGTGACATTCAATCTAGGATTAGACCATGGAAAACCAATCCATACCCTAGATAATGTTATATGGTACCATCATTACAACCAAAAGGTCCCATGTGGACCTCTCTCCCCCAAGAAATAGCTCACATTGCTGGTAGATAAAAGACATGGAATAAGTATTCAATGTAGTAACCTCAAGATGAAGTTTTTTATCTAGCATCTCAACTAGGATCTCTAGCTATTACACCATGAGTTTAGAGATGAAGGAATGGATGGAAATTATGTCTACTAATACTGAATCAAGACTATAATAATCATAGTTTGTACCTCTAATCATCTCATGCATAGTAGGGTTGTAAGGCTCCAAAGCCTATAGCTATCCACATGCCTGACCTCCAGCTCCCTCATCCCAATGTGGGAATCCTAGTGGTGGTGGTGAAACGATCTCATATCATCCACCACCACCAATAGATCCTCCTCCTTTTCTAGCTTCACTTCTTTGGGGAACACCCTTCCCCCACCTAGGATATCCCTAATCACGGTGCTACCTCTACTATGGTAATCCATCAGTTATCTTACTGCTCTCCTCATCACGTATGGTCGTGTAGACTCATGTTATGTGACCTTTCTCCTCATTATCATAGCACCACCCCTCTATAGGCTTCCCTGGCCCTCTATGTTATCCCTATCCATGTGCTTGAGTCTGATCATGTTGAGGTCTCTTGTGTTGAGATCCCATCATCTATCACTGGCTAGCTACCACAGAAAACAAATCCTTATGATGTCCACTACGAAATATAGCTTCTTGGTCTCCCTATGAAAGAATGATCTCTATCACCAATACCTGATCCAACACCCCAAAATAGTTAGGGATGCACAATGGCACAACACTAGCATGAATTTCTCTATAGAGACCCTTCTCAAACTTTGGTTCTCATAAGTATCCATCCCATATCATGTCAAGGGAGCACTGGGTAAGGTCTGTAAACCTTGCTATATACTCAACCACTATCACCCCTCCCTTCTGAAGCTACTTAATCCAAACTAAGTAAAAATGGTAGGGGTATTACTCATCATGGAAAAGATTATGGAGGTTGAACCCCAAAAGTGTCAAATTATAATGCATCTATGTAATGAGACCTCACCAATTCCTTGATGCTCAAGGGAAAAGAATAGATTCCACTGAAACCACCTTACCCATCAGTGTCTAGATGATCCTAGAGACACGGAGAACTGACTCAAGAAAACCCTCTACTTCAAAAGTATATAGATCACCATAGAACCTCATTGGATTCTGGTACTTGAATTCACAGAGTGCACTGAACCTGCAAGTATCCTCATCCTACTCGGATGGTACAATATATTTATCAATATGTGGAGGTGATTCTACATACCCACCTTGAGGAGGAAGCTCATGGGATGGACCCTAATCTGAGGCATCATCACTCATCATATCATCTTCATGATTGGGAACTGAAATCCCAGCTGGCTAACTTCGTTGAGGAATCCTAAAAGTTATCAAGATGTATCAGGGTCATATGAGCATATATATAAACAATAAGGAATATATGACTCAAGAAGGAGAATCAAATTCTCAATCATATATGATTCATGATCCATTTATACCTTCAACCAATTTCTCAATATGAAAAGTTGGAAAGTAGGTAGTCAAGGATCCAGTGAATGGATACTTCAGTCGCCTGTACCATCACTGGATTCTAAAGCCTGAGTGTAGTACTTGAAACACATTGACATTATTACCCTAATCCCAACAAAATCCTTATAATTGGACTACTCCAAACTAAGTCCCAAGGAATGAACACCTCTAATACCAATTTGTCATAACCTTACCCAAACTAGGGATCAATATGCAACTACCCCAATCCCACCTCCATAGGCTAAGGGTGGAGACTAGAATTGAATTGTATATCCTAAATGGGAGGAATTTTCATAAGTACTTGTAAACATATACACAGTTTTCTCAATTCAAAATTTAATATGAATAAAAGTACAATATAAAAAACACTAGGGAAACAACCATTCATGTAAATCCTCTAGACCGTACCAGAGTACGGTAGTGTAAACTGAAAACTAAAGTGGAAAAGTACACACACAACCTAAAATATGTTCCAACTTGATAAAAACTGAAACGTAAATAGTTGAGAGATCCTGGATCCTAATATCTAATCTACAAGCATTATATGTGCTCCATAACACCCAATATCCCTAAGGTCCTCTGAAATCGCTACCAACCTATCCACTGTGGGCATAATACACAGCCCATGCAGGGAATCCCATATAGGTGGTGAGTATATAAATACCCAGTTGGATTCCCTAAAAGATAAAGGGTGGATAGTAAGTGATACAACATGAAAATAAAGATAGTATATACTGAAAAAATAAAGAGATCATCTTAACTCAAACTATGATACTAAGTGACCTCGTCCCTTAACAAGGGTCTCAACTTGGTATGTAGTTGAACTACATGTCAAGTATTTTATTCCTATATTAGAAGAGTAGACTCATCCAACCATGAGAAACTAAACATGGAAAGCACGTGGCATATCACACGGGTCTTTGTAACCCATATAAGGAGAGTAACAGAATCCAAAGTTATGGATACAAATGTATATATATATTTGTTTGTGTGTGTGCGCGCGTGCCCATTGAAATAATACCAAATCAAGTAGTAAGGGGATCTTCATCTCACAACTCATCCCAAGAAGCAGATTTTCCAACAGTTTCAAAATTCCATCAATGATACCCAGCATCTCAAGGGTTTTCTTAGAAGTTACTGTGTGAAGGTTCATGCCTTGTCACTATACTACATAGCCGAGGAGGCACATACTCCAAGAAGAGGACCCGCACCCTAGAGAATTAGTGGGTTTCACTCTATAAGTATTTGTAGAGGACCTATACCCATAATGAAGAGGGGTTTAACTCTGGTGTCATGAGGACCCACACCCTATATGATAGGGGGTTTCATGTCGTAAGGTAGAGGACCCATACCCAATCTAATGGGGGGTTCCACTCTTGTATCAGGAGGACCCGCACCATAGATGATAGAGTGTCCACTCATTAAGGTAGAGGACTCATGCCTAGGCCGATGGGTGGTTCCACTCTATATGTCAAGGACCCACTCAATGGTGTGATTGGGGGGTTCCACTATATTCTTCGAGGACATGTTCCCTATTTGATAGGGGGATTCAACTCAGTTAGTATCTATAGAGTACATACACCCAAGTTGACGGGGGGTTCCACTATATAGGTTGAGAACCCACACCCTAGAGTAATAAGTTATTCCACTCTGTTCATCAATGAATTTCACCCTATCTGATAGGGGTTTCTACATGTTATGTTTTTTTAGAGGACACACACCCAAGATGATGGGGGGTTCCAATCCAGTGTCTCGGGTGGTCATCTGGATCCCTACTATCATCGTGAATTTCCTCAAATAAGTATTTTACCCAAAAAATCACCACTTATTTTGAAATCCACAATGAAGAGATACATCACATTCTATATATAAAAACACTCGAGATATGATACTCTTTGGAAAAAATATGAGTTAAATGAAAGAGATACAAAAGGATGAAGTTCCTGAAAAGGAACAAAGGGGTACACAACATGTGGGGAGACCCACATGATTTGTGGTCTCACTCCATTTCTTGTTTGTGTCCTTGGAGGTACACAGATCACCAACTGTTTAGGGTTAAACCGTGTTTAGGGGATATACATGGCATATCCATTCCACTCAAGGTCCCACCCATGTGCTTTTCCTTGTCTGTGTATCCATGCCTTGTCTATATACTTTAGTATATAGCGTACCTCTTCACATGGGGTGTCGCCTATGTGCTCTAGACATGTCTGTGTACATGGGCACATGGTGTTTGATCCACCACATGGATTATAAAAAAGGGAATGGGGGTAAATGGAGTATAGGGAGTGTAAATGGTGTTACATTCTTATGAAATCCTAAAACCCAATTCTCTTCAACCCAGGGGCTAGACATTGTGTGTTCATCATGGTACATAGTTGCTGTTACATATCACCATACCATGCTTTAAATCTTGCATCTTTATTTATATTTTGACCCTATCTCTACCCAAGATTAGTTAATATGACTCTGATTCATCATTTTCTGCCACCCGTTGCCAGAAATCGATTCCATCAACTTAGAGGGGGTATTCGTCGTATGCACTGCACACCCTTGTTCCCTTCAAAGTTCATTATTTTATCCCTAATTGTCAATATGATCATACAAATCCTGAAAATTTCCCAATATTTATTTTATTCATTTATCTATCCCTTACATATTGATTTATCTTGATTTTGGGAGTTCGATCAAGCTTAGTACCACACCATAATGTCGAACTGGGACTATGGGGGACAAATGATGAAGAATATGAAGCAATTTTGGGATAAAATCACAAGAACAAAGGTTTAAATAGCATTTATAATAATTATTGTTCAATAATCAAGAATGGGGATAATTTGGGATATAAAAACCAAGATTGAGGAATTAAATTGGTACATTGGAGAACGCACATGCCATAAATGGCACAGATCAATAGAAGGGGATTGATCCGCTCAATAAATTAAATAAAAATATGAATAATATAAATATTTTAATATTCATTCCATGATATTATATCATTCATCATAAAATAGTGATCTTTCTAATTATTGGAGAAAGTTGTTTCATTCACGACATCCTGGTCTACTCTGATCCAGCAATTCATCGTCATCAGATGTGATTCTCCAATGGAAGGAGGGGAAGAACGACTCTTTGTGCTTCCAAGGTTATAAGTAAAAACCTAGAAATATTTACATAATAATTGATTTATAGTAAAATATTATTACGTTAAATTGATTAATTAATTAATTTACTAATCCACTGAACATACCTCCAAGGGGTGAGATATTTAAATGCCCAACACCAACCTATTTTAAGTCACCCCTAGGGTAAAAATCATTTTATAGACTCAACTATGGTCCCATATTTCTAATAAAATATTCAAGTTAAGAGTTATCCAATTTTATTTAAGAAACCATGTTCACATAATATAAAATATTGTCAATATTTTTATACAATTAACTTTTGGCACATCATCCCTCAGGATCCCACATCGTCTCATTACATAGATCTAGAAATATATGTAGAAATATTTCAAAGTCTTATAAGTATTAAATAGTCGTATATAGGCATCTCAGGGGATATGGGACTTCTGTTTTACCCCTACCTATAGTACATTTACCTAAAAATATTTGGTGGTGGGTCTCAGATAGCATAAGCAGTGAGGCAAGCTGAGTGACAGCAGACAGAAACAGTGTCTTTGAGTGGAAAAAATCATTATAGGGATAGGTGATTTTGGTTGGATACATTTAGTGTCATATGGAAAAAAATGAATTAGTATGGGTCATTAGTATAGAAGGAAAGCCAAGTGGACGTGATCAGGGCATCTTCAGGTGGTGGAATGAACCTGGTGGATGGTAACCTCCTCATACGGGAAACACAAGCTTGCACTGGGTAGATAGGGTTGACGATAGGACTGGGTGGGATGACTCAAGTGTGATCTTCTATATTGGGTACTCTTGGTAGAAAAGTTTTCAATACAGGAAATAGGATCATGTTATTAGATCATTGGTGGGAATATGCCGGTACAGCAGCTGGGCAGAGCATATTAGATAGGCGTGGTGATACTTAGGATACCTAAAGGAAGGGATTCTTGGTCGGTTTTTTTCATGGTGTTTCATACCCACTCGGCCTATGGGTCATTTAATGGGTTCTTTTTCCTACAATTATAACAAGGTTTTTCTAGTTAAATAAAATTAGTTCTTCCATCCTACCTTAAATCTTAGCAATAATATCATACATTATTAAAGAACATGGTTCATTGAGAAAAAAGTATCATTTATCAAGGAGATATCTGAACAAGGGATAGTAGATATGGGGTATGTGTCGACACAAAATTATGTGGCTAATATTACGAAAAATTAATTAAGAAAGTTTGATTTTCAAAAATCATTTTTTGCCTCTTGGATTCCATCCAACAACCTCCAAATAGATGATTTGGAAAAGGGCGGACACTCCCCTATGGGAATTTCTATTTATAGAGATGTAAGAATTATCTTGTGAAATTAATTGTTTAATTTATAATTATCTCTTGTGAAAGTTTATAAAAGTACTCTTGTGTTTTATTGACAAAGGAGGATAAGAGTTCATTTTTACTTGTTGTGAAAGAGAATCCATACACATGCTAAGATGAAGTGTAGTGTGATGTGAGTGTTATTACTCACTAATAAAGTGGTAAAAATACTATTTTTTTGTGAAAATGGGAGAGTGGGTTAATTTTCATTCAAGGGGTAGTAGTATCATAGAAAATTGGTGATGATAATGGATGTTAATAAAAATCTTCATGGGGATATTTTCATTTAACTTGTTTTTCTCACACCAATATTGGAATGAGTATGCTAATATATGATCATTAGTGATTAATCGATACAATTCTTGAAGGAATGAGGTTCAAATGGAGTTTTGGATCGGATATACTTATATCTAAACTTTTAACAGATCAAATGGTAAATATATGTTAATGTAATAAACACAACCAAAGGGGGATATTTTTGGTAATAATACCCTTTCTATGATTTTGAGGATTTTATTTTCAATAAAGTGGAAGAAATATTCATTGAATCATATTTTAGTGTTATAAATTCATATATTGTAGGCTATAATTGGTTTGAAGGTGTTTTGAATAAATTCTATAAATTCATTTTTTGGAGTTGAATTTGAAAATATGGATAAGTTCTTTTTATGTATGAGTTATCCATCAAGAAGGGACTCATTTGAAGATAAGTAATTTTTTCTAAAATATCTAATTTTGGAAAATTAAATGAACCTCTATACGATTAATTCTAGAAGAGTGTATGAGTCATATAGTCTGTATAAAAATCATTCTATAAGTTCATTTGCGTCATATAGGTAGTGTACATCTAATTCCAAAAGTTTTTATAAGCTATCTAAACAAAATGTGAGTCATTATATATGTACATATCACTCCTCTATACTATGTATGAGTCATTCCAAAAGTGAATACAATTCATCTGGATTGTGTAAGAGTCACTCTAGAAGTATGTATGAGTAATCCCCCTTTGTGTGTGTGCCATGGATCCATTTGCATACGAGCGATTACAATATATGTATGAGCCATCAACATCTATATATAAGTCATAAACATATATGTATGAGTCATATGCTCTGTATACAAGTCATCAACATATTTGTATGACTGGATAAATATATGAGTGATTATTGGTTGTTTACGAGTTATCAAGGGTGGAATATGAGTTATTTTGGAAACATTATAGGATTATTTCATTTTTTATTTTATTACACACAACCAAAAATAGTTTTGATGGTATTTTAAACATTAAATTTCAATAAAAATGTATGAGATTATTTTCTATAAAAAATTAAATAAATATTTCTCAACAAATAAATTTTTGTTTAGAGAAACAAGATGTGATCACATTATGAAAGAAAATATGGAGAGAAGATAAAAATGGTTGAAAAGGATAAGTTCTGAAAAATAGATAATTGTGAGCAGTAGTATTCAATTTTTCATGATGGAAAGAAGAGGAAGGAGATGAATGGGATCCAGAAGACATCTCGTTGGAAATATACTATGAAACTCCTAAAATTTAAGAAATGTGGATCATATTGACATGTAACTATTAGTGTAATAGAATTATTATTTCATTAAGAAGAAGACTACTACAAAATGAGTACTTTGTTCTATTAAATAAGAAGAGTATTTGTCTTTACATTGATCATGGTGGTGAAATTTGATCATCAGTGAGACAGTTGCAAACATTATATTTAGAATCTATAAGATTTATTGTTTCAGGTGCATAGACACATCTTCATGCATTCTCCTTGTATTATCACATTTAGATGAACAAAATAAAAAATATCATGTTTCTTTCTTTACTAAAAAACAATATTATCAACAAGGGTAAAATTAAATTTAACATACCTTGATTCACCCCCCCCCCATGGCAGTGTATAATCCTTGTTTAGGATGACCATGAGGGTTTATTTTATAAGTAGGAAGGGGTTTTATTTTTCTAAATATCTATTATTTATAGAGAAAAGAATTTCATTCTCAATATTAGTGGATTAAAATTGAAAAATAATAAAGATGTATTAATGTTTCATCAAGGAATCCCTCATTCACGCATTTTTTGATGATTTTTTGGTCTATTTTAGGACTTTACCCCTTAGTTAAAACTTTTTAACTCGGTTTTACCTTAATTACAGTAACTAAATATTTATATCAGTAACATATTTTAATTCCTAAAAATGAAACTGAACTTATTAAAAATTTTGATCATTCAGATTCAAAATATAAAATAAATTTTATTTGTTTATGTTTCAAAAGTTCATAGAAATTAGTTTTAATATAAGAAATCATAACATGATAAAATAGTATTCAGAAAAAACTATATTTTTAATAATGAAATAAGTTTAATATTATTATCTTTATAATTTGTACTCATTAGATAAATTTTGTTTCATTATATTATATAAATGCTATATTTTAGCCAAATAATTCTTCAATAGTGGTCAATTTAATATCTTGGGATATACAACACTTAAAAGAACAATTATTTGAAAAATATATCTTTTGACCATTAAATAATTTTATCTTTCCATCTAACCAATTTTAATTAATTTATGAATTATTTTTTTTATGTATAAGAAATAAATTTCATCAAATTTTAAACACCAAATTTTAGAAATGTATCATTTTAAAGTGAAATATTTAACAAAAACAATGTTTTTAGATAAAGTATTTATTTAACAAGAATTATTAAAATAGTATTCCTTATGGTTATTTACTTATTCCTTGAATATTATTAATCTATTTTAATAATTATTCCTTGAATTTTATCAATATACTTAATCAATATCATTCTTAAAAGTAATAATTTTAATAAAAATGAATATTTTATAAAAATAAATCCATTAAAATAAAATATATTTTGAAAAATGAATTAGTATTATCTAACTATATTACTAAGTCATTTATTTTATTTCTAGAAAATTATTTATAATAAAAAATTATATTCATAAATATAAATAAACTATACATATATTAGCACAATACTAGTAATTCAAAATTGGTAACATGTTTACTTGTATTATACCTATAGGCTATATAAACATTGATAATTCCCATATAAGTTCTATATTAATCCTATTGGATCGTATTAATTCCCTCTATTCTAACATCACAAAGAAAAATTCTCATTCCATTAATTTTCTCTTTTGGTTTTACAACTTCTTTTCTCTTTTCTTAATGTTTTTAGCCATTGTTTGTTTAGTTCGACAAAAGGTGATTCTCAAGAGTGGATATGATCCTAGGTATTTCCTAGTTGTAAAGATACTTTTATTTTTAATTTATTATTCCCTTTCAATTTATTCACTTTTAATAGATGTACTTATTCAAGGCATGTTATAATACATGGTAAGTAATAATATATGGTATGAAATACATGTTTTTATGTACTCTTGTTATAATGTTCCATTATGATTGAATAAATTGTTAGTTTGATTCATATATTTTATAACATTGTTTCAACTCTATTTTGATTATTTTGAAATAATACAAAACATTTTTAAGAATGATAGATATGTATTTTATGTGATGAAAAGTTTTCTTAATAACTAGAGTGTTTCATTCTCCCTATACGCTAAATAAATTCTATCCTTGGAATTGTAATTATTTATCACTGATAAATATAACTAAGGGTATCCATAAGATATAAAATACTCAATATATAATTTATAAAAATATATATAAGTCACTATCAATTTTAATACTATGAAACTAATCTTTTCCAATATAATAGAAATTTCCCCTATATTTTCTTTCTCCTTAACCATTTGAGGAAAGTATCCCTCAAGATTTGATATTAAGACCCATGTTATGGAAGTAATTTATATAGGGTGTTTCTAATAAATATTGTGTGGATTGATGATCATGGGTTGATTTAGGATATAAAATATGATTTCATATCTGGTAAATTATTGTAGTCTCTTTATAGAGGGATCCAATCTAGTCCCAAAATCACATAAATTCCTTCTAAAGGGAGAATAAAAATATTTTCTTGAAGCACATTCCCACAAAATTCAATTATAAGAGAGTTGTATACTTGGGATCTAATAATCATACCATAATAATTCTTCACTAACAATTCAATATCTAATCATTGGTGGTGAGAATCAATGCGTCTAAACATCTAAGTTATGGATAAGTGTGTAGATCTAAAATAAATTAAGATATTTGATATTCTAGAGTGGATGATGAGTATACCTTTCACCCTTTTTTTTCATCACCCACTTTAGTAGTAGTGATTGTATAAGCCTTCCTTTTTCCCTTGGTTTAGGAGTTTTCAAATGCGTATTGTGTTCATTAACCCTTTGATTAGTGAACTAATTTTTGTAATGTCAATACTCCCTATGATTAAATCATTCACTATAATGAAATCACCTCATAGTAGTGGTTTTTTTTCTATGGCAGCGGTATAAACCACTACCTTATGCTTCTGCAGCAGTTTTATAAAACCGCTGCTAAATTAGGTGTAGGCATGCAATACACGATAGTTACTTCAATTTAGTGGTGGTTTCAAGTAACCATCATAGTAAACACATTTCTTGGTAGTTATTTTGGTTTTCGTAGTGGTTTTCCAGGAAAAAATGAAATATTTTTCGGGTTGGTTTAAACTGCTGCTAAAAATATTTTCTTTTTCCCCTGAACAAAACGACGTGAAATGGTAATAAAAAATGAGAAATATTTAGAGTCATTTTAAACTAATTCTAAAACCCATTTTTTCACAATAAACACCACTAAATCAAAAACATAGCAGCTAAAGTTATACTGTTCATGTATATAGCAGCAGTTTTAACCACTGTCGATCGTAAGATACCAAATTATAGAGGCATTTTTAACCACCATAAAATATGGTCCATTTACATAGTGGTGGTTTAAACTACCGCTAAATGTTTATTTAATATAAAATATTTCTACAGATCTACATCCCTAGTACTGGTACCCTGAAAACATGTAAACATGTAATCTAGAAAAATTTAAACTTCCAAACATGCATTCTGTCAAACTGGAAATCATTCAACCAATAAACATTAAAACTAATAATTTCATAAAAAACAATACTAAAACATATAAGACTGAAAAAATGAAATACTCATACCTATATACAAGAATCCTACAACTTTAAATATCATTAAACATGATATATCCATGTTTAAAAGCTTTTAATTTTACAAACTTACTTATTGAAAACAAAAACTGTGCAATCATCCAACAATTTTCCTAAAAATAAAAACATATGAAATCATCAAATTTCAATGCCTACTACCAAAAAACATGAAACATAATAAATATGAAATCAATAATTTTTAAAATATGAAATCTAGATAATCTATTTCTATAAATTTGATAAACTATAATTCATGGAACATGTGACTTTAGAATATGTAAAAAACATCTTATAAACAAGAAAACAAGAAAAGTGAAAAACTGAACATTGGAAATGTAAAAAAATTTAAACATATCACATGATATTAAATAAAATAATAACATAAAAAATAAAAAATGTATAAATAGTTAAGTAAAAACAAAATACAAAAAAATATGTAACTAGAAACCTACAAACCTACAAACCTGAAAAATATTAAACCTAATACTTAATAAATTGGAAACCTAGAAACTAGAAACTTATAATGAGAAACACTGAAGACATCAAACCATAGCTTTCTAACCTCCATTATTTCAATCCTATTAGCTTTAAACATATAAACTAATGAATTATTAATCCAACAAACATTAAAACATCAATGTTGTAAATCTATATGCATATGAAACTAAAAACCTTTAAACATCCAAATTATCAACTAAAAAACCCCTAAATTACATAAATATAAACAGACATTGTCATATCTTATCAAGAAGTGGATAGACCACATCCCTTATCCATGGTGAAACTATTTGTTAAAATTTATAACCACTAAAAACTCCACCATTATCCACTATATTGAAGCCATTATCTCTATGATAAACCTATGATGATTTTAGAAATAGCACTAAAAACCTACTCCTGATCCTCTACACCATTGATATAATAACCTAGAAATTTCCACACATATTATTATATGATTCATAAATATAAATATCTGTTAATACAATATAAAGATTGTAAATTCATATTCTCTTTGGAAGACTGGGTTCATAATATATAAAAGAAAACATGAGAAATCCAGAAAATATTAGGTTATGAAAATTTTTGGTGACTACTCTCTGCCACAAATGATATATATACAAATAATATTACTAGCACCCTCTCTACTAATCACTATCTGATGATGGACACAGCTCATCACCCTCTCCACCTCCACCTCTACTTCCTTCTACCAGCACTTTAAAGAACATTATATTGAAAATAAAATCATGTTTCATTTTTATATTTAAACTTAAAATCAATAAATGTTTGAAAACTAAATGATTTTGAATTTTTTTGATTTACATGCTCACCACCAGTCAATTAAATACCAATGGGGATAGATCTGGATTTCTTCTGGTATAAATCTATCAATGCTTTTTGAAAAGTGGATATCTGAGTCCCCAGTTACTCAACTGTGTTTTGTAGAGAAACAATATCTTTCTGAGCATCTTGGCGTATGAGCTGACTAAAACTAGGATTAGATTCTACTGCAATCCATGGTGACCTGCCGAAGACCTCATATGGTACAGGTCCCAAACCCATCACATGCTCTCAACCAGGATCCTTCTTCCCAAGGACATTACCAACGAGGTTATCCTGGGAGACTGAGGAGGACTGCACGGGATTGGCATCTCGTAGTTCTTTATTTTTTACCTATAAATAAAGTATTACTCATATTATAAACAATATATATTAACATATTGAAAACTAATAATAAGTTATTTTAATGATAAATGAGTTCATACCCCAACATCTTGGGCATGCTCGTTAACAAAACTTCCATCATATTTTTTGTGAACATCTAACCACACCTCTGTTCGGAATGCCTGGTGCCCAAAATTATGTGAATGAATTAAAAAAATATAAATAAACAATTTAATATATTAAATAGATAATATTGTATTATAAATATTTAAACTAATGAAAATATTACCAGAGATGATCGGCTTCTAGAAAAATATTTTGACCCCACGGAGTGAGGGATGATTTTCTTAGCCCATCTTAACACATTCTTCCATGAATCATCCTAAAATAAATAAAAAATAATTTAATAGTAATGTATTCAATGTCATCTCCTTTTCATATACATGTATAAATGTAAAATGAGATTAATATAATAATACATATTTAAATATCATCCTCTTCTCATCATGATGTTTGTCAACAAAAACTTTTCATTTCTCTTTGAGTATCTTATCAGGTATCTTGTTATACATCTGTTGGGAGTTCGATGAAGTATTGTTGACATCGCTCCACAATCTCCATTTAAATTCTTTCCATTTCTTTCCCATATTTTTCAAAACCCACTTTCATGCTAGCACATCAGCAATCGTAAAGTGGAATAACATCTGTACACAGAAATTCATTTTGAAAATATTATAATTTAATAAAATAATTGAATTAAATTACACCATAAGTTATTAAAATAACCATTATTTGGGAATCAAAAACTTCATTTTTCCAATTTGATGGCATATGCCTCCAATCATCATACATAATAGGAAGAGAAACCAGTTCTGCAGCCAGCTGTCCTAGAATATGGCCAAGTAATCCTGCAGCGTCATCTGTAGGAACTCCATAGGAATCAAATGAGACAACTATATTCTCTCTAATCAGATTCCATACATCTGAACTTTTCTTATTTTTTTCAATACATGCATTGTTTCTATATTTTATGAACAAACAGTTAGTATAAAAAAAGTTCAATAAATTTATTTATATTAAAATTTTTACCTGTAATAGTCACCCCTAGTATCCCCATGAATAACTAGAAGTGGCGACCTACTCCCTTACTCATGGTCCTCTTTAAAGGGAAGGTGATGACTAAGTAACTGAAGGGATTCTCACAGAGGGTGTGAGAGATGGTGTAGGGGTGATAGTGTAGGGGGCAAGAAGATGGTGTCTTAGATACCGTAGGGAGGGAGACAGATGGATCTTCATATGTCGGTTGGTTCAATGAAACAGTATAATACTTTCTCCTTGGCATTCCTATCATTTAATCAAATAATTTTTTTTTCATAACATATATCTCAAAAAAAATATGCAGAAAAAAAATTAAAAATTATAAAAGATGATTAGTACTTAAAAACAAAATATATATAACAAACCCTATCAAAATTGAAGTTATATTGAAGTTATGGGTGGAATTGAGTTATTGGGTATAAGAATTCATTTGTTCAATTTTGAAGTTATAGGTGAAATTTTATTGTTTGTAAGAAATCCTATCAAAATTGTTTTAGCTACAAATACTTTAAACATGCCTTCAGCTACAAGGGAATTAATTTAAGTAGATGGGTTCTTGGATCTAAAATTTTGACTTATCAGCCACATATCTCTAAATAATGGTCAAAGTAAGATGTAAATTATTTTTTAATAATTTTTTATAAATTTCAATAAAAAGTTGAATTTAATGTGATGCAATCCAGGGTGAATATGACACAAAAAATGGAATATGGTGATTCAATAGATCCAATTATGTATGAAGGAATATAAATTTTTAGAACAACCAATGTATATGAAACAAGATTATGATGTTATGATAAATTCAACAATTATGTACCTAATGAAAAGAATCTCTAGATATTGATGATGTTATAGATATTGAAAATCTATAGAAAACATGTAGTTTTCATCTATTATGTATATTATCTATACTTTCCTATTCTCATATAAATAAAAATGTGTAAATCTAAGTAAAAGTATTAATTTTTGAAGTAAAAGTAATAAATATTTTAAAGAGGGAAAACGCATACATTATGGTTGAATTTTTTTTATATGTTTGTTGAGATAGATGAATGAATATATATTGAATAAATATATGGTAAATTAACACATAAAATAATATTTAATAATATTTGAAATAAATTTTTAAATTTTAATTGTTTATATAATGTTTGAGTTAGTAACACTTTTTTTATATTCCAGACATGGAACACATAGACATTGATTTAGCCAATTCATGTCCTACTACTTTAAGAAATTCAATGTCTTCATCCTCTCAATAAATTCAAGGCTTAAATTCAATTTAGTGGGATAAAATTAGAGAAGGAGAAAATGGTTGAAAAATGTTCCCCCTTAACCCCAAGATGTCGATAAGGGGGTTTGAATTGAGGTTATTAATGGGGAGGTACAGGAATCAGATGTCGGTAGAGAAAAGACTTAGTTGCCATAAGTCAATCCTATAGTTTAAATGGTTGGTCAGAGTCAAGGATCTAGAGTAATTGAATCCACTAAAAGAGTTCATTATGTTGATCTAGTTGTTGATACAATTATTTTAGTTCTCAAAGAAAGGCCAATTGAGATGGTTCTTGGTGTTTAAGTTGTTGAAGGAATACCTAGAGCTACATTTTATCATCATTCGTTGTATCTAATTATTATTGGACCACCTCTTGGTGGATATAGAGTCATTCATATGAGTATAGAGACTATTGACCATTCTCATTCACCCCATATGTCATCACCACCTATTTTTCATAAGGATTAACTATAAGTGAGAAAAATATTAGATAGTTCTAAAATGAAATCCTTTTCCTCTACCTTATTAACTGAATATGAAAATATCATAAGAGATTATAATAAATTGAAATAGGAGATGATATCCTCAAAGGATGAGATCAAGTAACTCAAGGTGAACTCTATTTAAAAAGATGATTTTGAAAAATGGGTTGAGATAATGGAAACCCAAACAGATTTGAATAAGAATGTTAAGATAGCCCATCATTTATATTATAATATTTATTAAGTAAGTGAAAAAGATATTATAGTGATGAAAGATCTAATAAAATATATGAAAGATGTTTATGCTACCAAATCAATGTTTAATAGGCTTGGGGTGTTAATTTTATCTCAAATAGACAAGTTCAAAAATATTCTGATGGTGCAATCTAATATGTCTCAATATGTTCTTGAGGATATTATATCCTTTATAACAAAAATTAAGGAAATATTGAAAACATTACAATAAATCTCTCATGTCCCTACAATTTTGTTACTACAGATAATACTTACTCCAGTGGGGGATTTTAGGGGGGGAGAGGTGGCGGTGAGGGGCGAAGAGGCGTGGTGAGGCATGATGAGCAGAGGCGAGGCACGATGAGGGGTGGTGAGGCACTACTAGGGGAAGAGAGGTGTGGCGAGGTGCAGCGAGGTGCGGTGAGGGTGGTGAGGTACAAAGAGGGTGGTGAGACATGACAAGGGCAGCGACGGGGTCGGTAGGGCTTCTGGAAGTTGGGGGTCAGGGGGGTCAGGAGTGTGGGGGTATGGGGAGAGTGTCGTGGGTATGAAAATAATTAATGTTTTAGTAGTTATTTTTTAGAAACTGTCACTAAATAATTTAAAAAATAAGTGATGGTTTTGATAAACAGTTGCTAAAGAACCACTGCTAAACTGGAAGTTTGGTGTAGTGATTAGTGTGTTAATAGTGAATATGGCTAATAATTACTTTCATTTTTCACACCCCTTTGAAATTAATTTCCTTTATGATCCTATCTTCCAAACTTTAAGTATTTACCACTTCTAAAGAGTAAATTTCCCTCATGCTTGTTTTTCCGTCTTCAAAATATAGGAAGAATGTTTTCATTCTTCCGTGGGTTTATTATTATTTTTTCTTTGAAAATTAATTTATCTCCACTTGTCCCTAAAATCACAAGAATAAAGGGACTCTCCAATTTCTATTTCCACAGTTAAATTGAATAAAAAATATATTAATATCCACCAAAATCTACAACAGATAACACTTTTTTGAGACATGGTTTTAAGACACAAAAGAACTAATCAATTTTTCTTTCATGGTCCACGACACAACTGAAAGTGTGACTTTAAAATCATGGGAATTATACATCATAGATACCAATGGATTAATCATAATTTTTTTAAATACATGAATTATCTCTCTATCTTAGTGAGAATATTTAGGGGGAAATATTTGAAGAAAAATACCATCTTATACTAATTTTTTGGTCATTTTTATTATACTGAATACAAAAGCAGGGGTTAAACATGATCATTTAAAATCATTAATAGATTTAATAATTCACTTATTATGTAACTATTCTTTCTATATCTCTCTAAATATGAGTGAGTAGTATAAATAAATAAAGAAAAAGAATATAGAAATTTTTATAGTGGTTCGGGGCATAAAGATCCCCTTATCTACTCCACCAACACTTTATCCAGGAGCTTAGTGGTTTTCACTAGAAGGCCCTCTTTTATTAATACCTATGAAATTGAGTGTATGTAGTTGATACCTTTAAAAAAGAAATTTAAAAATCCTTCTAGTTCTTTTATGGTGAACTATAAATCCATAGGTTAGTATTAGAAGATACAAATCCTTTACCATAAAGACTAAGTCTAGTATTCCAATACTCCAATAAATCAATAGATATTGATTTCATTGAGAAAACAGGTTTCTCTCATAGTTTCATCATACAACTGACAGATGTAATTGATCTTAAATAACATACAGCAACGGCACATATATCATTAATGTAGAATAGGATTTCATTAAACTGTAATAGAGGAAACACCATACATATGTTAAACATTTATTACTCAATAGTGTATCCCAAAAAATAATTTTTCAATACTGTAGAAGAAGATATAATAATAAGATACAATAGTAGCAAGTAAATCAGATAGATCAATACATGTATGTATCCAAAGTGTATCTCTAAAGTACATAGTTTTTTCTTCATAAGATATATATATATATTATTTTTTTTATCATAAATTTATAAAATGAATTTCTAAATATTTATATTATAGGTCTAACAGCTCCAGGTTGAATGCTTCCAGAAATACCACATAATAAATCATGAATATTTGAATTCAAAATCATTCAATAGAGTCATAACATCCCATAGAAATAGGAATGATTTAATCAGTTGAGTACAAGACTTTTAATTGGTTTCAAAATATCTATAAAGATATATTTACTTCAAGTGAGACCATTTCAGAAAATTTGGATAATATCTTTAATTTAAAACTTCATTACTGAATATTCAAACATTTGGTTCCTTTATATAATGACAAAACATCAATTTACAGTTGAAAACATATGGTTATTTACAAAAGAAAGGTTGATAACCCATATGTTTATTCCTTTATACCAAGGGTTTATTCCAAACGTAGTGTTTTTAATCCATACATTTCCGGCAGTGTAGGGTATGTGATCTATAAAAGTCATTCCAAACGTATGGTTTCGAAACCATATGTTACACTTACAAATATAGGGTATGGAAACAAATTCATAATACAATCAAAACACATCCAGTAAACATTAAACAAATATGTTGTTTGGGATAAATGACATTTCTGCACTTCTATAATAAATATTCTAATGAATATTAATTTCCTAAAATTCACATAAAATAAACTTTATTAGTAACACATATGGGGGTTTTTATGAGAATTAGAACAAAAAAAATTAATGAAATTTTTTAATCAACACATGGTCTACAATCTCCTTTTTTTATGATCACAAAAACCCAAAAAATTCATAAAAATAAATATTAAAATTAAAACAAATAATCCTCCATTTTTCAATTTCATACTACAAATTTACCCCTTACACATTTCTCATGAATTTCTCAAAAAAATTTCCCCCTTTTTGTGTCATCGAAAAGATGAGAATAAAATATAACAATTTAAACTCCCACTAAAATTATATAATAAGTATTCAATCTAAAAGTAAGGAGAACATGTAAAACATTATGTAATAAATAACAATAATTTGTAATGAACATATTAAATCATTTAATTCATGCTATTATACTATAAAAATATTTTAAATAACTACCCCTAAATTCATGCTTCATTAAAAAATATACAAAGATGTAATCATGAAGTGTATAAACTATTTATCCAATGGATAAGATGAGTTTCTAATGAATATAATAAACTAAATAGTTTTAAACTAATTAATAATTTTCTAATAACTCACCCAAATACATAGAATATTTGGAAAAAATATCCTTGAAACTAAAATAATAAACTTATTTTCCACGTGTAATGAGACAATAAGAAAATTTTTTACACCTAAGATAATTATTTATAGTTCGATACTTAAGAAAGAAATTACAAAATAATATATATCAATATTTTTTACTAAATAATATATTTAAACAAAAATAAATATATAATAAAATGAATAAAAATACCAAAATTAATATGAGTCGTAGATTTTAAAGAAGGTTTAGAAGAATCTGAAAAAAATTCTAAAATATGAACTTTTTCACTTAAAAATGCTAAAAAAACATGATACATCATCTATTATTCTTTGAATATCTACAGTTCATTCTTATAGAGAAGAATACAGAATGAGTCAAACTAGAAAACACTTTCAGATTATCAAAGTCCTTTCTAGTAAAAGCTTACCTTTTAAGTAACTCCAATTAACTTAGTATTTATGCTTTAAAATATTTGAAGTCTTATTTTAAAAACAATCTTTATTTCACATTATGATACTCCTTTTATAACGCATCAGAAACTATTTTTGAAAGAGACACTTTTTTATCTCTTCCTACAACTTTCTATAGACATTCATGTAAATATGTAGCTTTACTATTTTTTATTCAAGGTACTAGCCTTACACAAAATCTATTCATGAAGCACTCTATATTTAAAAAAATCGTCTTAGAAAATTAAGGTTCTTAAAAACCCCAAACATCCTTATCTCTTTTGAAATATTTTTTTGATGAAATTTTAAAAAATGAAACTGATTGTTCTCCAAAAAAATAGATAAAGGATTTCCTTTCATATTTTTAAAATAAATTTCCTCTGAAAATGAATTTTGTGACTGCTTCATCTTACTGAGACTGATTTCATAATTCATTAAAAAAAGATAATTTAACGAAGAATATATAATTTTAACGGGTTTTAATAAGAAGAATCTAGTGTATTAAAGAGTACATAGATATATCTTTTTATAAAAAAAGTCTAATGATGCTACACAATCCAAAGTCAAAAATACTGAATAATCATTTCATTGTTTAAATTTTTAAAAGGCATTTTACGTAAGAAAATTTTTTTTAAGAAAATTTAACGTTAACAAATAAAATTTTTAAGAACGTAAAATTTTAAATATTTAAACAAATAATATATTTTTTTTATAAACCTATTTGAATATTTCAGCAATATAGTCATATAGACTTTTTTTTAATGGCATAATTCAGATAATTTAATAATTAAAAATAAATTTATCTATATCTAAAACAATTAATGTAATAAAAACATATATATGAGAATAATATTGAAATAATTAATGAATTGGATATTCTTGTTCTAAGGATTTTTCTATAACGAACTACTTCAAAGTAGATCACTCATTGGGTTTATACTATTCATATAACCACCAATTTATTTAATGATTTATTTTAGTTATTTTTATTAAAAAAATAATACAAAATTTTATTTTAGTAACCATATCATTTTTCGTATTTAAAAGTTAGAAAGCATGGTTTTAGGTTACCAAATTTGTTTATTTTTTTTGGGTATTCTACTATAATAGTTCGCTAATTATTTTGAATAATAAACATTTTTAACACCTAATAATTGAGGTTTTCTGAATCAGTAGTCATTCACATAATTTCTATGAATACCACAATAAAATCATTTAATATTTGACATGATTTGACAATTCGATCTATGAACAAAGTAATCCCTATACAATTTTGGTCATTCACCATTACTAACTGTACCAAATTTTTCCTTTTTTATAGCTTCTTTTCCAAGAATCTAATTTTTATATTTTTATCCTTTAGTTAATATACTAGTATAAGTTTGGAATTATTTTACTTTGGGTTGTAATTATTTAATTATACTTTCATATAGATCACAAGAAATTTTGGAATAATTAGTTTTTAAATCTATAATTTGTTTTGAAAAAATTTATTTATCACATAACATATCATCATAATATTTTATTTGTTTTCTATGATATTTATTTAATGATTCCAATTTATATTTCAGAATAAATAAATACTTATTTAATTCATCATAAAATATTAGTTTAGAATTGGAGTATTGAGGGTGAGGTGATTTTACCTGATCAGTATCAGTTATAAGACATACCAATCATTCTTTATGTTCTACCTTATCAATTTTAGAATATTCACATTTTGATTTAGAATAATCACTCCATATATATTTTATAATTTTATTCCATTTTCTTTTATAATCATCTTTCCTTTCATCTTTAAGCAAAGTACATTTAAACTTTGTATGACCTTTTTCTTTTCATTCATATAATCTATTGTCTTTAGTAAATTTCTTATTCTTATTGTATACATTTTAAAACATTTTGGAATGATTTGATAAATAATTATCCAAATATGGATGACTTGAATTAGATGATTCATCCATAGTTATTTTGATAGTAGTTTCTTTATGTCTGATATGATTTTTGGATTCATCCTTCATCTCATCTTTATACATCATCAAGGTTCTAATTAGTTCTTTTATTTCCAAGTCTTTCACTTGTGTATATTAACATATAGAAACAGACATTCCATTCCACATAGAGGGTAAAACTAAAATAACTTTAAATGATTGATTTGATTGCTTAACTAGATCTCCCAAAGAATCAACATATATAAAATTTCGATCAAAATCCCATTCATTTAATTGATTCTTTAGTAATTATCCATAATAAAGGTTTTAAACATTAACATTGAAGTATTATATCTTAGTTGTATTATATTTTTAGTTCCTTCATAGGAAATTGAAATAGTCTACCATGTCACATATGTAGTATGACATTGAGAAACTCAATTAAACTCATCATTCCCTAAACCATATAAAATAGCATTCATTTATTTTGAAATTAGTTAGTATTATTTTTCTTGGTCATCATTTAATTTATCCATATCCTTTTTAGGAATTTTATAAGCCTTGAAAAATTTTAAATAAATAATTTTTATAATATTTTTTAAATAAATAAAAATGAAAGTTTTCTAAAATATATAATTATCACCATTAAAATAAGAAGCATGGATCATCAACATACCTTCTCTAGAATCATTTATTTCAGAATTTTTCTTCTTCTGGACCTTTAACTCGATCTTGTTAGAGCCTTTGATATTGCACAATTGAGAAATTCCATTCATATCACTTGTTGTTATTGAGTATAATGATAGATACTTACCTTTTGATGCTATGTTGGTATCCAAATAAAAATAATAGAATATTCAAGGATTTTCACCAAAATAAATATGCTAAATAGTTCCCTACCTCTTATACCAATTGTTAGGTTAGTTTTATTACAAAAAAGAAATAAGAGGGAGGTGATTTTTTATCCTTTTATATCCTTGATAGAATAAAAAATTCTCTTGTAATTTAGTTATTCTTTCCTCTCTCTTTAAATATGAGTTTTTAGATGAAAAAAAAATAAGGAAAAGAAAACATTAATTTTTGAATTATTTTAGGGCACAAAGATCCCCTATTCTAATCCATCAATTCTCTCTCCTCAATCATGGTGATTTACCCTAGACGGTACTCTAATGTGGATACCTCTACAACAGAGTGTGGGCAGTTGATACCTTTACAAAAAAAACTTTTACAAGGCCTTTTGGTTCTTCTACCGTGAACCATAAATCCATATATTAGTCTGAGAAGATAATACTCCTACACTAACATGATTGGGTTCGAGTAGTAGATACACCAATAAATCAATAGATATTTATTTGATAAAAAAATGGGGTTCACTCATAGTTGTGTCATGTAACTGAGAGATGTAAATGATCTTCAATAACATGCAGTAGTAGTACATATATATTCAATGTAAAAAAGGATTTCCTTAAATAATAGTAGAGAAAATACCAAACTTATGTTAACCATGTATGTCACCAATGTTTATCCGGAACAAACTTCATTTCAACACTATAGAAGAAGATATAATAATAAGATACAGAAGCAGCAAGTCAATCAGATAGATCAAAACATGGATGTCTCCCAAGTTTAGCATGGAAGCACATAGCGTTTTTTCCAATAAATATATCATATATGATATATATTCTTGTAACATCATCATATTAATGTCTCAATGTTTATATAGTAGATTGAACATCTCCAGACTGAAAGCATCAATAAATACTATATAATAAAGTATTTTTATTTGAATTCAAAATCATTCAAGAGATTTGTAAAATCCATTATAAATATGAATAATTTAATTCATTGATTACAGGCCTTTGTATCCATCATAAAATAGCTTTAAAAAGATATTTACTCCTGGGGAGACAGTTGCAAAAAACATAGATAATATATTTAATTTAAAACTATTTTGTTGACTAGTCAAATGTAAGATTTCTTCATATAAAAGAACCTAAAAGTATGGTTGAAAATGTATGGTTTTTTACAAAAAGTGTGGTCTATAAATAATATGTTTTTTCTTTTAAATGTATGGTTTCTTCGACACATACAGTTGTTGATTCATACTTTTCCATCAGTGTAGGGTACATAATCCATATTTTTCATTCCAAATATAGGGTTTCCAAAACATATGTTATACTTACAAATGTATGGTATGAATAGTATTTCCTAAATACATTAAAAACACATCTAGTATACTTTAAAAAATAATTTTCCCTTGGATTAATGAATTTTTTTGCTTCAAGAGTAAAATATTCTAATGAATATAATTCTCTCAAAATTCACTTAAATTAACCATTATTAGTAACACAAATGTGGGCGATTGTGAGCATCAAAACCAAAAATAAATTAACAAAATTTTTGAAACAACACATGCTCAACACTCCTCCCATTACATGTATTTTATTTATTCCTATTTATATGCATTCTTAATGAGATTCCATCATTGATCATCATCATCCTCCTAATGATAAACAATTAAGACTACCATTTCATGCTCTTAACACTAGATAATGGAAAATATCTTTTCTATTTTGTTAATCCACTATTCAATAATTAGTGGATCAGAAGACCAACTAATATAGGGTGGTCATCACCACATTGAGGACTTATGGTTGATTTTTTTCCTTCCTCAGTAATTTAAAGAGATCAACAAGGTTGAAGATATAGTTTATAACCAAAAATAGTACTTCTCTAAAAGTTTTCACTCAATATCCCATCCCATTCACTAGTATAAAAAAGGTATTTTACCACCATTTTTTATTTTTTTTAACATCTGTTTTTTAAGTGATGTAATTTCAAGTGACATAGTAAAAATATTTTTAACATCAGTTTTTAATATCCAATGTCGAAATTATTTAATAAAAAACTAATGACATTCAATTTCTGTTATTTGTATAAAAAACTTTGAAAGTGCCCTATTTTTTTAATATTTTAATGTATATTGATCTATTATAAGATAATACAATAAATATAAGATAGAAAATTGTGCAACCAAATAAAAATAATAAAATGAAACTTAAATATTCAACTTCAGTTCAATGATTGTTTTGATTTCCTACATCATTTTCCATTGAGGAAGGAACTCATAAGGAAAACTCAATTATGGTTGAGGAGAAATTTAAAACTGTCTATGTTAAATATGATGAAAAGGTTTCATATTTTAACTTTATTTGAAGAAGAATTATTCATCACAAAAAAACAAATCACTAAAATTTATAACAATTATGAAATATAATAATAAGAAAAATAAATAACAAGGGAATAATTAATAATACCATGGAGAAATTATTAAATTAAGAACCTATGGAAGTAAGTTACTGATCAAAGGATGATTAGATCTAAAATAGTCAAAATAGTGGATGAAAAGTTATATAGTGTTCTTGAAAACATGTTTCAAGATCTAGTTAATTTTAGGGGGGATATTAAAATTTAAAAGGCACATTCTGAAAAATTTGAAACATCACTAGCATGTGATGAGTTTTTTTACTTTAAACATTATAAATTTTTATAAAATATGTTCAAACTCTTATTTCAATTAGTTTTAACATTTGTTATTTAAAAATGATGTTAAAATTCAAATTTTATCAAGGTTTTTAAAATAACCATCATTAAAACCCACTGATAAATGAATTTAATATATATTATTTAATTACTGAAATTAAAAACTCACTACAAAAGGGATCTAATATCAATTTTAAAAATAACCACTGTTAATTGATATTTAATACTATTTATTAAATAAATTACGTCAAAACCACAATATAAAATCAATTATTTATACCTGTGATTTGGTTACTCATTGGAAAAAATCACCACATTTTTCATAACATTCATGATTGACATGGTTCCTTCTTAATATAGTTATTTAATAAAACCAAAAAGGTTAGTTTGAGTACCACGTAATAATAGTTATAATAAGCAATCATATGATAAATAAAACTAATCCTATGATGTCCAAAATTATAACACTTTTGTTTTTAACTTATGAAATTTTAGGTTCTTCCTACATCACTATTATTTCAACCAAGGTTTTTCTTGGTTCTATACACTTATTATTCATAAAAAAATTCCTAAAAACTCAATCTGATACAAACTAGAGGTCCCCAAACTAGCACAGCCAGATTTGGTGACAAAATTAAAACATCACATATATTCTTTCATACCTCATCTGACTACTTGATCATAACTCAATCATAATTTATTTTATTTATATAATTTAAAATTGATGTCTTATAAATTCATATAATCCCAAAACATAAATTTCTAGGTTATTTAGGGATTAGACACCCAAGAAACTTATTTTAGAACATTGTGAATATTTCTCTATAATCTCACTCCAGTGGACCCCCATCAAGTCAAGTCATATGTTATAAACTTTTTCATATATTGGGGAATGGAAACAAATAAAGGGTTGAGTTTAGATGATTATTAAGGGAAAACATAATAGATATAAATCAAATATCATAAGTGAGAATAAGAGGAGAATGTGGGAATCATAACATAATCAAGGTTCATAAACAAAATAAAAGGTAATCATAACCAACAAAAAATAGATAATAAATCATGATTCATGGATTAAATATTTTAGAATAACATAATACATTATTAATATGAGTGTATAAATAAGATCTAATAATCCTGAAAACATAACATAGAAAAAATAATGTTTCATATACATAATCAAATCAAATCATAACATTGTGAACATAGTTAATCACAATCATGTACACAAATAAACATATGAACTTAGCTAATTCTAATCATGTCCATGACCAAGCTTATGAACATAGATACACGTAATCATTTACACACAAAAACTTGTGAACATAATCACCCACAATCATGTCCATGAAAAAAACATGTGAACATAAATACCCATAATAATTTCTAAAAACAAACTCCTGAACATATAGATACTTGAATACATGTCTGTGCACAAAATTTTGAATACAGTTTCCAATAGTCATGTCCATGCAAAAAACTTTTGAAAATAGCTACCCACAATCATATGCACACATAGAATCATTATCTCATAATTCATAAAAAATTATCAAAAACCTTATAGAGAAATAATAGACTCACCTATCACATAATGATAATCCATACATATGGGTGGGATAATAACATGAAAACATTTATTCACTATAGGAAAATTGATTATTCGCGGCTGTTATTTTTGGGTATGGGGGAAGTTTAAACTACCACCATATGCTTCTGTGGCGCTTTCTGAAAACCGCTGCTAAATTTTGTGTCATAACACTATTTCTACCTGTTAAAGTTGTCTAGTACCAGTTTATAGGAACCATCGTAGTTTGCGTAGTTCGTGGCAGTTATGATGTTTTTTAGTAGTGGTTTTACCAGGGCAGGGGCCCACTTTGTTTTGCAGCGGTTAAAACCGCCGCTAAAAAATGCAATCGTTGTCCGGTAAAACAATCGCTAAAAACATCATAACCACCGAGAAATGCACGCGGAATATAGTCATTTCTAGAGGAAGTTAAAACCACAGCTAAATTTAATACCATAGCAGTGGTTATAACCGCCACTAATAGAAAAATAATGACATTTAGCGGTGGTTAAACCCACCTCTAAGTATTCCAGTTACATTTAGCGGAAGTTAAAACCACCACAAATAGAAAAATACCAACATTTAGTGGCGGTTTTAACAACAACAAATTATTCCGGTTACGGTTACCGGTGGTTAAAATCATCACTAAAAATAGATTTACAAAAAAAACAGCAGTTTCTGCAGATTCGGTACCAGTGCCCTGAAAAAAAAACCATTCCTAGAATACCAAAAGACCAATAGAACAGATACTATAGTCAATATGAACAGAGATACTTAACTAAGAAAAACCAGGGGAATTTTGATTCATATTTAATAAAAACATGACAAGTGGTGTGATAAATATCTTTTTATAAAATTTCAAACTTCTTTTGTGGCATATAAATCTCTTCAACATTATCCAAAAGATAAAAATTACACCTATAATGAGTTTGATCATTTTTTTCATATATGTATGTGCTTTAGTATTAGAGACACAATATTTTGGAGAGATTTTCATGATCTTTTTTTATCATAATAGTATGACCAATATCTTTTATTAGAAGTACATGTATCTCATTTAGAGGTGGTGGGTAGAGTGCCTTCAGACATTCAATTTTTTAATTTCATACACCTTAGGGAAGAAAAGATTTACACCACTAATGCACTTATTAGTAATGTTCAACCACATGAAATTTTAGAATCTATGGAATAGTGGAACCTTATGGAACTATTCACTCAATTTCATCTGGATTCACAAGATGAAAATTCTAGAGCATCTTTCTCCCACATGACATCCCAGAAAAAAAAAGTCCTATATTGAGGAGAATTGTAACATCCTGGTTACTATTTTTATATTTTTTTTAATGTTTGAGAGTTGTTACTTTAGTTTCAAAGAAATTTTAAGGCAATCACTATGTTTTTCTAGGGATTGAACTGCATAAGAGATCATTTTCACCATAAAGTGTTCCACTAAGGTGTGGATAGGTTGGTTGTGGTGTGTGGGGGGGGTTCATAGAGAGGATTTTTGTGATACGTCATTTTGGTCATGGATACAATGTGGAAAAGTGTCACAGCATGGGCCTTGGAGTTCTATGGTGTGGATTAGTAGGCTACGACATTAGGGATCGTGGGAGAGTTTGGGTTATTCTTCCATTTTGGTCATGGATTAGGAATTGTCACCTTGGTTGTGTTATGGTGTCTCAGGGTGTGTTTTTTTGGGGGTGGTGGTTTTATCAAATTTGGGGTATTGGAATCATGTATTTGGATTGTGTCATAATAACCCCTTCCTAGTTGTGCTATCTGAAAGAGATATCTAGAATATATCATGGCCCCTTTTATTATTTTATCATATCTTCAACACAGATATAACTACAATTCTCATAGGATGCCCCAACCAGATTCATTATGGAATTGTCCTTCCCATTATTCCATAGAACCCTCCCTTTTCAGTAATTATCTGGAATTGTGTATGGGGTTGCACCAAGGTCTTCTGTTTTCTAGACCACCTATATATTCTAAAATACCCTTAGTCCCACACATTCTTCCATATTTTCTATCAGTTCTTAAATGACCCATGTATATCCCTAAGAGGAATTATGGACCCTTTTCATTAGATTTTAACCTCGATCTTGGAAGACCAACCCTTAAAAATTTTATGTGAGTTTCCCTCTACCCATATCCTAATTTTTTTCCTATTCTTCACTATGGTACATTTTTTGGAAAGAGAATGGTTTGTTCTGTTAATGCTTTGTTAGGGGACTGATGTAGGCTGTTGTGTCCTAAATATGAAATGGGCTTCATGATTCCTTACACAGTCAATTCAAGATCAATTTCCTTCATTGAGTATTCAGAGAGTTTTTGGTATGGAAGTTTGGTTACAATTACTCTCATTATATTTAAAATTTTTACTAATATCCCGAGAATCTATGAAATTCCTTTTATATATCCACATTATAGGACCGATATCCCCATAACCAGCCTATAATGCTTTGAAGTGGGATGTTCAGTCAGGGCTGACAAACCTAATAAATTTAGTGAAAATGAATCATAAAAAATGAATCATCTCAATAATGAATCAACATATATGGTGCATACCACACTCAAGAAATCAATACATAAAAGGAAACATCAGAAATCAATAAAATACATAAAAGGAAACATAACAGATCAAGAAAATGTCAGCCCATGAAAATGTTTGGTGGAAACTATGTGCCACACATGATACATATACAAACTGACGATGAACACATATTGTCACCCTCTCCACCTCCAACATATCAACAATACAACTAATCACTATCCGATGATTAACACATATTGTCGCCCTCTCCACATCCATATCCACTTCCTGATACCACCTGTAAGAACATTATATTGAAAATTAAATAGTGTTTCATATTTAGATTTAAACTTAAATTCAATAAAAGTTTTCAAACTAAATGATTTGGAATTTTTGTGATTTAGCTTCTCACCACCAGTCGGTATAGAACCACCAGGGGAATATCTGCTCATCTGCTGACGTATGTTGGTCAACGCTTTCTACAAATCAGATATCTGATCCCCCTGCTCATGAACTATGTTTCATAGAGAAACAATCTCTCTCTGAGAATCTTCGGGTATGGACTGACTACAACCAGGAGTAGATGCAGCTGCAATACCTGGTGGCCTACTAAAAACCTTAGATAGTACGGGTCCCAAACACATCCTGCGCACTCTACTAGGATTCTCTTTCCTAAGGACTTTAGCAATCGGGTCATCCTGGGAGATTGAGTAGGACTGCTGAGGACTGGCATCACATAGTTCTTTAGTTTTTACCTAGAAATCAAATATAAATATATATATATATTAACATAGTAAAAACTGATAATAAGTTATTATAATGAAAAAATGAGTTCATACCCCAACTTCTTTGGCAGGATCATTAACAAAACTTCCATCATATTTTTTGTGAACATCCAACCACACTTCAGTTTGGGATGATTCGTGCCCTAAACTCTGTGACAGAATTAAATAAAGATAAATCAACAATTTAATATATTAAATAGATAATATTGTCTTATAAATTTTTAAAATAATGAAAATATTACCAGAGTCGATCATCTTCTAGAAAACCTTTTTGACCCTGTAGTGTGAGGGATGACTCGCTTAGCCCGACATGATGAATTCTTTCTTGAGAGGTCCTGAAATAAATAAAATTCAATTTAATAGTAATGTATTCAATGTCGTATCATCTTCATATACATGTATAAATGTAAAATTAGGTTAATATAATAATATATATTTAAATACCATTTACATCTCATCACGATGTCTATCAACAAAAACTTTCCACTATTCTTTGGGTACCCCACTGGGTAGCTTCTCATACATTTATTGGAAGGTCAATGAAGTATTGTTGACATCTCCCCACAATCTCCATTTTAATTCTTTCCATTTCTTACTATGATTTTTCAACATCCATTTTCGTGCTATCACATCAGCAACTATAAAGTTGAAAAACATCTGTATACAGAAATTCATTTTGAACATATTGATAACATGACATTCAGTTTCATCATAATGTATTATAATTTCCTTTATTTAGGAATCAAAAACGTCATTTTTCCAAAATGGAGGCATATGTATCCAATCATCATAAGAAATAGGAATATAAACAGGCTCCGCTGCGAGGTGGCCTAGAATTTGGCCAAGTAATCCCGCAGCGTCATCCGTAGGGAACCCATACGAATCAAATGGGAAAAATATCTTCTCTCCATTCATATTCAACACATCTGAACTTTTTATATTTTTCTCCATAGTTGCATTTTTTTCATCTTTAATGAAAAAAAAATTGTATAAAAAAATGTGCAATAAATTTATTCATACTAAAATTTGTACCCATAACAGTGACCCTCCAGTATCTCCGTGATGAACTAGAAGTGGCGCATCGCCGCCCGACTGATGAGGTTGCTAAAGGGGGATTTGATGACTCAGCTTCTAAATGGACGCTCATATAGGGTGGGAGAGATGGTGTGGGGGGTCATGGTGCAGGGGGTAGGAAGCTGGTGGCTCAGATGCCGTAGGGAGGGAGACAGGTGGATCGTCATCTGTCGTAGTAGTGGATGAAACAGTGTATCAATTCCTCCTTGGCATTCATGTCATTTAATCAAATAAAATTAAGTTCAGAATAGATATTTCAAAAAAAATATTCATAAAAAATATATAAAAATGATAATGGATGCTCAGTACTAACAAACAAAATATACAAAACAATGATAATGAACGACTACACAAATGAAATAAGTTGTTGCTGAATAAATAAATAACTTTACAAACAATCATTTTACCCTTTAATAATTTATGTTTTTGGCTCCATTACTTCATCCACATCATTCATCCTTGCTAGACTAATATTTTCAATATCATGATGGATAAATAATTCTACTTCTTTTTGTTGATGAGATTCAATTTTAGAGGTCAAACCTTCCACTTCATCACCCATATCATACAAATATTTGTGTATTACATGAGAAACTACACTCCATACATTATCCACAACATCATTCGCATAATATACCATTTTTTCTTCCAATTATAAGATATATGGATCATGTATTTCAGGATCACTAACATCCATCAAGCGAGAGAAGTTCCCAAAAGTAAATTGCATGGAATCTCTTTTAACACCTCTGATAATATCGAACCAATTTCATTGGAATAAAACAAATGAAAAATGCTTGTGGTAGTTTAATTAAATAATATCATTCAGCTTTCCATAGTATTCCACTTCAGAAAATGTAAATATACCACTATTATGTGTTTTCGAACCCTCTTCTAGATCGACTGTACAAAATCTAAAGCCATTCATGTTGTAAGCATCGAACTTTCAAACTTTTTTTAGAGGACCTCAAGCAAGAAACTTCAAATCTTCTGACACCTTTTCTTGAGTATCATTATTCATGATCTAAAAAAAGAAATATAATTTATTAGATTTACAAAATATATGTGTCAAACTAATATTAGTATTTATTGCAATATTTATGAACTTACACGTTGTGAAAACCATTCTACAATCTCTTTATTAACATATTTCGTTATATCTTTTTCATTTCGTGTTCAGCCTCTCATTCGTCTCTTTTTTTGTATCCTTAACTCTTCTATAAATGGATCTGCAATTTCACTATTCACCTTCACATATCTATGTGCCTGTAATAATTCCAATTCTATCAGTGTCACATTTGAGGTCCTCCCAACTGATCGGCCAATAGCAAGAAATATATTTTATTTATGATTTATTTGATATTGAGTCAATGTGTCGTCAAATCATCCAACTTGATTAAATCTTGTCTCAATATCATCCAAGTATCTAGAAAAAAAGGTAAGACACTTCTCATCCAAATAGCCTTCAGCAGTAGAGCCTTTTGGTTGAGCTTTATTTCTCACGTATGATTTCAAATGCCCAAGATATCTATGAAATAAAATAAACATAATAATGAATTTAATTACGTGCCTAAAATTTTTTACTTAACTGATAAACAAATAAATAAAGTGCCTCTTAATTGGATACATCCATCGATAATGAATGGGGCCTCCTAATTTAGCTTCCTCTACCAAATGCATACTTAAATGCATCATTACAGTTAAAAACGATGGAAGAAATATCATCTCCATTACATAAAGGTTCAATACAAACCTCTCCTAGAGGTTGTCAAGAAGAAATGTATGTTGATATTTCTCACATTGTTTTCTGAAAAATGTGCAGAATTGGAGTATAACAGCAGTAATTTTTTCAGGTAATAATGTACGCAATTCCAACGGTATTAAATGTTGTAACAAAATATGTGAATCGTGACTTTTCAATCCATGTAACTTATGATTCTTAAAGTCAAAACACCTTGATGTGTTACTTGAATACACATCAGATACCTTAAATTTATTTAAAATTCGAAAGAATGTATCTTTATCCCTATTTTTCATTGAAAAATTTGTCGGAGGATACTTTTCATTCTCATCTGGCTAGAGATCATGCTTTATGTTCCTTACTTGTAAGTATTTGCGAGCATTAAGATGATCCTTTGACTTTCCATGCTTATTAAGAAATGTGAAAATCAAATTTTCATAGACATTCTTCTCAATATGAATCACATCATGATTATGCTACAACAAATTAAATTCCTAATATGGAAGTTTGAAGAATATACTTTTTTTCTTCCATAGTTGCGTTCCGATTTCGCTTGATGATGCATTTCGAACCCATTTCCTACTATCATTCAAATGACGAACCTTCCCAAATTATATTTCAACACTTCCATGTTATGTCAATATTTCCAAACCAGTTAGCAAATTTGGAGGTGGTTGACGATCAATGAAACCATTAAATTTTGATCTGTCCAGCTGAAATCTATGAGATGAATCAAGAAATATTTGATGGCACAAGAAGATCCATTTTATACTATGAGGTAGCCATTTGGGATCAGAATCAAAGATAAAAACAGGAAAAGAAAAACCCATGTAAGTTTTCCAACCAGATAAATTCCCATGATTCGGGAATCCACTAATTGTCCACATTAAATCAGCATGCATTTTGAACATTGTCTTAGAAGAGGCATTAAATGTCTCAACACCGTTTCTCCACAACTCTGGTAATTCTTCAATTAAAGGCTACAAGTATACATCAATATCATTTCCAGGCATTTTGTTTCTATGAATAATCGTCGAAATGATAAAAGATTTTTATTTCATACACATCCACAGAGGTAGATTGTAAGGGATCAAAATAACTTGACAAATGATATAATTGGTACTAAAAGTCCCAAATGGGTTGAATCCATCGGTATCCAATCCCTATTGAACATTCCTATGATAAGATGGCAAATCTGGATGAAATGAATAAAATTTCTATAATTATTGTGAATCTCATGGATGTCTCATTAACCTGTCATTTTTATTACCTATATAATTCCACTTCATGTGTTTGGTGGTGTTCGATGACATGAATTATCTTTACAATCGAGGAATTAAAAGAAAGTAACGCAAAACCTTTGCAGGTGTGTTCCTTTTATTATCTACAGAATGCCACTTGTCTCATTGCTATTTGTATCACCCTCGTCTGGTTGTTATGATATTTTTTTATGTTGATGGGGGTCTCTCGTAGTGCCAAATTCATGATTTATAAGGTTTTTCATTTCATTTTCTATTGTCGATGAAGTTGGGAGGTCATTATGTGGATTGACATCAGTTCTCAACCATTCAGTAACATTCGATTCTCCATGAAAAATCCAATGCAAATATTGACCAGGGAATTGCTTCAATATTAAATGTTCATAAACTTCATCTCTCTTCAACCATCTTCTAAATTTATATTTAGGACATGGACATCTTATTCTCCCTTCAACTAATCGATTAAAAATTGAAAAATCTAAAAACTCATTCAAACCATTAATATAATGAGGTGTGTTCCTCAGTAATGTGATCCAACTTTTATCGATGTATATCACAATGTACCTAGACAATATTTAAAAAATTAAAACACATAACTGTTAGAATATAGGGAAATAGATTCATATATAATAGTTGAAAAAATATATAAATATGTTATATAAGGTTTTCCTATATAAATACATATGGTAAATCACCCACTAGAAAACCAAAGTATATAGGTGCATGCATGTGTATTCTTATACATGTGTGATTACAAAATCACTTGAAGAAACAAGAATATAGTGAATATTTTCTTAGGCAATATACGTTTTAACAAAAAAAATTCATGATCGTTGATGGTTCAACATATTTAATCTTATTTTATCAATACATTAATCAACATACACAATTTGGGTCTTGTTATTTTCAATCCCCACAATACATGATGTTAAATTGGGACCCCTTATTTTGAATATGTATGGCCTAAATTTTCATAACTCTTACACAAGAAATGTACCCCTGAGGGAATTTGGAAATAGGTGACAGTTTCTATTTATTGAAGATAATCGAATGTAAATGAAAAATTTTCTAACCCTATCATTGATGATGTAGTTAGAAGTACTTTGAGTACCAATTACAACATTGTAGTATGAAAGTTAATAAACAAGCAATGCAAATATTAATCTAAACCCTATGAAAAATAAAATTTAAACTAAAGGAGCATTAAATTGTGAGGATGAAGAAAATGGGGGAATATATCTGACCTATGAAATAAAGGAGCATTAATTTATTAGATTCACCCTATATTGAAATTGAAAAAGTGTTCTTGATGTAATTTAAGGAAGGATTGTAAGAAAATGGTTAAGTGGTCCCATATACAGAACTACAAATCATGAGAATAAGACTGGTGGAATTCGCCTTCAATAGAAAAATAAGCATAACAAAGAGTTCATGGATGTTACATAGTTCATAAATGGTGTAAATATATAAAATTGGGATTAATCCGACAAATAAGTTGAAACGCAATGACTAGGACATAAAAGATTTTAAATTTAACATTGGTGAAGAAATTTTCACTAGTGGTGTCAACTAAAGTAGCACCACCACAAAGGATTTGAATTAAATTGGAAGATTATGGTGAGTGAACAAATCCCAACCACATTACTCAACTTAAGAAAGTTAGAGGTTCCCCTCTCCCATTAAATTAAATAATTATAATCATAGTTTGAAATTTTCCAATATTTAGGGGGAGATATGATCCATGGGGTGGATGTGCTAATAATGTACATGTTATTCAGCAAAAGGAAGATCTAATTAAATCCAAAAAAATGCATGAAATAAGTGATGTAATAATTATTTCAAGTATCATTTGATATAAAATATGAACAAACGTGTCATGTTTGATCCTAACTCAGAAAGTGGTGTAAAGAAAAAACTTTTTTTCTTCAAAACATGATCTAGAAGTTTCATGCTGAAGTAAAGTCACCTGTTAAATCTAGAATTACATAAAAAGGGATTATTCTACAATAAAAACAGCTTTACAAGCCTTAACTAAGAGAATCAATGATTTCATATTGAATATGGTTTATAATAATGGATATCAAGCACTAAATTTAGTAGAATTAAACCACTAATAAGAAAATAAAATTAGAGGAAGAAGTAGTTACATAGATAAATTTTATATTTATTTATTTATATATAATAATAAGTGGTATTCTCTTTTTATGTTTATACGATAATAAAAATTTACCAATCATAAGGAATTACTCTCAAATATTTATATCCGTAAAATAGATAACATTGAAAAATAAGATTTAGAGTAAATTAGTGATTTCCATAAACTAACTCGAGTTGATCCAACCCACCACCCGACCAAGATAAAAACAAGGATTTAAGGGAATTAATAATCCCCATAGGATTGAAAATTGTTCTAGAGAATCAAAATTAAACAAATGGGAATGGTTTTTACATCAGAATATAAATAACCACATCACAAACTCCACCAAAAATTCTGGTATGACCGATCTGTATATCAGACATCCATGCACATAAATAAACAGTTTTATTAATAGTGAAAGAACCAAGAAGAGTATAACACAATAAAATTAATCTAAAAAACTAATAAATGAAACCATCACATAATCCAAACATAAAATTAAAAACAATATCACATATATAAGATAAATCAAAAATAATATCCTGGATGAAAAGGCTAATACAGAAACATCCAAAGAATAAAAAAACATGAAAAACCATACCTAAAGCTATAAAAACCACCAGTGGCATGGGAGGGGAGCCAACCTAGGCTATAAAATCGATGGGATATGGGGGAGAAGGCGGCGTCACGAGTGTCAGAGGGAGAAGGGGGTTTAGTTTCAATGGGTGGTGAGGTCACCGGTAGCACAGGAGTGGAGCATACCTAGGGTTTGGGCTCGACAGGGTTGGAGGGAGAAGGCGTGTTGGGGGGAGAAGGGGGTCAGCTCTGGTGGGGGGGGGAGTGTCGCCACTATAAAAAAATAAATGGGTTTCGTGGGTTTTTTTAATAAACTGTCATGAAACCTTTTTAAGAAAAGGTTTCACAGCGGTTTTGTAAACCACCAGTAAAACACCGCCGCTAAAGGCAATTTTTGTTGTAGTGATTTTACCATAATATTTTAATTAACACTTGGGAAATAAATGGGTTTCATGAAAACTTCATTAGGTCATTATCATAAACAATACATAGAGAAAAGGTGGTTTCTATCATTAGACCATATACTTATAAAAGAATAATAAAAATTAAAGGATGTTGAAATAGATGAAAACACATGTATAATAGGATTATAATATTTCTTTGAAGAGTAAGAACAAATATCCTTTTCTTTTGATAACAATTAATTTAAAAGAAAATAATTTTATAAAACAATAGTAATATAAATTAACTTTAAACCCCATGAAAACTTAGAGAGGAAGTTTCATAATAGAAACTAAAAAATATAGTGAAAAAATATGTTCATCCAAAAAATACATTAAAATTTTTCATTTTACACTTTTCTAAAGAAGTTAAATGTTTAATGAAGAAATTCATGAAAAACATGTGAAAAGATAAATCATTTTGTAAAAAAAAATTATTTTCAAAAATAACTTAAGAAATCATAATGATAGAGATAAATACATCCATAGAAAATATAAAGAATATGGTAATGGAGGAGAAAGATTCCTGATAAAAAGAAAAATATAAGGTACACTATACTTATAAAAAAAACATTTTGATCAAATTGTAAACATAACGGTAAATAAATAGTATGTGTACATGTAAACCCAAGAAATAAACATAGAATAAAAAAATAAATGGGTTTTAGAGATAAATTATATTCAACTCCTCCAAATGGAATTTTAGTCATAAACAGTGTTCATTTCATAGATAAATGGAAAAATATACCCTTATGAAGTTGGTAAATCTAGAATTAAAATCCATTTAAATAGAAAACATGATGGGGACTTATATATTTCTTTAATTTCATGAAAGTTAGGATGAAACATAAAAATTTATAGAGTATGAACCATAAAAAATTAAAATTTTTGTGAGTATGAATTATAACATAATTATGGAAAATTGAGATGAAGCCCCCTTATAACTTCGGTAGTATATTGCTCAAAAGAACACAAAAGAGAGATTAAAAAATGAAAATATAAATAAAATGATTAAAAATGATTTATGATAAAATAATTCAATAGAAAAATAAATACACTATGTTAAATAATAATAGGGGAATGAAATGTAAACATACCTCTATGAAGGTAAATTTATATTAATAACCTTATCAGGGATTACCACTTGGTTGGATGTTATCTAAAGTCAAAGAAGAAATCATATCTTCTCTAAGAATCCATTTTGGTTTTGAAGTAATTTTGGAATTATATTGAAACAAGAAGTTACCCATATCATCTAGGTTTATTAGGGAACAAAATATGGATGATTATATGGATAAATTCAATTTTTTGGTCTCTTTTTTTTGGGGAAGTGGAATACATAGTTTATAAATGAAAAGGGGTGGTATTTTTGTAAGTATACATTCATGAATGGGAAAAGAATTTCATTTTCAAAGAATCTAAATATATAGTGGATAATAATGGGGTATATATTAGTTTTGGTTGAGATATCACTAATCTACACATTTATAAATTATTTTTTATTATTTTTATGGACTTTTATCTCTTAGTTAAACCATTTTGACCATGTTTTACGTTTATCAAAGTAAATAAATTTTTCATGATTAAAATATTTTTATGCATAAAAATTAAATTTACATCATTACCCAATTTGAATATTCTTATTCCAAATATTAAATACATTTTATTAGATTAAATTTATAAATGTGATAAAAATTATTTTTAATATAAGTATTTATAATAAGAGAAAATAGTATTTTGAAAGAAAATGTTATTTTAAGAATAAAATTAATTTTATTATTATTCCTATAAATTCATAATCATTAGATTAATGGTATTATATTTTATTTTTTAAACAACATATTTTATTCAATTTATTATTCAGTAGTGTCCAATTTAATTTATTTGGATAAACAACATATAGAAAAAAAATCTTTGAAGAATAACTCATTTTACCATTAAATAATTTCATCATTGTTTATATCCATTTTATAATAATTTTATGAATTATTTTTATATTTTTTGTGTGTATAAATATTACATTTCATCAAATTTTATATTCGAAATTGGAAAAAATTATATTTTAAAATAAAAATAATTTTTAAAAATAATTTTTTTTTTTAAAAATTATAGCCATGAATTATTAACAAAGTATTGGTAATAGTAATTTATTTATTTATTGGATGTCATTAAGTTATTTTAAAAATCATTAATTGAATTTTATCCAAAAAAACATAATAATGTCATGTTTTTAAAAGTAATTACTTTAATAAAAAAATATATTTTATAAAATATATTTCATTAAAATAAAAAATAGTTTCACAAATTTATTGGTATCCTAATATTGTATTAAAAATTAATTTATTTTACATCATGTAAATTATTTACAATAAAAATTTATATTTTTATTTCTAAATAAACTTTATATATTTTAACTATATATTAGTAACTCCAATCTTGAAAGATGTTTACTAGTATTATACCCAATGGTTATATAACCTTTTATAATGGTCATATAATTGCAATATTACCCCATTTTCATCCTATAAATTCATTCCATTCTAATTTCACAAATCATACTTCTCCTTTCCTTGATGTTAATTTTTTATTTTATAATATGATTTCTCCTTTCATGTTATTTTTTTTATTGTTGGTTTATTTCTACAAATGGTGATTCTCAACATTGAGGATGATTTATAGAATTTCCTAGTTGTAATAAAATTATTCTATTATATTTATTTACCCCATTTAATTTATTCACTTTTAAGATATTTAATCATCTATGATATGTAATAATCCATGGTATGTAATACATGGTTTCATATAATTTTATTTTAATTTTACATTTTGGTTGAATAAAGTGTTTTTTATTTAAAAAAATCTGTTGTAACTTATTTCCAGATCTTTATCAATTATTTTTAACTAATAGACAATTTTATTAAAAATTATATACCTATAATTTAATGAAATAAAAATTACTTTAAAACCATAGGTGTTGAAACCAAGGAATAATGGTAGATATTCCTTTTAAGTGATAAGATTTGATTGTCTTATATGGGTTAGTTGTTCCTCATTCACTTGAGGTTGATCCTTGTTTTTGTTTAAAATGGATGTTTGGATGTATTCTAGGATAAAAAAACATGGATAAATGATCAAATGTTGGGTAACTCATTAGAATGGTATAGTTTAAAGAATTTTAGTTTTGATTTTAAATTTCCATAGGTATTTTGGGACTGAAGGAGCCATGGGTGCTTCGTGAGAGGTGGTAGGCCTTATATAAATAGGTATATTGTGGTTGTATCATATTTTGAGTATGTAAAATAAAGTTGATTTTGTGGTTATGTCTTGTGAATTCAAAATCCATGCAAGGAATGGTGGTTTAAAGTAGCTGGGTGATGTAACATACTCAAAGAAGAATTTTTTTATATGAAAATGTGTTTATCTTCAAGTGGTTAAGTAACCTTGGGATTTTAATGAGATCATGTTCTGGTGATAATGGATGGTCCCTTCAAGGATGGCCATTAGGTGAGTAGTTTTGAATAGATGGTAAATTATAGGAATTTAATTGTACTTAAGAAATCATGTTCAATTAAAGAAGGTCACTATGGGGTAATTCCTTGATGAAGAAACCCAGGGATGGGGCATGTGGTGAATCTTTGGAAATACTGGTGGTGGGTTTATGAATTAAGAGATGGTGATTTTTTACTTTGGTTCTCTGGTGAATCATAACAAATTTTTTGGATTATTTCAGGATATCTGTGATGATTATAGATAAATATGTGGTGGGAAAATTGATTCAATATGGATTATAGATATGTGAGTTGGTTTAAACAGTAATACAGGCATTTATATGATATTGTACCATTAATTAATGACATATAAAGGTAATTCTTAGCTGGGGATAGCTGATATAATGTTAGAGCTTGTTTTTTCCTCTACTATAGTGATGTTATAAATAACTAAGAGTGGTTTGGAAATGTGATTTAGCTGATGAGTTCTGCTATGATGGGTTCTATATATTTTCTTAAATTAATTCGGTGTTCTTTTAGGGGTAAAATAATGTCCCTAGTTGTTAGTGACAACCGAGTGTCGGATAGATTAGTTGAGGGTTTTTTTGTGTGTATGACATAAAAGGAGTCAGAGTCCTCGCTCATGGGTCGAGATGAAATGTTTTGTCGATAGTAGTCCATGTGTAGTGTACTTATTGAATATAGGTTTCTATGAGTGTGTATAATTATGGGAAGATAATATGCATAATCCTGAGATCACTAATACAAAAATGGGCTTTATCAGCACTCAAAATGGGCTTTAACATCGCTAAAAAGCACTATAATTCTCATTGTTGATAAAGGGAGCCTTTATTTTCACTTTTTTCACAGCACAGATAAAAGGTGGTGCTTCTCTTACCAGTTTTTGTAGTAGTGAATTTAAAGTGTCCCTTCGGTGTTGGGCATGTGACCCATGCATTAGGTGGTGGAGATCTCTATTGATCTATGGAAAGACTAATGTGTCCATAAGTATGGTGAATTCAGATACATTTAGGATGTTTTTATGTTGATCAATATATACTTCCAGGATCACGATAGTTTTAGTGATTCTTTTATGGTAGTGGTTACCATCTATGCATTTAGTATTTGATCAATATAATATTCTAGTAACAGTGTGAATGACTAGGGAGCCATAATAATTAATAAATATTATTAATTATAAGTAATCATTTTATAGATTCATATTTATTATATCTTTATAAATAATTTTATGTAAATTTTTCAATCAAAAATGAAATAGTTATTATTCTAACTAAATTGCTTTCCCTAAATTATATGAATTTAATTAAAAATAAATTTCTAAATTTAAAAAATAAAATTTGATAAAATGGAATTATTTTACTATATCATAATATCAAATTAAAATTATGGTAATTTTTGGGATTTTTCTGAAAATATGGATTTTTAGGTGAATAGTGAAATGTAACATTTTTTATAAAGGATGTCATTTCTATTCATGTATATCAAAAATTCACATTCTATTTTGGATTCTTTTTAAACTAAAATTTATCTAATTTAACTAAATTAATAAAATTAATATCATAAGAATCAATGATTTTATTTAATTTTTTACAAATTCTTTTTTTGGATTAAAAATTTATTTTTTTATTATATTAAAAAAAATTATACAACATATAAAGATTGAATATTGAAAATGGATTAAATATTTGGAATCAGTAATTTCAAATTAACTCATGTGAAATTTTTATTTTCTTCATAAAAATTAGTAGCCCTGGTAAATTTTCTTCGCCATGGTAAAGGATAAAATAGGTTAATTGCACTAAAGAAAAAAATTAGATTCCACATCAGGGTTTTAACATCAATTATATATTAAATGACGCTAAAAAATTATTAGTTTTGGTTATTTATATAAATTACATTAAATTCATTTTTCATTTAATTTTTAACATTGGTTATTAAATAACAAATGTCAAATCCCTTCGGTAAGGGGTTTTAATGTTATTTATTTAAAAGCCTCCATTAAAGCCCATTATTTAAAGTCATTTTTTTAATTAATGATGTTAAAATGCGAATATTAAGATCAACTTTAAAAAAATAATGTTAAAACTACTCGATATAAAAGTTTCAAAGTTATTTATATGAATAATCAATGATAAAATTAAAAAATGCATTATTTTCTAGTGATATTTCAAATTTATTAATGTGCCTTTCAAATTTTAAAATCCCACCTAAATTTTATTAGTTTGTAAAACACATTTTTAAGAACTCTATATGTGTATTATTCCTCTATTTTTCACCATTTTTTATCTACTCATGCTTAAATCCATAACATACATCCATCAGTTCTACTTTCACTAGTTCTTATTTCAATCCATAACATAAATTCACCAGTTATTCTTTCATTATACAAATTTTTAGTTATTAGATTTCATAATCAATATAAATTTTGATGATTTCTTTTTGATGATAATAAGTAATATTTTGATAAATTTCCAAATATAAAATTTATACATGATATTTATAGTCTATAGTTTAAAATTCCTCCCCACCCAGAATTGAGTTTACCTCACAAGTTCTTTCCTTAATGGAAAATGATGAAGGATATCAAAAAAATTGTGGTATTGAAGTCAAAGATTTAAGTTTCGTTTTATTATTTTCATTTGTCTTCACTATTTTCAATATTATCTACCCTATAATATTATCCAAGGGATTAATCTATGTTGAAATATTAAAAATAATTGGACACTTTTGGAATTAGTTATTTTTATAACAGACGTAAAAAATGGATTATAACATCAATTGTTTAATGAAAAACATTATAAACTAGTTTTGATATTAGTTATACAAATAGCTAATTATTAAAGTCATTATTTTTTTAAAATAATAATTTTAACTTATATTAATAATAATATTTTTTAAAAATATATTTTCCATTTCTCTTATAATTACATCACCTAAAAATCAACGATTAAAACTTACAAAAAATCAACATAAAAACCAATTTTTATGCTTGTCTTAGGGATAAAACATTGTGATAAGGTCGAAAAATTTAATCATAAATCTCATTGAATGAGAATATTTTTACCATTATCACCTTATATTATAAATTGTATTTATTTAGTTCCAATTTACCATTATTTAGGCATTTATAATATTTAAAAGTTAATAATAATTTCAAGAGTACCACACCCCTCACTTATAAAATGGAACATCCAATACTCACATATTCATAGACATTGATCACTCTATATTTAATAAGACCTATGAAAATACCTTCTCAAATATCCTACCCATTTTCTAAAGGTTTTTATCTCTCTCAAAACCCATCCTATAAGGCTTAAGGTCTAAGAAAAAGGAGGCATTCCAAATAATTGTCATAACACTTAACCAGGTTCATTAATAATTATTTATTTTCATATTTAATTCAAAACTATCATAACCATGATAATATAATAACATTAGTATATACAATATACTTAAATTTTATTTTTTTTATGTTAAAACCATTTTTCAATTTCTTTTAGATCCTATAGAAATTTAAAACATTGCTTGTGTGTATGTATGAAAAGCCACCATGGAATGATGTCATTTTTTTCCTTATAGCCTCACACGTATAGTAAAAAGGATGAAAAAATCAATGAATATAATAATAATAACATAAATATTATTCTATAAAATTAAAAATTTGTATATTTTATTCCATTCTATCATTTAGAAAATTGAAAAGAAGATCATGTGTATGAGTGGACTTCTGCCTCTATGAAATGACTTGTTTCGTTTTTCTTTTAAACCATTCATGGATATTTCTACAATTGTGTTTATTGTTTAAAAATAATATTTATTTAATGATTAATATTTTAGATATGTTGGAGTAATAACCCCATTAATCATGGTAAACCTATAAAAAATTTTGGGATTATAAAACAAGAAACCTCAAAACATCCAATGTAAAAATAACTAATTTAATAAATAAATAAAACATTGTAATAAATGAAGTAAAAGGAGTAATGAAAATTAAATGAACATATAAAGGGTTTTTAATCAAGTAAATGGTTGATATAAATATTATTTTTTATCAGTAATAGAACATATAAAGCTAGATGGGACATATGGTAAAGTATTTCTCATCTAAATTTCCATTCATTGGGAATCATTCCATTTTCACCATATGTTATCATTTATGCGGTGCATATACTACCATACGATATACACACCAACTAAATTTTTTGATAGCTTGTATTATATATAAGACCAAGTTTTACTGAACAAGAATATATTTTTAATATTATATTTTAATATGATAATTATCGCCTAGCCAATAGAATTTTGGGTATGAATAGGGTCGACTAACTTAATAAAATATATATGTTACACATTTCTATTAATTATCTGTTGAATAGAAATGAAATAAAATCATTTAAAAGAAAACAACTTTTTTTCTAAAAGATGGTATTTTTTTAAACATGGTTTAGTTGTTCATTTTGAAAATAATTTAAAATTAATTTTCTATAATTTTATAAAATTATTTTGAAAATTTAAATATAATTTTTGAGATTAGAATACCAAAATTATATTAGGGAGAATTATTTTTCTTTTTCTAAGAAGATACGTTTTTTGATGAATAGTTAAAAATACTAAATTTTAATTAAGAAAATTCATTTAATTTAAATTATTTATAATGATAAGTTTTATTTTAAATTTTTTTAAAGTAAAATTATTTATATTTTATATCAATTAATCAAATATAGGTCATTGGAATCATTTTAATATTTAATTTAGATATAAAAACTTGGAAAGCTTTTGAACATTTTAACTTTAAAAACCCAATTTCTCATCCCAACTATTGGATTATTTTTAAATTGAATTTTTCCAATAATATGAATTGAATTTATAAAAATGGATTCCATATTTTTAATCATAATAATTTCTAATTTATAATAAAGAGAGAACAATTTTTTACCTAAATTAAAATTAAATACAAAAAAAATAACTGTCATGGTTAATGTAAAAATGGGTTTTCCAGGGGGTAAACTAAAAATATAAGTATAAAATTGAACTAAAACTTGTATAAAAACTATTTTTTCACATAGTTAAACCATTAAACCTATAAGGTTCAAAAATATCCTATTTTGGACCCTTTTTCCATATGGAAAATATGAGAGCTCTCAATTATTTTCAAAATTAAAATGTGTTTCCAATCCCCCAATTATAAAAGCCACTCTCTCCCCTCTCTTAATCATACCTTCAAACCACTTTAATTATGAAAATTTCATGAACCAAGTTAGGATTCTATCCAAACTAACACTGATCTCGACCCTTGGCATGGCCTGAAGGGTGTTATCGATCCCTAAGGGATGGAAACTATTTCCTAGGTATCAACAATACACTTTGGGAAAAATATCACCCATTTATATAAAAATAAACAATCCATAAAGATAAAACATCACATAACAGATAATCAAAACCAAATGTGATAAAAAAAGTTTAGATCCAAAGTTTTATAAGTTTAAACAATACCAAAAATACCACAATAGAAAAGGAAATATTATAACACCCCAAAACCTCTATGCAACAAGATGGATATCACCCTTAAGCCACCTCCATCAATAGCTGCAAGAAGGGGAACACTAGAAACTGAATCCTCCATCACCACCATGGAACATATTTCCTTTAGAAGGGTCATACATACAAAATTCTTCATACACCAAAAGATATATATAGGGTGTGAGCCAAAGCCCAGTGGGATTCCACCTAAAGAAAAATATTTCATGCTCTAACATTATAAAATAAATCAACATGAACATTTTAATAACATCTTTGGAAAAAAATCAAGGAACATTTAAAAGAAATTTTTTTTATGAAAACACTTTTAAAGTAAAAAAATTATCAAAAAAAACATTCTTTGAAACCACAATGTACCCAAAGTCCAATGAATACTGATGGTCAGAACCTCATCATAAAAATAATCATGTCACAAGAGATCATCATGGGAAATTACTATATGTAACTAGCACAGGTGGTACCCTATGAACATCATACCTCAGTGATCAAAATCCCCCAAAAAAACCAACAACTTCCTTGTGCAGGATAAACTAGTGAGGACTCCTTACCAAGATCTACTGGTATCCATATCATAATCTAAAACTGACAACTTCCTCATGTATAAGACAACATATGGGAATGAATCCAAACTTCTACTGGTATCTGATCATATCACCTATTTAGTTAGTGTTTTAGTGTCAATCCTTCTAGAAGAAAATGGACCTCATCCCCGCTGAATCAACTAGAATACTAGTTCAAGTTCACCCTCCTAGATACCCAAGATTCAATTTATTCTCAAATTATATTTCAAATATCACATAAATAATCACTTTCACATACACATACCAAGCATCTAGAACACATAAGGTATAATCAACTTTCAAAATTATCATTGATCTAATGATCAAGGATCAGGTGCAAACCACCATTTTCCATAAGGGAAAAAAATTTAATATTCACATGCACACTAAAACCATTTAAAAATATATTTTTCACCATTTTCAAAATTCATGAAAACAATTTAAAAATAAAATAACAAGGTAATATATGAAATCCAACCATTTTCATGGAAAATCACCTTTTAAATCAACACACAAACTAAATCCATTTTATAAAGGGCTTCACATCACTTACTTAATTCACAAACCACATTTAATGTGCACAAAAAATAATCTCACAGGTTTTAAAACCCATTGATTTTACAAAAAAAACTTTTAAAACATTAAAACACTAAAAACCCTTTAAAACACATTTTTCACCTTTCACACAAATCATAAAACTATTTCAATAATCCTCACAGTGAAGAACACATGAAATACAACCATTTTCCTTTAAAAAATCAATTATCATCACATATGAATCTCAAAACATTTTTAAAACATATTTCACATGAAAAAAATAATCCATAGAACACATTTAAACAACCAATAAGGAAAACCAAAATCATTAAATAATGTAAAAGTATGGTACCACCTACCTCAAGATTGGAAGCTTCTGAATACTGGTGGAAAACCACAACCGCACCACTAAGGGACCCTATAAAGGCATGATCTAACCCGAAACATCATGATTACACCCAAAAACACAAGGTTGATCCCTCATTAGGTCAAAAATCCCACTAGAAAATAAGAACCCAAAGAGGGGGGAGAGAAACCCAAGAAGAAGTAATAAATAGAGAGAAAATAGAATTAATTGATGATTTCTTGAAGTTCCAACACAAAAACTACCCAAGTATTGGAGTTAAATAGGTCCAAGATGGAGAAGTGGAAGCTCCCATGGTTGTAAATCCAATTAGAATAAGATTATGAGTGATTTATGGTTAAATTAAAGAGGGTAAGGAGTAAATTATCTATTTTTAATGTCATAGATAAGTTTCATGATTAGCCCACAGATTTTTCCAAACCATGTGAAAATCATGCGTCCCATGTATTTAAGAGTAATGAGGTCACATAGTTTCCTGGGGAATGGTGCACAGTTGTACGGGAATTTGTGTGGCCTAGATAGTTCCACTTTCCAAGGTGCATGATTTTCTTTGGCCTAGTGCATAGTTTCCCCTAAGCAAGCCCCAACCATGTTCCACCAGATGTTGGGCCCAAAAATCCATTTTTTCTCTAAAAAATCCCTATAAAACTAATAAAACAATATAAGACCAAAAATAAAAAAAAGTAATACGTCAAAATAAAACATGTGATTGGAAATTCACCCCACTATAAAAACATTAAACCACAGAAATCCATTCCAATGTCTTATTAGATAACAATAACGGGTACTCCTCAACAACCTAATAATTCTTTTCCCATGTCTCATGCTCATCACTTCCATTTTATCAAAGAAATCGGACCAGTGGTATGGACTTCCCTAGAATCAATTTCTCATAAGAATCTAAAATCTGCACTAGCCACTCAAACACAGATAAATTAGGCTCTAACTCAAACTCCTCCCAATTCAACACATGTGACAGATCTGGATTATACATTTTCAACTAAGAGAGATAGAACAGATCATGAATTTATGTTAACTGGGTGGGAAAATATTGCTGTTATTACACCTTATTAACCCTCTTGATGATCTCATAAGGTCTAAAACACCTCGGTGTCAGCTTCCCTTTCTCACCAAGACAATGATTACCCAAGCAAGGATACACTTTCTAAAACACATGGTCACCCAAAGAAAACACTAATTCTCAATGCCTCTAATTAGCATAAGACTTATGATGGATCTTCCATTTCAATAAATGCTTACAGATCAAATTGACTTTATCATGTGTTTCTTGCACAAGGTTGGACCCCAATAACAAGGTCTCACCCACATCATCCCAATACATAGGGGACCAACATGGTCGACCATAAAGCGCCTCCATTGGATCCAGTTGAATAGATTATTTCTAACAGTTATTATATGAAAACCTCACTAATAAGAAATTGATATCAGACGACACTCCTAAATCCAACACACATACCCATAATATGTATATCATGATCTGGTTCTCCCAACCCATATGACCATCTCTTTGAGGGTGGTATGTCTTACTCGACTTGAACTACGACCACATCTTCTAAAGATCTTCCCAAAATAGCCAGGTAAAGTGAGGGTCCCTTTCTGAAAAAAAAAATTCAAGTGGAACACCATGAATCATTACTATCACTTTCATATACAATCATCCCAATTCATCCACTTTAGTTGAATCCCTGGTTAGAATGAAGTGGGTTGATTTGATTATATGGTCGATCACTACCAAAATTGAATTCCATCCTAAATTTATATGAGGTAGGACAATAATAAATTCTATGGAAATCTTGTCCCACTTTCAGGTAAGAATGGGTAGTGGATGAAGCAAACTGCAGGGCCTTTGGTGCTCTTCTTTAACCTGCTAACGTTTATAAGATCGCAATGCAAATTCAGTTATATCTCGCCTTGTACCTATCCATTTGAACTTCTAAGGAACATCATAAAACATATTTTTAGCACTAGGATTAATGGCCCACTAATATAGGTGGCTATCCTGGATCACCACCTTCTACAATGAAAACGGCGTCATGAAGCGGCCCCTAAATAAAAATGCACCCTTAGGATACAACGATCATTCACAAGGCACCTCCCCGCCATTTTGTTATTTGATATAATTATAGAACAACTTATCACTCAGTTGCTCTTTCTAAATCAACTCCATAAGGGAATGTGTCAGCTAAACACCGGCCAAGAACACTTCCCCCATCATGCTCCATTTCATCCAAATGCATCTGAGAAAAATTCCCCATAAAGGTCCACTCATCATTGAACTCTTTCAATTATTTCACTAGAACTTTCCTACTCAACACATCTGTAACCACATTTCCTTTCCCTAGGTTATATATTTTATAGAAAATTAAACCCTGAAGGTACTCTACCCAATGAAACAACCTCAAATTCAAGTCCTTCTAAGAGAATATATAAGCCAAACTCTTATAATCTGAATAAACCAAAAACATCTCCCCAAAAAGGTAATGATTCCATGACTTCAAGGCATTAATTACTACCAATAAATCATGTTCATGGGTTGGGTAATTATTTTCATGTGGTTAGAGTTAGTGAGAACCATACTCTACCACAAGGTCATCCTGCATCAGCAAACACCCAAGACCTAAACTAGAGGCATCACAATAGACAATGTATCCCTTTCCAGACTCTACAAATATCAAAACAAGGTCTATGGCCAACTACCTATTAATCTCCTCAAATAAATCTTATCATTTTTGGCACAACTCAAATGTTACCCCCTTTCGGGTAATCATAGTCATGGATGAAACAATATGAGAGAAATCCAGAACAAACCGCTTGTAATACCTCACCTGTCTTAGAAATGTCCTGATCTCAAAAAAATTCTTTAGCTATTCCCCTGACATCAATACACTTATCTTATATGGGTCCACTAAAACCCTTCATTCTGAGATCACATGACCCAGAAACATCACCTCCTTGATCGAGAAGGTTCACTTGAAAAACTTTTCATAGAGGCAATGATCCCAAAGGGTACCTAAAACAATCCTCAAATCTCACTCATGATCCTCCTTTATCCCAGAGTATACAATTATTTGATCCACAAATTACATGAAAAATGCTTCAACATACTGATGGAAAACCCTATTCATAATCACCATAAAGAGTACTAGGGAATTTTTAAATTTAAAAGGAAAGAACAAATACTCAAAATGGTCATACCATGCTTTGGGAGGATATTTTCAGAACATCTACCTCTATAACTCTCACATGGTGATAAAGAGAATGTAGATCAATCTTCTAGAACCAACTTTCCCACTTAAACTAGTAAAAAAGGTGATAAATATAGGAAAAAGGGTACTCATTCTTATTCTTTTCCTTATTCACCTTCCAGTAATCAATATATAACCAGAGAGAGCCATCGGCCTTCTTCGAAAACAGAATTGGGGCAGCCAAAGGTGAGATGTTCAGGTAAATGAATACTTTGGATTCCAAATCATCCAAAAATACTTTTAATTCCCTCAACTCGATGGGGTCCATACTATATGAGGGAATAGATATCGATTGTGCTCTCAGTGCCAAATCAATGGTGAACTCCACATCATGTTCTATGGGAAAACCTGAGAAATACCCTAGAAACACCTATAGGAACTCATTAACCACATGAGTTAATCCGGATTTTGGAATGATATCACAATCCTCTATCTTGACCAATGAGATCTGACAAAGGATATTTCCCAGTTCAAGAAGTGGAGGTCCATCACATTCAGACCAAGGATCCCATTCACCTTGAAAAACCTAGGTACTTCTATTAGGTTCCACTAAACTTACTCACCACATATAGAAATATATGTGTTCCTAAAAACTCACCATCCAATCCATATCAAGGATCACTTCAAAGAGTTTTATCTCCAAAACCAATAAATCTCATTCTAGATTGACCCGTGATATAGAGAGTGCACAAGATGGACACCTAAAACCATACTCTCGCATCTTACCAAGTGGAATCACTAACTCCATCATGTGGGGAATAAGCGTTGTTGGAAACATTACCACATCCACAAGATTGGTAAAAATAAAAAGAAAAAAAGGCACCAATATAAAATAGAACAATAGATAATGATGATGCAATAATAATGGTACCTCAAACTATTGTAGGCCCTGCATCATATTTTGTTGGCGCTGGATCCACGTCAAAAAGCTTCCTCATCTCAGACTAAGACTAAGAATTACCATTGATATGTGGATCTATCCAGAATTGAATTTTCCATAAATATGATCCATCTCTATTAACACAACCACCAAAACTAAAACCCATTATCTTTGTTCTGACCAGGCTGATATCCTTTTTAATTCTAAAAACCCTATACCACCCTGATATCGGTGTGCTATCTTGAAAAACTATTATAAGTTCCCCATAGTTACACACCAATGGAAAGTTTTGGGTGGAGGTACACATACTGATCGCATATGTACAGCCTTCCCATAGTGGTGGCTCATGACTGACCTAGAACTGGAAGCCACATGCAAAGATAACCAAGAAGGATTGCCTAAACCACCACTTCCCCACTTCTACTACTCATCCCACTTTCTCTTCTTCTTAGAGTAACTATCACTACCCACTAATGAAATTTCCCAGGAGAAGACAAAATTTCCCCTATAATCAATTTCTACCATCATATCATGATCAAGAAACTCGAAATACATCTTTGAGTTGAACAAAAAATCATGAGATTAGATTTCTGGTCGTATCCCCATCTCGAACTTTTAAGTCTTTAGCTACTCACTGGACACTACCTCGGGTGTGAACCAAACTAAATCTGGAAAGCGGTTAGAATAATTCATCACGGTTCAGTATACCTTGGGAATATCTATAAACTATTGGGACTTAGATAAGTATTTCTCATTGAATACAATCTTGAAATACTTCAAATCCATCTTTTCATGCTTCCCGTCATGAACCACTGAGTACCACAACTTCTGACTGGGACTTTACAACATGAATGAGGCATAGTTTACCTTTAATTCTTCTGGAGTATCAAGAAACTCAAACATCCTCTAAATCTACTCAATCCAATCCTCAGCTTCCTAGGGATCCTAGTTACCATAGAAATAAAGAGGCTTATTCTTGAGGAACTCTTGAGATTTTTCCTTTCTAGGTCCAGGTTCGGCTTCCCCCAACATGAGTAGAACCAAATCTCACTCTATGAGACAATTATTGGATAGACCTAACCATGGATTCCACTAGTCTTGGATCAATTATTGAGGGATAAATCTCTCCAGACTCTTCCCATGCCTGCACTATAGTTGTTTGGGGATGAATTTTGCGACAACAAGAAATAACCACAAAGAAAAACTATCTATATAACCACCAACATAACATTATGAAACATTTTATCAAAAAAATTAATTCCAAAATGCATCCATAAATCAAAAAAAGACATATCCAACATAATAACAAGCCAAACCACTCTACCCCCACCTAGTTTCCATGCATAGTCTGCAGCCTATGTATCTCACCTGGAGGATAAGTAAAACCAAAATTTCCCAACATCCCATAGAGGCCCAAGTCCTCTCCTTAGGTTTGTTGAACAGACACCAGACTCACAAATAGAACCCCATGCCCCATAAATCCTATCTATGGTTTATCCAGACTCTTCCCAAATAATTGAACCAAAAAGAGAGAAACCTACCTTCCATACCATTTTTCACAAACCAAGAAAATATGTCATCCAAACTGACACCTAACTAGGCCTGTGGCATGGTCCAAATGGAATTTATGATCCCCAGGGATAGGAAACTAGTGTTGGGGTGTCAAAAATAAACTTTGGGAATGATTTCAACCATTTATATAACAATAAATTACACATAAAGATAAAAAATCTACATAACTTACAATCATAACCAAATGAGATACAGAAATTTTTAGATTCATGATTTTACAAGTTTAAAAAATACCAACAATATCATAATCGAATAGGAACAATTAGAACATCCCAAAAACATCCATGTAATAATAGGTTCATCCTCATTAATCCACCTCCACCAACACCTACAATAAGTCTAACACTAGTAACCAGGTCCACCATCCCCACCACTAAATATATTTACTTTACCTGGGTTATACTTAAGAAATTTTTCATACACCCAAATTTGTATGTAGGGTGTGAGCCAAATCCCTATAGGATACCACCCAAAGAAAAAGATTTCTTGTTATAACATTAAAATATAAATAAACATGCACATTTTCATAATAAAAATGGGAACCATTTTCAGGTAACATTTCAAATAAAACATTTTCAGTAAAACACTTTTAATGAAAACTTTCTCTCAAAAAGAAACTTGATTTGAAAACATAACGTACAAAAATTCCAAACTATACTGATGGTTAGCACCACATAAAAAAATAATCATGTCAAAAGGGAGAACCATGGAAAATCCATACAGATGACTAGAATATGTGGTACCCTATGAACCTCATACCTCATTAATCAAAATCCACCAACCAAATCCAACAACATCATCATGAAAAAAACACCATAGGGGATCCCATACCAAGGCCTGGTGGTCTTCATATCATAGGAAAAAGCCCATAGCATCATCGTTCATAAGCAACTAGAGGTGAACTCATCCCAAGGTATAGTTTTCTCTGGTCATACCACATTTTTATTTATTGTTGTATAATCAATCCAAAAAAAAGAAATTGGGCCTCATCTTCACTGAATCAGCTAGTATACTAGTTCTCGTTCACCCACAATGATACCTATGATTCCATTTGTTCTCAAATTCCATTTCAAATATCACATAAATCATCACATTCACATACACATACCAAGAATCATGAACACATAAGGAAAACACCACTTTCTTAATTCAAATTGATCAAATAATCATGGATCATGTGGAAACCACCAATTTCCATAAGTAAAACTAGTTTGATTTTCACACGCACATCAAACCAATATTAAAATACATTTAACACCACTTTCACAGTTCATAAAATCCATTCGAAAAAACAACAATAATGGAATATATAAAATCCAACCATTTTAATGGGAATAGCTACTTTTAAATCCACACACAAACCAAATCCAATTTAAAACATGCTTCACATCACTTAATAAATTCACAAACCACCATTAAGGTTCATAATAAAGAATCTAAAATAGAACAAAACCAATTTATTTTAGAAAAAAAACATTCAACACATTTACACATTTAAAACCCATTGAAAACAAATTTTTTACCTTTTATATAAATTACAAAACTCTTTCAGGAATCATCGAAATGAATCAGGCATGAAACATAACCATTTTTCTTTAGAATATCATATTTAATCAGATATTCATCTAAAAAACCTTTTAAAACATAATTCTCACCACAAAAATAATACATAGAAAACATTTAAACAACCAAGAAGGAAATTAAAAACATAAAATAATCTAAAATTATTAAACCACATACCTCAAGATTTGAAACTTCTATAAACTGGTGGAAAACCACAACTGCACCACCATGGGACCTAATAATGTAAATATTGAACCACAAACATTGTGATTCCTCCCAAAAACACAAGATCGAAACCTAATTAGGTTAAACACCCCTAGAAAATAATACCTTAAATATAGGAGTAGATAACCCTATAAGTAGGAATAAATCAAGAGAAAAGAGACATACATATTGATTTTTGAAGTTCTCACATTGAAACCATCCATGTATTGGAGTTCAAGAGGTCTAAGAGGGAGAAGAGAAATCTCTTAAGGATTTAAATCCCATCAAGATCATATTAGGGGTGATTTAAAGTTAACTAAAAATAGTAAAAAGAATAAATTTCTCATTTTTAATGACCTAGACATGATGAATAGTTAGCTCATGTGATGTTACAAACTGTTTGGTAACCATGTGTCCCTCTCTGTCAAAGAGGAATGAGTCTGCATGGTTTACTGGGGAATAGAACATGGTTGTGTGGAATAAAAAATGACACTATCCAAGGTTCATTTTTTACCCTAGACTGGCGCACAATTTACCCAACCATGCACCAACTGCACACCACATTATGTCTGGCCCAAAAAGCCTATATTTCTCTCTAAAAAATATTGGGAAAACTAAGAAGAAATGTTAAGACCAAAAACAAGCAAAGGAATACATCAAAATAAAATACTACATGTAATATAAATTCCCTTAAAAATTTACTTCCCAAATTCCCTCACCTGATCTTATAAGACTAATTTTTGGAATAAATCTATTCTAGGAAGACTTTAGTCCAAACCTAATGAGGATACTTGAAGAAGAGGTAATGTTCTTGAATGAGAATCTTTATTTTACTTCTTTATCCACCTATTTAGATTTTTATTAAACCATGATGATATAATAACCGCAATATATTCCATAAATTGTGATGATTTTAAAATAAATTCATTTCCTAAAAACCTCTCCATTTCTATCAAATAGGTTATGAAATTATCATTCATGTGTATGGAAGACTACTGCCTCGTGAACTGATGTTGTTGATTTCTCCATTTTAACCTCTCAATGTTGGTCATGATGATAGATATAAAGTATATATATAATATTTATAATATATTTAAACCTCTAGAGTCACTATATCATAATATATATATATATACCTTCAGTTCCATAGTATATACAATAACGTCACTTGTGTGTGTGGCAGATTACCGCCTCACAAATCGATGCGATTCATCTTCCCCTAACGATTCACATGGAAGGTGATGAAGATAAATTTGATGATTATATGTGATATAAATGTAATAATTAAGATATTCATAAAATATTATGATTATTTAAAGATAATATATATCATTTTATTTCTTTACTTTTCACTCACGTAAAGATGACAACATTATTTGTGTATGTGTGGACCACTCCTTCACAAAGCGATGTGACTATATTTTCATTACTAAACCACATGGATGATATATATAAAAATATAATATGGTAAATATTATTTTATTAATAATATTTAAAGTTAAAATATTACTTAAGTCCTTTTTCTAATGATCATTAAAAAATGGAAATGTTACTTAGGTGTATGTACACCCTACCATCTCAATGGTTGTAACATACTTCATTTTTCATAAACATAATTCAAGATTGGTTTTAAAATTAAAAATTATGTAAAAATATTATAATTATGTCCCAATAATTATTATTTAAATTATATAACTATATAATATACATATTATATAGATCATTTATGATTAAGTACGCATGAAAAAACAAGTCAATTAACACACAAAACAATGAAAATAATGAAATATTGTTAATGAACTAGTAATAACATGTTATAAAATAATAATATATGATATTATAAATATTATTATGGTTATTTAATAAGTTAATAACAAGTTAAAAACAACTATACCTGAGGTTAAGGAAATTTCAATCAAGAGGAAGAGTGAGTTACGATATTTCTTAACTCAATTTTTGTTCATTATGTTAATATTCTACTTCATTGATTTTTTCATTATAAGATTATGTGTATAATTATTTTTTATTACATTATGTTATATTTATACTTTTTTATGTGGGTTTATAGTTTATAAACCTAATTGATTCATTGTATTATTCTCACTTCAACTTTATGATCTTTGTAAGGGTTTACTTCATAATCACAATTTAATAAAGATTGTTCATTCTTGAATTTCAATTGATGGAAATTATATGATCATTATCTAATAACCAATTTCATTTTATTATCCTCTAGTAATTCATGATATTTTCAAGTAATAATACCATTTTACTAATCTTTGGTACTTAAAATGTTATATAACATGGTTTTAAGAAAATATGACTTTACTTCATTCTTCGGTTAGAAATTTGTTTTCTTCCAAAACCATGTTTTTTAAAAAAAAATTCAAAAATGTTTTTAACCTTTTTAAAATTATTTATAAAATTAATTTTCACCCATTTTCAATCCTTAAAAAATCATAATGATCCTTATGTCATTTTTAAAATAATTCCCATTTTGATTTTACCAAAAATGTGAAAGGAATCTTCTTATTGTCTTCCAAACAAGGCACATTTCAAACTTTTTACCGAGCAAAAGGAATGTTCCTTTTTACTTTTAAGAAATGTATGGAATTACCATAAATTGTGACCATAATTTCTTTTAATATTCCTTTGAAACACCCCAATCTTCCACAATACGCTTCTCTTTGAATAATACAATAGCTTGCATTGTACGCAACTTCGAGTTCTAGCACACCACGACCAATCAAGCTAGCCGTTATGAATAGTAATACCCACTTTTTGAAATTTAATAAATTTTATTTTCCAAAATGGAATTCATTTTTGGATTCGGAATATCAAAATTATCTTAGGGTAAATTTTTTGTATTTTTCTGAAAACTTTTAATTTCTGATGAATAGTGAAAAACACTGCATTATTGTTTAAAATCAACTATTTATTTAAATAATTATTTATTTTATTTAAACTTATTTTAAGAAAAAAATAGATAAAAAATAATTATGTTAGTTCAATTTAATTCATTGGAGTCGTTTTATAATAAGATTATATGTTTAAAATTTTATTGAACTTTTTAACGTCTTTTACGCACCTTCTAGGCACGATAGCAAATTTGCATAAAATGTAATTTTTCCTACTTCAGTGAATTGAATTTAAAAAAAAAACCAAGAGACACTGTTGAAATTATAAGTAATATTTGGTTCAATGGGATGGAAATAATATTTGGTGAATAGTAACTTTGGGATTTTATTTACCACGGTTTAAAGTAAATATGGTAATTAAATGTAAAAATGATATTATAATTAACCTAGCACATGTCCTAATTCTATTGTATAATTATCTTTTGAACAAAATAAACCTTAGTAATAAAATATTAACCTCTATGACTCACATGGATCAGATTAGGACATTTTTTATTATTTTATTTAAATAAGAGTTAAAAGTGGTAAATTCAAATTTTTATAACTAAAACATTTTTAATATAGGTCTATACATAAGATAAATTCAACTATAAATATTAATTAAAAATATAAAAATATTTCCTACATAATCGTATTTTATTTATAATTTTTTTACATTAAATAGTTAAATATATTTATGACACAATGATGATGCAGTAATTACCATATTAATAAAAGATTATAACAATTGATATTATAAATATACCAATAAATGTAAATTGATACTTCTGATTCATTCCACTAATTTTATAGGTTAATATGACATTTTAGGGTCGATTAAATAATATTTTTTCAAAGTGATAAAGTTGTTATGACTTTCATAAAAACAAAATAACAAATAGTGTCAAAATTGACGTAAATGATTTTTTAAAAGAAATACTATATTATTAAATTATATAATATTCCTAAAAATATGGGTTTTGGAAAAAGGACTTATATAAGGTTAGATATGTCAGCAATGAACCACTTTGGTTTCTCTTGGCTTTTTATATTATTTTTATTAACCATTTATTATAATAATACATGAATACATGGTAAAAGTTAAACGATTTAACTAAGAGTTAAATCTAAAAGATAAGGTTAATATGGTGACCTAAAACTATCTAAAACCTATATTTGGAAATGTTTTAGACCACTATTTACCTTATCCTCTAAATAAATCCTTTTGGAGCCATTATAAACAGAATATTATTGTATACTAAATTAATATTTCAATCTTTTCTTAAAGTTCCTCTCACCTCTCTTGTGAAAGGGTACTTCCCCTTCTCTCAAAATCACACCTCCAAAGCCATTTTTCTAATCCAAATCCAATATAAATATCTTCCAAACTACCCTCACTACAACCTATAGTCCTTACTTTGATCAGAAATCTTACCTAAGGATCCCTTTTGATCAAATCAAAAGGAAGCACATGAAGAAGAGGTAATAATTTTATCACCTCTTTCAAAGTTCTTTTCTTCTTCCATTTACCCTTTGTTTGTTTTTTCCATAACAAAATAATAACTCCAAAACCTTCTAAATACTATGATTTTATTATAAATATATTACAACCATGTTTATTCTTCAATCCATCCTATGAATGACAAAGTCACCATACGTGCGTACGTACGGCTTACTGCCTCCACATAGTGGTGTAGTTTGTTATTCAACACTTAATAATTTGGATGGGCATAATAATGAGTATAAATGATATAAATAATAAATATAAAATTTTAATAATTCTCTATATATGATATACCATCCAATTACATACAATTTTACCATCAATAGAATGGTATTATTGCTCGTGCGTACGTACAGATTACCATCTCCACGAATGCGATGAGATCCATTCCACATCGTAACCATTCAAGAATAATGTTCATTGTATGATTAAAAAAAATTAATAACTTAATATAATTATTTATATGAATCAAATACAACTTCTCCATAATAAACATGACTTACGTAAAAAAACATATGAAGGAAAATGAATCAGTTAACACCCAAAACAATGATACAACTAAAATATTATTAAGAAATAAATATTAGAAGATAATATATGATATCATATGTATCTATATGGTTATTTTATAGTTTAATAACAATTATTTAAATATTATATATAATTTTAACGTACCAATGAACAAGGAAAATTACAAGGTAAGGGTTAATTTTACAATCTCTTTATTATCCAATGTTGTTTATACGTTAGCATCTACTATGACCTCTTTATCATCCACATTTGTGCTTCTTAAAACATTTTTTCAAAAAAAATTACTATTTCCTAAAATATGGGTAAAATTAATTTATACCCTTTTTTAATTTTTATATATTTTTTTGAAATGAATCTTTTCGTTGTTTTCCAAACAGGGTACTTTATGACTTTTTCGATAAATTAAGGTAAGAATGTTTTTTTAACGTATACAGTGGGTGCGGATATTTTTTTCCATTATAACATCTTTTAAGATTCCCTTACAATCTTATAAGAATTTTTTTAAAATAAATGTTTTTTATATTTATGTGACTTTTAAATTATTTTAAAATAGAAAGAGATATTTCTCTCAAATAGTTTTGATTTCATCTATGTCAACATCCTTTTATGGATTTTACACTTGTTTTAAGTTGATTTATTATGATACAATATTGCATATTGTGCTGAAGGATTTATGATATGTTTGACTATGGATGTGTTATTTTTATACCATTCATGTTTTACGGTTAAAGTATTATCATTTCATATGCCATTATTAATATGAATGTTTATGTTATGTTTCAGCCTTTTCATATGAGGAATGCATTAGACTTAGTAAGTGACGGGTGGAGCCTGCTATAGCTCTTTGATCCCTCGGTAGGTCTCATGAGAAAAACCAGTTTCTTGGAACAAGGCTTTAACAAAATCTTATTTCTAATCTTGGAACGAGGCCTTGAGTATGTGGTTATGATGTTCGGTATTATGCATTCCTTCATTAAGAAATTGACTATTGATATTACATTTTATTATTTGACTAGTAGAAAATCCATGTGAATAAGTAAATACCATTATTTGATTTATTTTTTCTATATTATACTGAATTTTATGTTTAAAATAATTGTTTTTTAGTCTTATACATTTCCTTAAATATTTATTCTTGTTTATAAAATTTTCTGCTATATTGTTATCCTTAATGAGCATCTGAGCTCACCCATTTATTATGTTTTATTTTTTCTAATATTTGAAGAAGCATATTATGAATAACCTTCAAGAATATGTTAAGGGACATGATTGTGTTCAAAGGGGACATAATGTTGTTGTTTTTCAATTTCAAAATGTAATGTAAAACTTATGTATGTATCTAGTACTTCCAATGCTACTAAACTGATCGGTCTTTCGGGACTTGATCCTTTGTGATCATGACAATGTTATGTAATAATGCACCGACTCTGGATAATTAGGGTCGGGGTATTACAGTTGGTATCAGATGAAGTTTTGTACAAACCTTGGAAGCTAGATTTAGAAAAACTTTGATTATATAACATTACCCTAAAATAGATTTTGAGGATTAGTATAGAAGAACTTCCTATAATTTTGGTAATGAAGAGATTTTGTGTATTTTCCAAGTAATACATCCATGTTTATATACGAGCAGGTAGAGGCGGCTCTGGTACAATTTTACCTAGGAGTGAAAACTTCAACAAAGAGTTTTGGGCTTGACCTAGGGTATTCTGTTACCTGGTAACAGGCCTTGTTGAACTATTGGTTATGACTCTCCCAGGGGATATGCTTAGGATAATTCACATTTTCCATAAAATCCATCATAAAGAATTTATGAGTAAATACTTCCTCAAAAAAATTATGATTATGGATTATATGCATAAACTGCTCAATTTATGTTAGGTATTTTACTAGTTTACAATTATGTATTGTGGTTCATAATATAATGTAGTGTATTCCATTATTTAGAAATAGAACCTTGTGGAAAGAATGGAAAATTTATCAATGCATGTAATTCGTATAGGGATTTCCCTCATACTCAAGATAATTGTAGTGGAGCTAGTGATGAAACTGGGGATGAACAACTTATAACCATACTGGGAAAACTTAATCAGGTTATGAATAATAACCATACCTATATGGAGCACCTCAATCCATAATACAGAGGATCAATGTTAGACAGCTTCATGATGCAAAAATCACCAACATTCAATGGGACTACAAATCCATTGGTTGCTGAGTAATGGATAGGTTTCTTAGAGAAAATATTTCATGCTTTGGGGAGAAGTGAAAGGGAAAAAGTTTTCCGGGCAGTTTATCTCCTCATGGGAGATGCAGATCAATGGTGGTCATTAATTCAAAACACAAAGGAGGATGAAGATGTATCAAATATAGAATGGAGGGAGTTTAAATATATTTTCTTAGAAAAAAATACTTTCTTCGTGACCATCAAGTGGATATGGAAAGACAATTTCTAAGTCTGAGGCAAAAAGAGGATGAGAATGTCTTAAAGTATGTGGCTAACTTTACAAGGTTATCAAGGAAGGCAGCAGATTATATACATAACCCAAGGAGTAAGATTGATTGATTATTTGATGAGTTAAAACCATTTCTCCATCAAGAATTAGTCTCGTAATCCTTATCATTGTACGAAAATATATTCTCATGTGCTATCAAGACAGAAAATGAATTCTCTAAGTCTTACGACATTAAAGAAAAGAAAGAGAAGAAGATATCTGATCAAAAATCTATAAATTGAAATGAGGGGAATAAGGGAAAAGTTGAATTTCTATCCAGTAGAAATGCGGGTAAAAACACTCTGGTTCTTGCCTGAAGGGAATGGGAGTCTCTTACAAGTGTGGTGAAAAAGTTCATCAAACTCGTGATTGCAAGGGAAATAAAGAGGGTGTCAATGTTGAATGCTACAATTGTATATAAGTGGGGAATTGTGCAAATTAATTTCCTAAGTTCCAAGTAAACTTACGTTATAAAAGGAAAAGGGAGAAAGGCCAAGATTATGTGATCACTACTACAAAGGTGGAAGCTCTGAATGACGTGGTGGAAGATGCTTTGAGCCAAACGAATCATGGAGTTTTGAAAAAGATGATAGTTCAAAGGGATATTATGTTTATGGATCTAGTAAATATGGATATTGTAGTAATTAGGGAATTTGAAACAAAAATACTTTTTTTAATGGTTTCCAAACAATCCTTACTATAAAGGATAAAATGTTCTCTGACTTATGATGAAGAGTTTCAAAAAATTGAAAGATGTGAATGATGGGAGATTGATTGACTTCGTATATGAATATGGAATTTTGAAATTTGGTAGGATACTTTGTGTTCCCAACAGACTTGATCTAAAAAGTGAATTATTGGATGATGCTAATAGCTCCAATTTCTCTATACACCCTAATAGAACTAAGATGTATAGAGATTTGAAAAACATTTTGGTTGGGACAACATGAAGAGGGTGATTTTTGATTATGTGTCAAGATGTATGGTTTTTCAAGAGGTGAAGGCTGGAAGACAACATCCTTGAGGAGTCATGAAACCTTTTCCCATACCTTAGTAGAAATGGGAAAATATTTTGATGTACTTTGTCATGGGGCTACGAAATACTCCTAGAAGGAATGATGCAATATGGGTCATTGTTGATCGCCATACCAAGTCCACACATTTTCTTGATATAAGAGAAGATTTACCACTGGAATGTTTAGAAAGACTATATATTAATGAAGTTATAAGACTTCATGGAGTACCCATATCAAATTTTTTGATCGTGATCCTCATTTTACATCATGATTATGGAAAACCCTTCAGAAGGTACTTGATACTAAACTTCGTTTGAGCACTATCAACCACCCTTAAACTAATGGACAATCATAATGGACTATTCAAACCTTAGAAGACATGTTGAAATATTTCTCACTTGACTTTCAATGTATGTGGGATCAATATTTAACTCTGGTATAATTTTACTATAACAATAGCTTCCATTCAAGTATTCAGATGGCAGCATAAGAAGCGTTATATGGAAAGAGATGTCGCACACCAACTTTTTGGGATGATGTTAATGAAAGAAAACTTGTAGGCTCAGAACTTCTTGAGTAAACTATGGAAAAGGTAAAGATTATCCAAACCCACATCAAAGTAGCTCAAAGTAGGAAAAAGAGTTATGCTGATAACCAAAGGAAGGATTTGAAATTTCAAGTAGGAGATTATATTTTCTGGAATGTATCTCCAGGGAAGGGTGTTATGTAATTCGGTAATAATGGTAAAGTAAGTCCTAGGTACATTGAACCTTTCGAAATTCTAGAACGAATTGGAGTTTTAGCTTTCCCTTTGGAAATGCCTCTAAGTCTCTCCAAAGATCATGATGTGTTCCACGTATCAATGTTGAGAAAATACAAGTCTCTCCCAACACATGTACTCACATAGAAGAAATAGAACTGGAACCCGATTTGTCTTATAGTGAAGAGCTGGTAAAGATTATTGATACAAGAGAACAAGTTTTGAGAAAACGGTTGACTCTTCTGGTACAAGTTATATGGAGAAACCATAATATGGAAGAGGAAATGTGGGAACTCGAGGAGATTATGATGAAGAACCAACCAAATATTTTTATGAAGTAGTATTTTAAAAATTTTGGGGATGAAATTATTTGAAGGAGGGAATAATGTAATGCACCAATCTTCCATGGTACAATTCTCTTTGAATAATATAATAGCTTGCGTTGTACGCAACTTCAAGTTCTAGCACACCACGACCAATCAAACTAGCCATTATGAATAGTAATACCCACTTTTTGAAATTTTATAAATTTTATTTTTCAAAATGGATATCATTTTTTGATTTGTAATATCAAAATTAGCCTTGGGTGAATTTTTGGTATTTTTCTGAAAACATTCAAAATTTGATGAACAATGAAAAATGATCTGTTATTGTTTATAACCGAATTTTAATTTAAATAATTAGTTATTTTATTTAAAATTATTTTAAGTCAAAATAGATACATAATACCAATATTAGTTAAATTTAATTCATTGGAGTCATTTTATAACTAGATTAAATGTTTAAAATTTTATTGAACTTTTTAACGCCTTTTACCCACCTTCTAGGCATGTTATAAAATTTGCATAAATCATAATTTTACCACTTCTGTAAATTTAATTTCAAAAATCTGAGTGACACAATTGACATCAGTAAGTAAAATTTGGTTCAACAGGATGAAAATATTTTTTGGTGAATAGTAACTTTTGGATTTTATTTACCATGGTTAAAAGTAAATTGCGTAATTAAAGGTAAAAATGATATTATAATTACTCTAAAACATGTCCTAATTCTATTGTACAAGTGTTTTTAGAAAAAAATAAAACTCAGTAGTAAAATATGTTCTTATTTAATCCACTTGTATTATATTAGGACATTTATTATTATTTTATTTAAAGAAGAGTTAAAAGTGTTAAATTTAAATTTCTATAACTAAATTTTTTTAATACGGGGTTATAAATAAGATAAATTAGACTATAAAATTTAATTAAAAATCTAAAAAGATTTCTTACATAATTTAATTTTATTTATAATTTTTAAACATTAAATAATTAAAATTATTTACGACACACTGATAATGTAGTAATTACCTTATTAAAGAAAGATTAAAATAATTAATGTTATAAATATAACAATAAATGTAAATTGAGACTTCTGATGCCTTAGACTAATTTTTTAGGTCAATATGTCATGTTAGGGTTGACGAAATAATTTTTTTTCTAAGTGATAAATTTTTTATGACTTTCACAAAAACAAAATACCAAATAGTGTCAAAATTCACATAAATGAGTTTTAAAAAAAATATTATATTATTAAATGATAGAATATTCTAAAAATATATGGTTTGACCAAAGGACTTATATAATGTTATATAGGTTAATAATTAACCACTTGGGGTTCTCTTGACTTTTTATTGTAAGTTTATTAACCATTTATTATAATAATACAAGAATACATGGTAAAAGATAAACTATTTAACTGAGACTTAAATATAAATGATAAGGTTAATATGGTGATCTAAACCTGTCTAAAACCTATTTTTTGAGAGTTTTTTTACCCAACCCCACCTTATCCTTGAAATAAATCCTTTTGGTTCCATTATAAACTGAATATTATTGTATAATAAATTAATATTTCAAGCTTTTCCTAAAGTGACCCTCACCTCTCTTATAAAAGGTACTTCCCCTTATCTCAAAATCACACCTCCAAAGCCATTTGGCTCATCCAAAACCTATATAAATGTCTTCCCAACTACCCTCAATTCAATCTAGAGGCCTTAATTTGATCATAAAGCTGACCTAAGGATCCCTTTTGATCAAATCAAAAGGAAACACCCGAAGAAGAGGTAATAATTCCATCACATATTTCAAAGTTATTTTCTTCTTCTACTTCCTATTTATTTGTTATTTCCATAAAAAAATAATAACTCTAGTACCTTCTACATACTGTGATGTTATTATTAATATGGTACAACCATGTTCATTATTCTATCCAACCCATGAATGACAAAGTCACCATACGTGCATATGTACGGCTTACCGTCTCCACGTCGTGGTGTTGTTTTTTATTCAACACTTCATCATTTGGATTGGTATAATAATGAGTATAATTGATGTTAATAATAAATATAACATGTTAGTGATTCTTTATTTATGATATATCATCCAATTACATAAAATTTCACCATCAATATAATGGTATTGTCGCACGTGCGTACGTACGGATTACCGTCTCCACGAACGTGATGAGATTCATTCCCCATCCTAACATTTCAATAATAATTTTCATTTCAAGATTAAAATTAATGTTTAAGAACTTAATATCATTCTGTATCTAAATAAAATACATCATATCCATAAAAAACATGACGTACGTAAAAAAACAAATAATATAAAATCAATCAGTTAACACCCGAAACAGTGATACTACTGAAATATTATTAACAAAGAAACATTAGAAGATCATATATGATATCATATTTATGTATATAGTTTTTTTATTATTTAATATCAATGATTTAACTATTATACAGGAGGTTAATGTACCCTTGACTAAGGAAAATTACAAGGTAAGGGTTAATTTTACAATCTCTTTATTATCGGAGGTTGTTTATACGTGAGTATCTATTGTGACCTCTTTATCATCCACATCTGTATTTCTTTAAAATGTATTTCAAAACATTTTTACTATTTCGTAGAAAATTGGTTAAATTAATTTAAACCCTTGTTTTTCTTTTTGTAAATTGTTTTTAATGTAAACTTTCCATCATTTTCCAAACAAGGTACTTTATGACCTTTTTAATAAATTTTTGTAAGAATGTTTTTTTAATGTATACAGTCGGTGTGGCTATTTTCCAACGTTACAACACCTTCGAAGCTTCCCTTACAATATTATAAGAATATTTTCAAAATAAATGTTTTATTTTATAATAATGTGACTTTTAGATGATTTCAAAATAGAAAGAGGTATTTCCCTCAAATAGTTTTGATTTCATCTATGTCAACATCCTTTGATGGATTTTACACTTGTTTGAAGTTGATTTATTATGATACAATCTTCCATAATGTCTTGAAGGTTTTGTGATATGTTTGACTATGGATGTTTAATTTTTATACCATTCACGGTTTATTGTTAAATTGTTAACATTTTATATGATATTTTTAATATGAATGTTTATGTTATGTTTCAACCTTTTCATATGAGGAATGCATTTGACTTAGTAAGTGACAGGTGGATCCTGATATAGCTCCTCAATACATTGGTTGGTCTCATGAGATAAACTAGTGTCTTGGCACAATCCCTTGACAAAATCTTATATGTAGCCTTAGAACGAGGCCTTGACTATGTGGTTATGATGTACGGCATTATGCATTCCATCATTATGAAATTGTGTATTGATATTACATGTGATTATTCAACTAGTAGAATATCCATGTGAAAAAGTAAATGGAATTATTTGATTTATCTTTTCCATATTATGCTTAATTTCAAGTTTAAAAGGCTTGTGTTTTATTCTTATACATTAACTTAAATGTTTATGCTTATTTATAAAAGTTTCTACTATATTGTTGTCCTTATTGAGCATCTGAGCTCACCCCTTTCGTATTTTTTATTTTTAACAGGATATGAAGAAGTATATTATGACTGACCTATTGGAATAGACTAAAGGATATGCGTGTGTTAAATGGGGACAAATTTTTTTGGTTTTTCAATTTCATAATGTAATGTAAAACTTATATATGTATCTAGTACATCCAAGGATACTAAATTGATCAGTCTTTCATGACTTGATCCTTTGTGATCATTCCAATGTTATGTAATAAAGAACCGACTCTGGTTCACTGGGGTTGGGTCATTACAGCTAGTATTAGAGGAATTTTAGTACAAACCTTGGAAGCTAGATATAGAAAAACTCTTATTAAATAACATTACAATAAATATAATTTGAGTATTAATATAGAATAACTTCCTAGAATTTTTTTAATGTAGTGATTTTGTGTATTTTCCAGGCAATACATCCCTGTATGGATATTAGCAGGTAGAGGCGGCTCTAGCACAGATGTACCTAGAAGTAAAAACTATGACACGGAGTTTTGGGCTTGACCTAGGGTATCCGGTTACACGATAATGGGCATTTCTACACTCTTGGTTACAACACTCATGGCAGATATGCTTAGGATAATTTACATTTTCATTACAAACCATTATGAAGGATTTATGTGTAAATAGTTCCTCAAAGAAAACATATTTTTTTATGATTATGCATTATATGCATAAACTGTTCAATTTATGTTAGGTAATTTACTAGTTTTGAATTATGTATTGTGATTCGTAATCTAATCTAGTGTATACCATTTTTTAGAAATGGAACCTAGTGGAAGGAATGGAAACCATATAAATGCACATAATCTATGTATGGATTTCCCTACTACTAAATATAATTATAGTGGAGTTGGTGATGCAGCTGGTGCTAAACAACTTATAACCATACAGGGACAACTAACTCAGGTTGTGAATAATAACCATACCCGTATGAAGCACCCAGATCCACAACACGGAGGATCAATGATAGAATGCTTCATGAGGCAAAAACCACCAACATTAAATGGGACTGAAAGTATATTTGTAGCTGAGCAATGGATAGGTTCATTAGAGAAAATATATCATGTTTTGGGGAGTAGTGAAAGGGAAAACGTTTTCATTGTAGTTTATCCCCTTCGTGGAGATGCAGATCAATGGTGTTCATTAATGAAAAACACAAAAGAGGATGAAGAATTATCAAATATGAAATGGAGGGAGTTTAAAGATATTTTCTTAGAAGAATACTTTCCTTGTGAACATCGAGCGGATATGGAAATACAATATCTGAGTCTGAGGAAAAATGAGGATGGGAATGTCACAAAGTATGAGGCTAACTTTATGAGGTTATCAAGGCATGTAGCAGATTTTATACATAAACCAAGGAGTAAGAGTGATCGATTATTTTATGGGTTAAAACCATTTCTCTATCAATAATTAGTCTCACAATCCTTCTCATTGTATGAAGATATTGTCTCGTGTGCTATCAAGATAGAAAATGAATTCTCTAAGTCTTACAACTTTAAAGAAAATCAAGAGAAGAAGAGATCTTCTAAACACTCTGGAAATGGAAATAAGGGGAATAAAGTAAAAGTTGAGTTTCCATCCTATAGTAAATGTGGGAAGAAACACCATGTTACTTTCCTAAAGGGAATGGGAGTTTATTACAAGTTTGGTGAAAAAGGACACCAAACTCATGATTTCTAGGGAAAGAAAAAGGATGTTAATGTTGAATTCTACAATTGTAGATAAATAGGGAATTATGAAAATTAATTTCCTAAGCGTTAAGGAAACTTACCTCAAACAAATCCAAGGGAGAAAGTCCAATCTTATGCAATCACTACTACTAAGGTTGAAGCTCCAAATGACATGGTGGTAGATGCTTTGAGTAGAAATTATCATAAAGTTTTGAACAAGATGATAGTTTAAGGGGATCCTATGTTCATGGATCTAGTAAATATTGATATAGGAATAATCATGGAAAGTAAAACATCAATAATTTTTTAAGTGGTTCTCAACCCATCTTTACTAGAAAGGATAAAAAGTTCTTAGACTGATGATGAGGAGATTCAAAAGAAAATTAAATCTATGAATGATAGGATATTGATTGACTTTGTATATGAAGATGGAATTTTGAAATTTTGTAAGTGACTTTTTGTTCCTAAAATGACAGATCTAAAAAAAATTGTTGGATGATGATCATAGCTCCAATTTCACTATACAACCTGGTATCACAAAGATGTATAGATATTTGAAAGAACATTTTCTGTGGGACGACATGAAGAGGGATATTGTTGATTATGTGTCAAGATGTATGGTTTGTCAGTAGGTGAAGGCTGGAAGACAACATCATAGAGGAGTCATGAAACCTCTACCCATACCTGAGTGGAAATGGTATGATATTATGATAGACTTTGTCATGGGGCTACCAAAAACTTTTGGAAGGAATGATGAAATATGGGTCCTTTTTTATCATCTTACCAAGTCAACACATTTTCTTGCTATAAGAGAAGATTTACCACTTGAACGTTTAACAAGACTATATATTAATGAATTTGTAAGACTTCATGGAGTACCCTTATCAATTTTTTCTGATCATGATCCTTATTTTACATCAAGATTCTGGAAATTATTGTTGGTGAATAGTAACTTTTGGATTTTATTTATCACGGTTAAAAGTAAATAGGATAATTAAAGGTAAATGATATTATAATTACACAAACACATGTCCTAATTCTACTGAATAAGTGTTTTTAGACCAAAATCAACCTTAGGAATAAAATATTATCCCTTTTTATCCACATGGATTATATTAGGACATTTATTAATATTTTATTTAAAGAAGAGTTAAAAGTGTTAAATTCAAAATTTCATGACTAAAAAAATTTAATATAGGGTTATACATGAGATAAATTTGACAATAAATATTAATTATAAATATAAAAATATTTCCTACATTATTTTATTTTATTTATAATTTTTAGACATTAAATAATTAAATTTATTTATGACACAAAGATGATGTAGTAATTAGCTTAAAAATGAAAGAATAAAATAATTGATATTATAAATATAACAATAAATGTAAATTTAGACTTATGATGCATTAAACTTATATTTTATGTAAATATGACATTTTAGGGTTGATTAAATATTTTTTGTTTTAAGTGATAAATTTTTAATGACTTTCACAAAAAACAAAATACCAAATAGTGTCAAAATTGACATAAATGGGTTTTTAAAACAAATACTATATTATTAAATGATATAATATTCCTAAAAATATAAGGTCTGGAAAAAGACTTATATAAGGTTAGATATGTCAATAATGAACCAATTGGTGTTCTCTTGGATTTTTATAGTATGTTTTTTAACCATTTATTATAATAATACAAGAATACATGGTAAAAGTTAAACTATTTATATAAGAGTTAAATCTAAAAGATAAGGTCAATATGGTGATCTAAACCAGTCTAAAACCTATTGGTTGAGAGATTTTTAACACATACCCACATTATACTCGAAATAAATCATTTTGGAGCCATTATAATCCTAATATGATTGTATAATAAATTAATATTTCATGTTTTTTCTAAAGTGACCCTCACCTCTCTTATAAAACGGTACTTCCCCCTCTCTCAGAATCACACATCCAATGCCATTTAGATCTGCCAAAATCTACTAAAATATCTTACCAACTAACCTCAATTCAACCTATAGGCCTTACTTTGATCATAAATCTGACCTAAGGATCCCTTTTGATTAAATCAAAAGGAAGCACTGGAAGAAGAGTTAATAATTTCATCACCTCTTTCAATGTTCTTTTCTTCTTTCACGTCCTCTTTCTTTGTTGTTTCCATACCAAAATAATAAATAGAGTACCTTATATGTACTATGATGTTATTATAAATATATTATAACCATATTCATTATTCTATTCATCCTATGAAAGACAAAGTCACCATACGTGCATACGTATGGCTTACCGTCTCCACGTCCTGGTGTAGTTTGTTATTCAACGTTTCATCATTTGGATGGGTATAATAATGAGTATAATTGATCTAAATAATAAATATAACATGTTAATGATTATTTATATATGATATACCATCCAATTAAAAACAATTTCACCATCAATAGAATTGTATTGTCGCCCATGTGTACGTACGGAATACCATCTCCAGGAACGCGATGAGATTCATTCCCCATCGTTACCATTCAAGAATAATTTTCATTGTATAATTAAAAATAATGTTTAATAAGTTAATATAATTATTTATATGAATCAAATGCACCATATCCATAATAAACCTAACTTATGTAACAAAACATATAAAGGAAAATTAATCAGTTAACACCTAAAACAATGATACTATTGAAATATTATTAACAAAGAAATATTAGAAGATCATATATGATATCATATTTATGTATATGTTTATTGTATAATTTAATAACAATGATTTAAATATTATACCAGAGGTTAACTTACCCTCTACCATGGAAAATTAGAAGGTAAGGGTCAATTTTACAATCTTTTTATTATTCGGGGTTGTTTATATGTGAGAATCTACTGGAACCTCTTTATCATCCACATCCATGTTTTTTAAAATGTATTTCAAAACATTTTTACTATTTCCTATAATATGGGTTAAATTAATTTGTACCCTTGTTTTACTTTTTATAAAAAAAATGAATGGAATGTTTCCATCATTTTCCAAACAAGGTACTTTTTTACCTTTTCGACAAATTAAGGTAAGAATGTTTTTTAACATATACGGTGGGTGTGGATATTTTCCATAGCTATAAAATCTTCGAATATTTCCTTACAAAGTTATAATAATATTTTCAAAATAAATTTTTTATTTTATAATTATGTAAAAGATTTCATAATAGAAAAATATATTTCTCCCAAAAAGATTTTATTCCATCTATGTCAACATCCTTTAATAGATTTTACACTTATTTGAAGTTGATTTATTATGATTCAATATTCCATATTATATTTAAGTTTTTTTAATATGTTTGACTATAGATGTGTTATTTTATTAACATTCATGTTTTATGGTTAAATTATTAACATTTCGTATGCTATTTTTAATACGAATTTTTATGTTGTGTTTCAACCTTTTCATATTAGGAATGAATTGGACTTAGTATGTGATAGGTGGAGCCCAATATAGCTCCTCAATGAATCGGTAGGTATCATGAGAAAACTAGTGTCTTGGGACAAGGACTTGAAAAAATATTATTTTTAGTCTTGGCATGAGGCCTTGACTATGTGGTTATGCTATCCGGAATTATGCATTACATTATTGTGAAATTGGCTATTGATATTACATGTTATCATTCGACTAGTAGAATATCCATTTGAATAAGTAAATGGAATTGTTTAATTTATCTTTCCCATATTATGCTGAATTTTAAGTTTGAAAGTCTTTAATTTTAGTCTTATATATTGCCTTAAATGATTATGCTTATTTGTGAAAGTTTCTGCTATACTATTATCCTTACTGAGCATCTGAGTTCACCCCTTTCTTATGTTTAATTTTTCGTAGGATGTGAAGAAGTATATTATGTCTAACCAGTCAGAATAGAATAAGGGATATGAGTGTGTTCAAAGGGGACAAAATGTATTTGTTTTTCAATTTCATAATGTAATTTAAAACTTATGTATGTATCTAGTACTTCTAAGGCTACTAAACTGATCAGTCTTTCGGGACTTGATTCTTTGTGACCATGCCAATGTTATGTAATAATGAACCAACTCTAGGTAACTAGGGTCGGGTCTATATAGTTGGTATTAGATAAATTTTACTACAAACCATGGAATCTATATATAGAAAAACTCTAATTAGAGAACATTACCATAAGATAGACTTTGAGTATTAGTATAGAATAACTTCCAAGAATTTTGGTAATGTAGATATTTTGTGTATTTTCTAAGAAATACATCCATGTCTAGATACGAGAAAGTAGAGTCAGCTCTGGAATATATGTTCCAAGGAGTGAAAACTCAGACAAGGAGTTTTGGGCTTGACCTGGGGTATCCTGGTACATGATAACGGGTCTTGATTCACTTCTGGTTACGACACTCCCAGGGGATACGCTTAGGACAATTCACATTTTCTTTACAAACCATTATAAAGGATTTATGAGTAAATAATTCCTCAAATAAAAAAAATTATGATTATGGATTATATGCATAAAATGTACAATTTATGTAAGGCATTTTACTAGTTTGGAAATATATATTGTGATTCACATACTAATCTAGTGTATGACATTGTTATAAATGGCTCCTAGGGGAAGAAATTGAAATTGTATCAATGCACATAATCTATGTAGAGATTTCCCTCCTATTGAAAATATTTATAGTGGAGTTGGTGATGCAACCAGTGCTGAATATCTTATAACCATACTGGGATAACACACCTGGGTTGTGAATAATAACCTTACCCGTATGGAGCACTGTGATCCACAACCCGGATAATCAATGTTAGACCAATTCATGAGGCAACAACCACCAACATTAAATTGGACTATAAATACATTTTTAGCTGAGCAATGGATAAGTTCCTTAGAGAAAATATTTCATGCTTTGGAGAGTAGTGAAAGGGAAAAAGTTATCATGGAAGTTTATTGCCTCCCGAGAGATGCAGATAAATGGTGGTCATTAATTCAAAATATAAAGGAGGTTGAATAGGTATAAAATATGGAATGGAGGGAGTTTAAAGATAATTTATTAGAAGAATACTTTCCTCATGACCATCGAGGGGATATAGAAAGATAATTTCTAAGTCTGAGGCAAAAGGAGGATTAGAATATTCTAAAGTATGAGGTTAACATTACAAAGTTATCAAGGCATACAGCAAATTATATATGTACCCTAAGGAGAAATATTTATCGATTCTTTGATGGGTTAAAACCATTTTTATGTCGAGCATTAGTCTCACAATCCTTCTCATCGTATGAAGATAATGTCTCATTCTCTATCAAGTTAGAAAATGAATTATCTAAGTCTTACAATTTTAAAGAAAAAAAAGAGAAGAAGAGATATGTTGAACACTCTATAAATGGAAATAAGGGAAGGAGGAAAAAAGTTGAATTTCCATCCTATAGTAAATGTGGGAAGAAACACCCCAGTACTTGCCTAAAGGGAATGGGAGTTTGTAACAAGTGTGGTGAAAAAATCCACCAAGCTCTTGATTGTTAGGGAAATAAAGAGGCTATAAATGTTGAATGCTACAATTATATATAAATGGGGAATTATGAAAATTAATTTCCAAATCACCAATGAAAATTATCTCAGAAAAGGCCAAAGGAGAAAGTCCAAGCTTATAAGATCACTACTGTTGAGGTTGAAGCTCCGAATGACATGGTGGAAGATTCTTTTATCTGAAATGATCATGGAGTTTTAAACAATATGAGAGTTGAAAGGGATCCTATGTTCATGGATCTAGTAAAGATGGATATGGGAATAATCATGGAAGGTGTAACATCAATACTTTTTCAAATGGTTTCCAAATCATCATTACCAGAAAGGATAAAAATTTCTCAAACTAATGATGAGGTGTTTCAAAAGAAAATTAAAGATATGAATAATTGGAGATTGATTGACTTCATATATGAAAATGGAATTTTCAAATTTGGGATGAGACTTTGTGTCTCGAACATACCTGATCTAAAAAGGGAATTGTTAGATGATGCTAATACCTCCAATTTCTCTATACACCCTGGTAGAACTAAGATGTATATAGATTTTAAGGAACATTTTTGGTGGGACAACATGAAGATAGAGGTTGCTGATTATGTGTCAAGATATATGGTTTTTCAATAGGTGGAAGCTCGAAGACAACATCCAAGAGGAGTCATGAAACCTCTTCCTATACCTAATTGGAAATGGGATAATATTAAGATATACTTTTTCATGGGGTTACCAAAGACTCCTAGAAAGAATGATGCAATATGTGTCGTTGTTGAACATCTCACCAATTCATCATATATTCTTGCTATAAGAGAAGATTTACCAATTGAACGTTTAGGAATACTATATAATAATGAAGTTGTAAGACTTCATGGAGTACCCCTATAGATAATTTCTGATCTTGATCCTCGTTTTACATCATGATTCTGAAAAGGTCTTTAGAAGGCCCTAGATACTGAACTTCGTTTGAGCACTGCCTACCACCCCCAAACTAATGGGAAATCAAAATAGACTATCCAGACATTATAAGACATTTTTATTTCTTTCTCACTTGACCTTCAAGGTATGTGGGATCAATATATACCTATGGTATAATTTTCCTATAATAATAGCTTCCATTCAAGTATTCAGATGGCACCATATGAAATGTTATATGGAAATAGATTTTGAACACCAACTTGTTTGGAAGATGTTGGTGAAAAAAAGCTAGTAGGCCGATAACATGTTGAGGAAACAATGGAAAAATGTGAAGATTATTTATACCCACATCAAAGAACCTCAAAGTAGGAAAAAGATCTATCAAGACAACCAAAGGAAGGATTTGGAATTTCAAGTAGGATATCATATTTTCTTGAAGGTATCTCCATAGAAGGGTGTTATATGATTCGGTAAGAAGGGTAAATTATGTCCTCGGTACATTGGACATTTTGAAATTCTAGAACGAATTAGAGTTATTGCTTACCCTTTGGTAATGCCTTCAAGTATCTCCAAAGATTATGATGTGTTCCACGTATCACAATTAAGAAAATACATGTCTGAACCAACGCATGTACTCACCAATAAAGAAGTAGAACTAGAACTCGATCTATCTTATAGTAAAGATCCTATCAATATTCTTGATACCAGAGAACAAGTGTTGAGAAACTGGATGAATCATCTGCTAAAAGATATATGGAGAAACCATAATATAGAAAAGGAAATGTAGGAACCCAAGGAACTTATGATGAAGAACCACAAAAAATCATTTTATGCATTAGTATTCTTGAAATTTTGAGGACACAATTATTTGATGGAGGGAAGAATGTAACACCCCATGCTTCTACGGTACACTTCTCTTTGAATAATACAATAGCTTGTGTCGTACACAACTTCGAGTTCTAGCACACCATGACCAATCAATCAAGCCGTTATGAATTGTAATACCCACTTTTTGAAATTTTATAAATTTTATTTTTTAAAATGGACTTCATTTTTGGATTCAAAATATCAAAATTATCTTAGGCTGAATTTTTTGTATTTTTCTTAAAACATTCTATTTTTGATGAATAGTGAAAAACATTGTGTTATTGTTTAAAACCGAATTTTTTTATATAATTATTTATTTTATTTAAATTTATTTTAATCCAAAATAGATACATAATACCTATATTAGCTAAATTTAATTCATTAAATTCATTTTATAACGAGATTAGATGTTTAAAATTTTATTGCAATTTTTGACGTCTTTTACCCACCTTTTAGGCACGTTAGAAAATTTGCATAAAATGTAATTTTATTACTTTTTTGAATTGAATTTATAAAATCCAAAATAAATTTTTGACATTACTAAGTAAAATTTTGTTCAATAGCATGAAAATAATGTTTGGTGAATAGTAACATTTTGATTTTATTTTCCACGGTTAAAAGTAAATAGGGTAATTAATGGTAAAAACGATATTATAATTACCATAACACATGTCAAAATTCTATTGGATAAGTTCATTTAGACCTAAATAAATATTTTTAATGAAATATTATCCTCTTTGATCCACATGGATTAGATTAACTGACACGAACCAGCCCGAGTCGACCCTGAACCGGTCACCCAGGCCAGCCCGCGACAAGTTCTGAGAGGCGTTCACGATCCTCCTGGGATGAAGACAAGCACAAAGGGTATCAATAGAGTACACAAGGTAATTATTTCTCCCATATATAAAAAATCAAACAAATAGTAGAAATAAATGGACATCCCAAAATACATTAATATAAAAATTGAACTAAACATTATTTTTACAAGAAATTGAAAGTAGAACTAAACCAAAAACAAAACTGATCAAACCAGATAACCAACTAAATCCATGTGAGTCCGATGTTCACTCTACAACACAATGATCACATGTCTCCCAAGGTGATCAAACTCGAGCTGGAACCTGCAAAAGTTCTAAAAACAGAAGAAGACTATAGTCGTGAGTATTAAAACTCAGTAGGTTAGCCCGATATTCTATTCCCAATTCACTTACTTTAAAATAACGGAAACATCAATTTAATGTTTTAAATACAAGATATAAAAGTATTTTTTTTAAATGAGGTTTCATGCTATAATAATTATCAGACAGAAACATGCATTTTTAATAAACAAAAATGCAAGTAACAATTTTTCAAAGAGGTGAAACTTCGAAATGAAAATAGTTTTCAAGAGGGATACTTTAAATAATGTAAACTTTTAAATAAATAACACACACTACTAAATTTACCAACCAAACACATCATATGACGATGGTCAGTACAAAATACCAATGAGCATAACTCACGGGAACACCCATAGGCACTAGTTAGTTGTGAGCCCCAGGTACCTTGTATCTCGGTGAAAGAAACCATAATTAATATATGTTCTCATCCACACGAGCCTCTAGTAGGGATAATACCCATAACCTAGTGGTCCCCAAAAATCATAATCATCACAGTTTAGTTAGTACTGTCATCGTCAAACTTTTGACGTGAAACAGGGGCCAAACCCCACGGAATCACTAGCATACTAGTACACGCCCGCCCACCTAGATACCCGAGATTTTCTTTAGTGGTCAATCAATTTAAACATATTATCAAATAAACGTTTCACCTAAAAATTCTATTACAAAACCAATATCACACAAACAGCCCGCAAACATGATTCACATTTCTTTCACGAATCAATAAACTACTAAAAAGTTCCGTTAAACAATATCAAGGAGTATAACGAGGCCTTGCACATAAAATACTTTCATAAATGCTCTTTTAAGCCCATAAACCCATTAATAACATATCAAACAAGATTTGGAATCCCAATAACCATTTAATAAATCAATTAAATGGACCATTAAATATCCCCAAAAGATAGAACATAAAATACACTTGGAAACCATTTTTTAAATAAAATGCCAAACGGGCCTTTAAGGCTTTCTCAAAACTAACATTTGACAAAGATATGAATTTTAATTTTATTAAGTATGTGTATAAACTCCCTTTACATCAGAAAAACACATTTTTAAATCTCTTATAATACTCAGGTTACATATTCAAAACATAACCAATTTCATAAAGATGTGAAACGGTCCATTTTCCGGCAACTCAGGCCAAAATATGTTGTAAACCAAAACCCAATTGTTTGTAAAACCAAATCCAAATTGGAAATCCATATAAGGACCCAAAAATACTATTTTTCAATCTGACAATACATTTATAAATCCAAACAAATAATTTTTAAATCACACTTAACACATAAAATACAACAGGGCAATTTACCGAACACATGACATGCACTTTTAAACAAAACAATTTATTTTAAAAACTTAACAAGGAATAAAACACCAATTTCATGAAATATTTTATTAAAGATTATGAAAAATGTTAAAAATACCATAAACTAGGTTCTCAACCTCACAAACCAAGTGAAAAAGATAATGAAACATTTAAACAAACAATTGGTGTTCACTTTCCTGACCAAACAATATTACCTTTCAAAAAATAAGGCTTAAACAACCATTTTGGACACTAAGAAAATTATAAACTGGATTAAGAACAACAATATACATATATATCAGTTTTTTGAAATATTAAAATGATGAAACTTGAATGATAAAGGCATGTGTAAGGGATATCATACCTCAAATACTTGGCATAATGGAAACACACACACGAAATCACCCATTGTGGGTTTATAAACCCTAAAACTATAAATACCAGACCTAAACGATAAAAACCCCCAAAAAACATTTGATAACATAACCCTAGGTTTATCATGACTAGGGGAGATTATAAAACCAATAAATAATGAAAGGAGGAAGAAGAGGGAGGATAAAGGAGAAGGAATCGCACATTTTCAACTAGAAAACACTTTGTCTTCCATTAGATCTGCACCCTTAGAGAAAGGGAATGGCCTAAAACTTCTTGGAGAGTCTCACAAGGGCTAGAAAAAAAAGGAAAATAATTAGTGTGATAAACATATTACAAATTGATTGATTTATGTATGAATTAATTTACCTTTTCAATTATGAACGATTTGAGAGAAATTGAGAAAGTTTTCCCTAATCCGTGAATCATATGAGCTTCAAAGAAAGGACATTGATAATGGGGGTACGGATAGGCATATTTTCTTCGAGTGGGAGTTGTAATCACCAATAAATATTAAAAATTGAATTAGATATAAAATAAACGAATTATTTTTTTAAAACTGGAAATGGGCCCATGGGTTTTCCCAATACCTAAATAATTAACCCAAATTCACCATGATTTTGAATTCCTAAGTGGTCCAAAAGGATATGATGGTTTTAATATTTCAGTGGAGGAAATGTATGAAGTGGAATTAGTTCAAAATGTTGAAAAAAAATGATTTATAAAAGAAAAATATTTGGTTTTTAAAACATGAAATGGGCTCACAATTGGCCCAAATCATTAAGTAACCACCCTTTCTCCAAAAACTCCTAAACAAGCAATGGGGAACCCAAATTAGGGTGATTAGACATAGATAAAACTTAAAAACTCAACATTAATCTCACCCAAGACCCAATAAAATTATCATTATTTAAAATTAACTGGATCAAAACAAATACATGAAAAACCAGGTGTGACATTAGGACATTTATTATTTTTTTATTTAAAGAATAGTTAAAAGTGTAAAATTAAAATTTTCATAACTAAATTTTTTTAATTTATGGTTATACATAAGATAAATTCGACTATAATATTCATTATAAATATAAAAATATTTCCTACATAATGGAATTTTATTTATAATTTTTTGACATTAAATAATTAAATTTATTTATGACATAACGATGATGCAGTAATTACCTTATTAATGAAAGATTAAAATAATTGATATTATAAACAAAACAATAAATTAAATTTGATACTTCTAATGCATTAAACTAATTTTCATGGTTAATATGACATTTTAGGGTCAATTAAATAAAAAAAATTCAAAGTGATAATGTTTTTATGACTTTCAAAAACAAAATACCAAATAGTGTCAAAATTGATTTAAATGAGTTTTAAAAAAATACTATATTATTAAATGGTATAATATTCATAAAAATCTAAGGTTAATCAAAAGGACTTAGATAAGGTTAGATATGTCAATAATGAACCACTTGTGGTTATCTTGGTTTTTATAGTAAGTTTCATAACTATTTATTATAATAATACAAGAATAAATGGTAAAAGTTAAACTATTTAACTAAGAGTAATATCTAAAAGATAAGGTTAATATAGTGACATAAACCTATCTAAAACCTATTGGTTGAGATTTTTTAGACCCATCCCCGCATTATACTCAAAATAAATTCATTCGAAGCCATTATAAACCCAATATGATTGTATAATAAATTAATATTTCATACTTTTCCTAAAGTGACCCTCACCTATTTTATAAAAGGGTGCATCCCATTCTCTCAAAATCACACATCCAAAGAGATTTGGCTCGGCAAAAACCTACTCAAATATCTTCCCAACTACCCTAAATTCAACCTATAGGCCTTAATTGGATCATAAAGCTGGCCTAAGGAGCCCTTTGGATCAAATCAAAATGAAGCACCTGAAGAAGAGTTAATAATTTCATCACCTCTTTCAACGTTCGTTTCTTCTTCCACTTCCACTTTATTTCTTGTTTACATACCAAAATAATAAATCCAATGCCTTATACATACTGTGATGTTATTATAAATATTGTACAACCATATTCATTATTTTATCCATCTTATGAATTGTAATGCCACCATATGTGCGTACGTACGGCTTACCGTCTCCACGTCGTGGTTTAGTTTGTTATTAAACCCTTCATCATTTGGATGGGAATAATAATGAGTATAATTTATGTAAATAATAAATATAAAATTTTAATTATTCTTTTTATATAATATACCATCCAATTAAAAACAATTTCACCATCAATATAATGGTATGGTTGCTCATGCGTACGTACGGATTGCCGTCTCCACAAACGCGGTGAGATTCATTCCCCATCGTAACCATTCAAGAATAATTTTCATTTTATGATTAAAAATAATGTTTAATAACTTTATATCATTCTGTATATGAATAAAATAAATCCTCTCCATAACAAATATGACTTACTTAACAAAACATATAATGGAAAATAAATCAGTTAACACCTGAAAAAATGATACTACTGAAATATTATAAACAAATCAATATTAGAAGATCATATATGATATCATATTTATGTATATGGTTACTGTATATTTTAATAATTATTATTTAACTATTATATAATATTTTAACATACCCTCAACCAAGGAAAATTACAAGGAAAGTGTTAATTTTACAATCTCTTTATTATCTGAGGTTGTTTATACGTGAGTATCTACTGGGACCTCTTTATCATCCACATCTGTATTTCTTACAAATGTATTTCAAAATATTATTATTATTTCCTAGAATATATGTTAAACTAATTTATACCCTTGTTTTACTTTTTATAATTTTTCTGAAAGGAATATTTCTGTCGTTTTCCAAACAATGTACATTATGACTTTTTCAACAAATTAAGGTAAGAATGTTTTTTTAACGCATACAGCGGGTGAGGCTATTTTCTTCCATTATAACATATTCGAAGCATACATTAAAATATTATAATAATATTTTAAAAATTAAATTTTTTCTTTTATTAACATGTGAAATTTAAATGATTTCAAAAAAGAAAGAGATATTTCTCTCAAATAGTTTTGATTCCATCTATGTCAACATCCATTGATGGATTTTACACTTGTTTGATGTTTATTTATTATGATAAAATATTCCATATTGTGTTGAAGGTTTTGTGATATGTCTGACTGTGGGTGTGTTATTTTTATACCATTCATGGTTTATGGTTAAAGTAGTAACATTTTGTATGCTGGTTTTAATACGAATGTTTATGTTTTGTTTCAACCTTTTAATATGAGGAATTAATTGGACTTAGTAAGTGATGGGTGGAGCCTGCTATATCTCCTCGATGCATCAATAGGTCTCATGAGACAAACTAGTTTCTTGGAACAAGGCCATTAAAAAATATTGTTTTAGTCTTGGCATGAGGCCTTGACTATGTGGTTATGATGTCCGACATTATTCATTACATTATTATGATATTAGATGTTGATATTACATGTGATTATTCGACTAGTACAATATCCATGTGAATAAGAAAATGGTATTATTTGATTTATCTTTTCCATATTATCCTAAATTTTAATTTTAATAGGCTTATATTTTATTCTTATACATAGCCTTAAATGTTTATGCTTATTTGTGAAACTTTATTCTATATTATTATCCTTACTGAGCATCTAAAATCACCCCTTTATTATGTTTTACTTTTCCCAAGATGTTAAGAATTATATTATGACTGCCCTACTAGAATAGGCTAATGGATATGAGTGTGTTCAAAGGGGATATAATGTTGTTGATTTTAAATTTCATAATGTAATGTAAAACATATGTATGTATCTAGTACTTACAAGGCTATTGAACTGATCAGTCTTTCGGGACTTGATCCTTTGTGATCATGCCAATGTCATGTAACAATGCACTGACTCAAGGTAACTAGGGTCGGGGCATTACATCCTCTACAAGTTTAGGAATACATTTTTAAATAAAATCTTTTTAAAATTAATTTTCAAAAAAAAGGACTTTCAAATGTTTTTCAAAATTAAAATGATATTTTCCTCAATAATGATTTTAAATATATTTTTATGACATTTATATTCATCAATGCCACAACCCCTTATTATTACTAAAATTTGTATTCACTGTATTAATACTTTCCTTATCCTTTATCTGGAAGGATTATGAATATTTTGACTAAGTATAGTATTGACACTCACTTCATTGAATCATTTTTGTAGTAATTAAATTTCCCATGAAATGTTCACTTTCCTATGATCATTATACATTAAATTTACCCTAAATATACATATTATTTATCAGGGATATGTTTATTTTTTAAACCATATATCATTTCTACATACATTGTTCTTCATTGAAATTCATTTTTTATCAGGGAAAATATTGATAAATTTGTATCCTTTACCCAATACAAATACTTTTATATAAGGCACATTATTTATGAATTAAATCAATTATTTGATATATTAGAAATTATTTAGAAAGGAATGAAATGGTGTTGCCTATTTATTGATATCCCCTCAATGCATTGGTAGTCTCATGGAGAAAATAAGTTTGTTCACCTTGGTTAAGTGGGTTTTTACCTGGTATTTTTTAAACCGCCTTCTGAGAAGTCTTGATGGTTAACGTATCATGTACCTAGGAAACATGGACTCTAATAATTAATCATCTCCTTAATTCGGTATTTAATTATTAATATCTCAGAGATTTTCACTATGACATTATCTCTGAATGAATTTCATTTTATTGATTACATGGAATGTGTTTTTAGTTATTTACCTTTCCAAATAGATTATGCCTTATCCAATTTTGATAGACAGTTTACTGATTAAGTGGGATCTATTTCCAATTATTTTCCTTGACATTGATTATAATAGTTATTTATTCAAATTTAATTCATATTAATATATTTACCTTTCCATATCGTTCATCCCATATTGATACACTTCATTTAATCATGATAGCTTCCACTATACTTAAACCTCACTAAGAATTTATGATCACCCATATTATATTTCCTTTCCCCAAGATTTGATGAATTTTACTATGACTAATATGTAGGGATACGATATATGGAAAAAAGTTATTCACAAAAATTGGGTAATTTGTGTATTAAATTGTAATATAAAGATTATATATGTATTTGTTCCTCTAATAATACTAAATTTTTTAGTTCTTTAGGATGTGATTCCTTGTATATTATTCCAATTTAATAAATCATGAACCAACTCTAAGATACTAGGTTTATGGTCACTACTATTGGTATAAAAGTAAGTTTAGTATAAACATTGGGAACTGTATTTAGGAAAACATAGATTAGGGAACACAACCCTAAGATAGACTTTGAGGTTAGGTATTGAAGAACATCATAAGTTTTCAGTAAAGTAGATATTTTGTGGTTTTTCATTGCAATACATTTATTTGTGGATACTATAAGAGGAAGTGTTTTTCGAACAGATGTACATAGGGGTTAAAACTCCAAAAATGGTGCATTATACTTGACCAAATTTCCACTTGGTGCCAAACAATAGGCCTTACTATGCACAAAGATTGGAACTCATAGGGGATATGCTAAGGATAATTCATATTTACTTTAAAAAATAAAATTTTAGAAGTATTTTTAAGAGTGGTATTTTGGTTATAAGAATCTTGAAACATCTTTGGATTTTATTTGAAACATATATGTCCTCATTAATTTAAGAGTTATAGATATCATCATGGGTTAATGAGTTTAAGATTGAACTTCTTTCCAAAGTCTTAAATGTCAATTTTTAAGTTTTATATTATGGGATTCTACCATGATTAATAACATTTTAGATAAATTTATGGAAATATAACCCATTGGTTTAGTATATCATTTAGTAGAAAAAATATTTATGGAATAATTACTTTACATTTTATAGATATAATTTTAAAGGTACTGATAACATTTGGGGTTAATATGATCGTTAATGAATTTTTAATAAAAGTCAAATAATATAGTTATATATTGTAAAAAAATGTATTAAAAACTTTAGTAAAAAGTTTAATTAATGAATAATTTTATTTCAAGGATGTCCATCATATTATTTTCTGAATTTTATATGAATTAAATTAATATAATTTAGAAAAATTACAACCCATATGATGGTTGAAAACCCATCACATCTATAAAGGTTAAGGGGATTAAACTAATTACTGAATGATAATTATGGTTGAGTTCCTACCACTATCTAATGTGATGTCTGGGTTAATATGTAATTATTTTGAGGTAAACTATTTGAAAAATAAATATTAATAATAAACCAAGGGTGTTAATTATGAGGCTTAGAGATTAATTTATTATATTGGATAACTTTTTCTAGCCATATTGGTTTTGGAAAAAATTTATAGTCATACAGAAATACTTGTTACTAATTTTTTTATTCTTACAATGCACTAAAATTTAATTTTAATTCTTCACAAATAAAAAATTAAGTTTTATATATTTATTCCTTATAGTAGGAAATGAATTGGAAATTGATCGAAGCATGACCAAAGGATGAAATTATGAATATAAAATAGAAACTTATCAAGTAAGTATATTTTATTATATTATTTGATAATAAAATAATTACTAAACATTAGTAAAAGCATCTTGAAATAAACAAATTACCCAATTACTTTTATATTTGATGAATCATATGGTATTTTCAAACATCAAAAAATTTTGGGTCCCTTAAATTTACAATGATAATTTACTTTCATGTGATCAATGAACACTACCACTCTCTATAAATATTTACAATTTTCCTCCATTCCCATATATTCACTTTCCACCATTGTTCTCCGAATTAGAAACCTAGTTATGTGTTATTCAATATTATATTTGTACTCCCCTTCCTCTCTTATTAATAGAATATTTTATTCACTCTTTTTATGATATGGTTTTTCAACAAAATAAATTTAAAATATCAAACTCTTGGTTTCTAAGATCAAGTTTAAATTGTGAGGATCCAATTTATTTAAGGTGGGGAAAATGTAACGCCACAAAATTATAAAAGAATAACATTTTATTCAATAGAATATTTGACATGAAACGCCTATATTATGAGAGAATATAACTCCCTAGGAATTTAAAATATATTTATTTTAGAATAAATTTAATTTCTTTAATATATTCTAATACACACAACAAAAAAACAATAGCTTTTGTTACACGCAAGACTGGGTTTTACCGAACAACAATATACTATTAATATTATTATTTAATATAATATTTATCATCTATCAATTGGAATTATGGGTATAAATAAGGATAACTAAATTATGAAAATATATATTTTACAAATTTTTATTAATTATATATTGTTTGGAAATGAAATAACAAAAATTTAAAAGAAAAATAAATGTTTACCAAAAAACCATATTTCTTCTAAAGACCATTTAGTCATGATTTGCACACATAATTTAATATTAATTTTTAATACTTTTAGAAAATTTATTTAAAAAAAATAACTTTATTTTTTTAATAATAATACCAAAATTATTTTTCAGGTTAATTTCTGGCATTTTTCTATGAATATTCATCTTTGGATAAATAGTAAAAAATACTAAATTTTAATTGAAAATTTCCTTTTCATTTCAATAATTTGTACTGATAAATTATAATTTTTATGGGTTATAAAGTAAAATTAGTTCAATTTTATATATTTTAATCGAATATAAGTCATTGGAATCATTTTTATGTTTATTTTATATAAAAAAACATTATAAACTTTTGAACATTTTCACATGAAAAAAACATGTTTTCTTGTACCATCTACGGGATTAGTTTTAAATTAAAACATTCCAATTATATAAATTTAATTTTGAAGAATGGATTATATAATTAGAATAATCCTAATTTATAATTTCTAATAAGTTCAAATAAATTTTTGGCCAAATTTAATAGTAAATGTAATAAAAAATAATTATCGTGATTATGGTAAAAATGAGTTTATCTAGCGTTAAACTAAATAGATAATGATAAAAATGAAAAATACAGTTGTATATAAACTATTTTATGAAATATTTAGACCATTACACATCCATGTTTTTATAATACCCATTTTTATTCGCTTTACTTGTGAATGATATGGGATTAATCAATTCTTTTCAAAAATATCAAGTGTGTCACCTCCCCCACTTAAAAAAGGCCACCCCCTCTCCTCTCTTTTTCACACCTACAAAACACTTTCTTCTGAAATTACCTACCCAAATAACATTAATATATCACTAACCTCATACAATAAGCCTTATTTTAGTCATAAATACAACCTATGAAGGATTTAGTGCAATCCTACGGAGGATACTTGAAGAAGAGGTAATGCTCTTCAATGAGAGTCTTTATTTTACCTCTTTTTACACCTCCTTAAATTTTAATTTAACCATGATGATATAATAACCTAAGTATATTCACAATAACGGGATATTTTTATAATAATTTAATAACCTAAAAACATTTCCACATTCATCACTTGGGTTACGAAATCATCATTTGTGTGTACAGTAGACTACTGCCTCAGGAACTGATGTTGTTCATTTTTCCATTTTCACATCTAAAGGTTGGTAATGATGATGGATATAAAGTATATATATATAATTTATAAAATATTTATATATATAGATTCACTATATCATATATATATATATCCTTTATTTTTTAGGAGAAATGATAATGTGTCTCGTGTGTACGGTGGATTACCGCCATGTGAAGCAATGTGATTCGTCTTTCACTATTGGTCCACATGGAAGGTTGTAAAGATAAATTAAATGGTTATATGTGATATATATGATATAATTATTATATTTAATAAATAGTTATCATTATTTAGAGATAATATATATCATTTTATTTATTTCTTTCTCACTCACATAAAGATGACAATATCATTTGTATAAATGTAGACTACCACCTTCACGAAGTGATGCGGACCTCTTTTCATCAGTACAACACATTGATGATATATATATTAGTATATAAAATGGTATGTATGATATTATTATTACTATATAAAGGTAAAATATTACTTACCACTTTTCTATAATGATCATTGAGAAATGGAAATGTTACTCATTCACATGTATGGCCTACCATCTCCGTGAACGTAATGTACTAAATTTTTAATAACCATCATTCATGATTGATTTTAAAAGTAAAAATGATATAAAAATATAATAATTAGGTCATGATTATTTTTATATAGATTCTATAACTATATAATATACACATGAGTTGTATTATTCATGACGAAACATGCATGAAAAAAAACAATTAACACTCAAAACAAGGAAAATAATGAAATGTTATTAATGAATGGGAAATGAGATGTTATAAAAGGATCATAAATGATATTATAAATATTAATATGGTTATGGTATAATTTTTTTAATAAAATTGATCAATGATTCCCTCGTATTATAATAAATAAAAACTACACAATTCTAAATGAGTGAATTTTACATTTATCATGGATTAAGAGTTCCTTCAGCATTAACGCCTTTGTTTGCGAACCAATTTGAAATGAAGTTAGATTCTCTGTAGGAGTGAGTAACTAAATAGTTCATATGAGAGAGTCAATCCAAGAAATTGATCCACTTTTCCATCATCTTACAAGATAAGTGGACTTTTCCTCATCTTATCGTTTTCACAAGAGTGGAGGAATCACATTTTAACCATAGTGATCTCTATCCTCTTTTGTTAAAAAGATTAACTACCATGATAATTCTCATCATTTACTCCTCTATTCCTATGTAGTTTCCACTCGAACCATACACTAATTCAATAATATCACCATTCTAATCTCCGAATATTTCACCATTACCTGATGGACTTGGGTTACCTCTAGAGGCTATGTCTATGTTTCATTTAATCCAACCATCAAAGGGGGGTGTCCAAGAAATTCCCAAATTTCCATGGGGGTGGGGAAATTACCTGGGATCCAGAGTTATCTGAGAACCAAGAAATTAGCCACCTTTTTTTGCATTTTTCAGAATGTAGTGTGTTGGAAGATTTCACAGTAGTGAAGATATTTCTCATGGATAGTTAAGCAATAAAATGTTCCTTGTTGTGAATGATGTCATTATGGTTACTCTAAATAAAATGAATAATTTTATCACATAAAGTTCTAAGGAGTACTATGATCTAATTTGACAGAGAATCTTTGTGAATGTCTGCAAGAGGAGAGCAGATTGATTCTTCTCGGTTCATATAGATGTTAAATATTTAGATAATGTTCTTCCATAAGGCTGATTATGTTTTCCAACTCAGGAAGAGATGGTTCAAATCCTCTCTATTCTGATTGCATAGCACATATTCAGAGCATAGAGATATACCAAAATTTTGAAAATTTAGATCCACTGGTAATTTGTTTAAAAGAAGCCACCGGATTAGAGTACACCTAGAGGGGGAATATATTTCTTATTCAAACTACTGATCCATTGTATTTCCCCAAGTATAAAATTAATATATAATCTCTTCAAGTCAAGAGTTTCATTTGGGGACCCTTTCCATATGATCATATCATTTTGATTTATGAAGCCATAGTCTTCAACAATTGAGACAATATCGTCCGGAACTGCTTCTATGTCTTCCAACTGATCCATGATCATTATGTTGTTATTAATACCACTTCCTTCACCATTAACCCTTTTAATAGGAGGGACACATGTCCAGTTTTCATACCATAACCATAAATAGGAATTATCACTATAAATATATTGGGAATGATTAATGATCTTTTTAAAACCCAGTTTGATGATAGGACAGATCAAGGTTTCAAGATATATTTTATTTCTAGAAAGAATCCTATATTGAATTCAACTTTTAAGAAGTCCTAGGTCAGTATAATTTTTTCTGATGAGCTTCTATATGAATTTATCCTGCGAGGATTGATTAAAAAAATCAAGATTTTTAATCCCCAAGCATCCAAGTTTGTGAGGCAGACAACACTGTTTCCAAGAAACATTTATAATTCTATTTTCCATGATACTTCCACTCCATACAAAATTTTTCATCATTTTTTTGAGATTTTTGAGTAGTGATATAATCCAAAGATAAACCATAAATGAGTATACAAGTTTTGATATGACAATATTCTTAAAAAGTGAGATGTATCCTACCATTGATAATGATTTCCCTTTCCAGGAGGTGAGAGTTCTTATAATTCGATTCATTATATTTAAGAAGTGAATTTCTTTGGGTTTTCCCTAGAACAAGGGAACACCCAAGTAGAAAAATAGAAAATATCCCTCCTTGAGTCCAAATTCATTGGTGATATGTACCTTTATTGATTCTAAAATGTTCTTACCAAAGTAGATAAAGGAATTTTCTTAGTTGATTACTTGAATATAAATGTTATCATAGTGATGGAGGTCCTTTTTGAGATTAGTAATGTTCCTCTTATCTCCCTAAGTGAAAATAAAAAAGTCACCAACAAATAAAAGATGATAGGGAACAATAATACCTCAGCCTGCTCTGATGATCTTTAAGTCACCCTTTTCCACCATGTCTAGGAGTAGTATACTTAGGTAATCCTCTACAATGGAAAATATAATTGCTGAAAGTGGATTCCCCTGTCTCAACCCCCTTTAGAAAGTGAAATATCCCTTCAAAAACCCATTGATAAGAATACAGACACAGGCTGAGTCTAGGAGAGACATTACCCATTGGATTAAAGTCATGCTAAAGCCAAAACTAATCAGCAATCTTCCTATGAATCCCCAGTCCATTGAGTCAAGGTATTTTTTGTTATCTAGATTTAGGGAAACATTTAATCTTTGGGAACTTTTCTTGAGAAGTTTCACACATTTAATGGTAGTGAGAAATCAATCTTGGATGTTTCTTCCTTTAACAAAGCCAACTTTATTCTAAGTGACTATTTTCCCTGAGATCCTAGCAAGCCTGTTGGAAAGAATTTTTGAAATCACTTTATAAAGGGTGTTAACCAGAGCAGCCGGCCTAAATTGTATTATCTCACTTACATTCTCATTCCTTGTAATCAGAGTAATGAATTGAGAATTGAACCCCTAGGGGAAATTACCACCCTTTAAAAATGTTTAACAAGTTGGCTGACCTCGTTTTGAATAATTTATCAATAGGATTCAAACAAGTGGTTTGTGAACCCATTAGAACCCGGATATCTATCCTTATTTAGCCCAAAAGTTCCTCCTTGATTTATAATTCCAATTTAATTTAGTTAAAGAGAAGTTTATCTTACTCTATGATAAAATTTGGAATGAGGATTTCCCATAACATTTGACTCTTTGGGGGACCATCGAAGAGCTCCCTGTAAAAAGAGACGATATGATTTAATAGCTCTTGTCATTCCTCCAAATTTATACTTATATATTTAAGGAGAGAGAGAGGCATATTTTCTCTTCGAACCCTTTAAAGGGAGTTAATGAATTTTTTGTTTCTATCCCCATATGAGATCCACCTAGTCTTGAAGATATTTTTATTTTGTTTGTCTAATAGCTTCATGATATTTAAAATCTTGAATGAGGTCTCAATATCTTGAACCACCTCTCCACATAAGTTTCTTTTAGTATTGGCCTCTTGAATATCATGTAGTGATCATTCAAGTCCATCAATTTATAAATCTATAGATATTGATGTGCTCTTTATACATTCCTTCAGCTTCATTTTAATCAAATTTCTCTTAGAGATTCATATCAAAGGTCTCTCATTGGGGGTCTTTGGAGCCCAAGTGTCCTAGATTATATTTTAGAAATCCAAAAGAGAGGCCCAAGAATTGTTGAATCTAATAGTAATTGGGAGATTTCTGTCATTTTTTAGAAGACTTATTAAGATGGGGTGGTGATCCGAGTTATTCTTGGCAAAGGTAACCCAAGCTAAGGACTTTCAAGAAATGAGGTAGTCTCCGTTGACAAAATCTCTAGCAATTTGTCTAGAATGTATGCCACTACGTTTTTTCCTATACCAAATGAATTTTTCCCTAGTGAGAATGACTTCATTAAAACCAGTCATCTCAATGTATTCCTTGAAATCGTTGGTGTAGAAAACATTATAAACAAGTCCAATATTTTCATCTATATACATAATGGAATTGAAGTCTCCTGGAATGACCCATGGATACATTATTGAATTTGATATCCATTTGATGTTATCCCATTGAGTAATCCTGTCAATGTAATTATTGAAAGCATATACTAGTGAAAAAATACATCTATATTCTAGATTACATAAAGTTTCAAGTGATAAAATGAGCATCATCAGAAAGAATAGTGGAACTATCCACACTACTGTGACTAAGGATCCATAATATATTAGGGGATCTTGTGTCTCAACTGGTGTTCAGAATGTGTTACCCTTTACTTCTAAAGAGAGTGCCCAGTTTTTTATGATGTAATTTTGGTTCAGAAATTCCTATGATTTCAGGATTGTACTTACCTATCAGGATCCTGATGGAACCTTGAGTATCAGGGTTGGCCATACACTAACAGTTCCAAAAGAGGATCCTCATTTTTTTGTCCTGGGGTGAGGCCCACTTTTCTTTATTCTACAGTCTTTTGGATATTCTTGAATTCCTTGCTAATGAAATAGAGACTTCATAATTTAAATCTATTTGGTATCCCTGATCTTTCATTTTGTTGTCTAATTGTACATGTGTCTATTCAGTCATCCTGATTTCAACATCCATATCCCAAGTCTCTGGAGCATCTTGTATATTTTCCTTTGTCTCCGTATCTATTGTAGGTTTCCCAAAGGCTAATTTTTTCATCTTATTTATAGTTCTATTGACACCTATTGGGCTATAATTCTAGAAATTTTCATGTCCTTCCTATTCTTTTAAGACCTCTGATCCAGGATTGATGAGTTCTAAGTGGGCATCAATGTCGCATGAAATAAGATCCAATATAAATTCTTCAGTCTGCATTGAGAATTAAACTGATAAAACATCCTCGGAGCATTCAAGTTCATCATGTTCTTCCAGATGAGTGCTTCTGAATTTTCCAACTTTTGCTAGGTTCTGCACTTCCTCCTCGACCAGCATTGCACATGATAAACGGGTGCGCCTATTCTTGTTCGGTTTCTCACTTTTGTCTTGGGTCATCACCGTATTTTTTCCTTTCACCACCCATTTGGCTGCTTTTCCCTTTAGTACTTCCCTCCAAGCCATTGTTTGGGGATTTTGTTGTACCAGCTTCTGTAACACGCAAAAATTGTTCAGGATATGTCCAATTATTTTACAGTGATCACAGAATCTGGAAAATTTCTCAAATTCATAATTTACATCAATTTTTTGTTCAGTTGTCTCCAAGAAAATACACTTAGAAGGAGTTACATCCATTTTAACTTTAGTTAAAACCCTCGCATATATACCTATATCACCATTTAAGGTGGGTTGGTCAATTTTCAAGGGATTAAAAATACCAAAAGCAAGATCATTTAGAATTTGTGGGTGCCAGTACACCCATAAAAACCATGGGGTCTTGTCCACACCTCCACCAGAGAGTTCCTTTTCATTAAGGGATTCAAGTTGGCATCCCATTCTAAGATTCTGAAATGACCAGCCCTGAGATTTTTGTTTCCAAACTTCCAAAAAATATTGAGTTCCTCCTATTTCCCCAGAATGATATGAAATAATCATTTCTAATTGGAAAGAGTCTCGTCCTCAAAACCCCCCAGCAATGTGAGATTATATCTTTATGAAACATGAATTAAAAAAGGCTTCATTCCTTTTTTATATGATGCTTATCCAAGAACTTATAACTTGCACAAATCTATTCTATATTTGATGGCATCTTGATCTACCGTAAATGTAAATGATCCATCCCCAAACGCTTGATGACAGGTTGTTTACTCTTCTATGTAAAAATATATTCAACTAGGGATTTAGTAAATGAGATTACCTTTCAGTCAAGCTTTATGTCGTAATCCATCACACGGTACCTCTTAGAAGGAGTGAAGAACCTCTCCCATTCTGTATTGAAGGAATCCATGATCAAACTAGGTTTCAGTAGATTGAAATTGTGTCATCATCAAGTCGTGTCGTGAGGATTCCATTGCTCACAATCATCCTTGGAATTTCAAAACTCCCCATCTTTGTTTGTTACGGTATAATTTAATAACATTTTTAAAACCACTATATGTGAGGTAATGTCTAGTTCAACCAAAATAATCTGTGAGGTAAAGGATTTCTTGTCTCTATTTTTTTATTGGGTTAATATTTTACCTTTATTGATTTTGTGATTCTAAGATTATATTCCAAATGAATTTTTATTACCATATGTTGTATTTGAAATTTTTTTATGAGTATTTATTTTTAATATACATAATTTATTCATTGGCCGATTTTCAATTCAATTTTATGATCCTTTCAAAGGATTTCTTCACAGTCTCATTTTAATAGAGATTGTTCATTCTTGAATTTAAATTGATGGAAATTATTTTATAATTATTTAATAAACCCTTTAATTTTATTCTACTCTACTTATTCATGATATTTTCATGTAATAGTACCATTTGTTCACTCTTTTGACGTAAAAAGTTTTTGAACAAAATCTGGCTTCATTTCTCTCTTCGGTCAGAAATCTGTTTTCTTCCAAAAGAATATTTTCTAAAAATGTTTTCAATATTTTAAACTTTTCAAAATGATTTATCAAAGGAATTTTCATCCATTTTTTAATATTCCCAAAAAAATACAAGGAATCTTGTGTTGTTTTTGAAACAATTCTTGTTTTTCTTTTACCAAAAATGTCAAAGGAAACTTTTTACCCTTTTCTGAAAAAGGAACTTTCCAAAACTCTTTATAAGGAAAAATGAATATTATTTTTAAATTTTATGTCATGTATGAAATTACCCATTTTCATGACCGTAATTTCATTAAAGCTTATTTTACATGGTTATGAGAATTTTTTTGAAGAATTTTTTTAAAAAAATGATTTTCAAAGAAAATATTTTCAAAATGTTTTTTAGATTAAAAAAGTATTTTTTTTTTCAAGAATGTTTGTAAATATATTTTTATGGTATATATATTGATCGATGAAAAAAACACATTATTATTACTCCAATGGGTATATATTGTATTGATATCATCCTTGTTCTTTCTCTTAATGGATTATGAATATTTCGACCAAGGATAGTATTGACACACAATTCATTGATTAATTTATGTATTCATTATCATTCCCTTGAATTGTTTACTTTCCTGCAGTCATTAGACATTAAATTTAACCTGAATTTTCATATTATTTATCATGGATGTGATTATTTTTTAAACCATATATTATTTCTATATATGGTATTCTATATTGAAATTAATTTTTTTATCTAGGGAAATATTGATAAGTTCATATCCTTTACTCAATATAGATAATTTTTTATAAGTCATGTTGTTTATGAATTAAATCAATTATTCGATATATGAGTAATGTTTTAGATATGTATGTCATGGGTGGGTCATGGATATATATAGCCCCTAGATGCATCAATAGTATTATGTGACGAATCAGTTGGTTAGCCTTAGTTAGGATGGTTTTTAACCAGTCTATTTTAAACCATCTTATAAATGGTATTGATAGTAAAGGTATCATGAACATGAGAAACATGGTGTCTAATAATTAAGAATTACCTTCATTCAATTTTAATTTATTACTATCTAAGATATTTTCACTATGATTTTATAATTGTATTCATTTTATTTTACTGATTACATAGTATATATTTTCAATTATTTACCTTTCTAAATAGATTATTCATAATCCATTTATGATATTTAATTTATTGATTAAAAGACATGTGTTTCTAGGAATTTACCTTTATATGTATTATGTTGCTAATTATTAAAATAGAATGTGTGTTCAAATATTTACCTTTCTATATGGGTCATTCCTTATGAATTATAATTCATTTATTCATGATAGCTTATAATTTACTTAACCATTATTGAGTATTTTATCTCACCATTATTCTATTTACTTTCCCCAAGATTCCTTTAAGTTTGCTATGACTAATATATAAGGATATTCTATATGGAATAATGTTTTTCTAAAAAAATTACTCTTTTATTTTTGTATTCATATGTAATTTAAGACTCATGTATGTATCTAGTTATCCAATACTATTAAAATATTTGTTCCTTCGGGATTCAATTCTTTGAATCTTATTCCATTGTCATAAAGTAGGAACCAACTTTGACCAACTGGGACTAGGGTCACTACATTTTAAAGGTTTCAAGAATGTTATTATTTATGCATCAAAGGTTTTTAAAGGTCATTTTTTTTATTTTTTACTCTATTTGAAATGGTTTATAATGGATTATATTCAATGTCTCCCATAAGTGTTATTTTTATTATTTTTAAAAAAGTGAAAAAATAATGTTTCTTTAATGAATATGGATTATCTACCTTTTCCTTCCATTATATCCATTATTTTTTATCAATATTTATATATAATTTTATATGGTTTTTCAAATAATATAATAATCTATCTCTTCTAAAAATATTTAGTTTTAAAAGGATTATAAGAGAAAATGATATTTCTTCTTGTTTTATGAGATAAATTTAAATGATTTTCTTATGGGTTCAAATTAGTTTTTTTAAGGGTTTCATGATGAAAAGGGGAATGATTATAAATATTTTTCATGATATAGTACTTCAGAATTATAGATTATGTTTGGTGAGGTAGATATAGCTCATGTAGAAGGGTTATCCAAATATAGATGTCCAATTAATTGGGAAATAATTTAGTCTTCATAGGTAAAAATGAGAAAGATAACCTTGTAACATACTTCTATAGAATTAATTAGACATTAGTTATTCTGAAATTGTTTAAAAAAAGTGAATACGGGTTATGAATATGGTTATTCAAGAAATTTATTCCATGTATACTAAGGGTTTTTAAGAAAATATTTTCATTTTTAAGGTATGTAAAGCTTGTGTACTTTTAAAGGTGATATTATTCTTTTTCAAAGTAATGTTTTTATGATTTCCCATGTACCTCATGATGCCTTCACTAATTGTATATTCTTAATAGAATGTCTCAATGTTTTTCTTGGGGAAAAGTTTTATTTTTTATATGAATATTTTCTATTTAAAAGCATAAATTTTAATTGTGAAAAGTGTAAATATATTCATGTGTTTTTAGGTTTTTCACTTGACTAATGGGATTCCATTATTTTAATATCCTGTACTAAGATTTATTTTCCTCATCCCACGTTTTCAATAAAAATTACTAGATATAAGGATGAGTATAAATTATAGAAACTTTAATTGTTCCTCTACAGTCTCTTATCTTAAATGAATCTAATGTGTCTTGAATAATATAGGTGTGTAAATTAAAAGTCCATTTTTTATGGAAAAAATGTACAATGTGTAAATGTTTTCACTTTTTTATATATTTTTCCCTAAATTATCTAAAAAATAAAAACATCAAAATAATGATAATGTAATAATTTTAAATCCTTCCTATTAAACATTTTTAGGGATTGTAATATAACAGGTTTTTATAGTTGGTATCAAACAATGGTTTAGAAAAAATTATAGGTTGGGAGGATGTAAAAAGACACTCTTAAGATATTTATATTTATTATCACATTATCATGTGATATATTTTGATTATTTTCATTTATATTTAGCTATTATATTTATTTTTAGAATGGTGTTTTAAAAATTAAATGAGGTAGTTGAAGTAGGAAGTCATCAAGGGGATAATAACCTTATGAATTAGCAACATGTCATGATTAAAATATAGTAGTTTGTATTATTTTTAACTCAATTGAATCAGGTTATTAACTATGGTGCTCAAGAAATACAGCAACTAAATTTTACATAGAGTAATATGTATATTATGGATCATTTAATAATACACCACCCTCCATATTTTGGTGGATATTCAGACCTGAGGAAAGCTAAAGTATGTAATAATTATATGGATAATATATTTAAAATTTTGGGATGTGCATAACATTAAAATATATTTCTTTTTATTTATCATTTTTAATATGAACTCAATTGATGGTGGTATAAAATTAATAATACTAAGGGAACGGATGAAGTTATTCTCATGGAGTGTATAGTCATTAATGAAATTTTTCTAGATAAGTTTTTTTATATAGTTATTCAAAATTTAATGGAAAGGGAATTTTTTTAGTTTAAGAAAAAGGAAGAAGACTCAATGAATTTTTGTGGAGAAAATTTTACTATATTGGAAAGCTATAAAACAAAGTTTAATCTATACCGTTAAATATTTTACACAAGTCCAAAATGAAGTTTACAAATACTGTTAACCTCTCTTAAATTTATAATTTATAAGCCTATTGTTAGATGTGATTAAAAAGTTAAGATTTAGTTTTCCAACACTTAAATACTTCATGAAAACATGGGTATGAATTGGACACGGTGGGAAGTAATAGAGAAGATTTCCATAAATAAATCTAAAGTAAATCCCCCAAAATCCTATAAATGTGGAAAAAGAAATTTCAACCAATGTTTATAGGATAAGGTAAGTGTTACTAAAGTGGTAATCTTCTTTATTTGGATCTTTACTATAAGTAAAATAGTGTTGATAAAATCAATAATGGGAAAATAGATAGTCTTCTAGTGGTGGTATGCTTTATTACAATGAGTTGGGTTATTATACTAATATATGTTCAAATTTAGTTACTAAAGTTAGGAATTATAAAGACTAAAATAAAAAGGGTGTGGAAATGTATTTTTCCACTACTATAAGAGATGTTGGACCCCCAATCAAGGTGTTGATGGGTATATTACTTTTTTATTCATATTATTCCAATGTCATATTTGATTTGGGATACAGACATTCTTTTATTTCTAGGAAATTTTCATGTAGAGTAGAAATATAATCTCAAGAAATAAAGTCCCAATGTTTGGAAAAAACCCATTGGGATGTTATAAAGGCAAAAATAATTTACAGAAATATTCTTTTTATTATCTATGGAATGGATTTTCCTAAAAAAATATTATCTTTTCCATTGTAGAGTTTGATGTTATTCTGACAACATATTGGATTTAAATTTATCATCCTAAAACCTATTTTAAATAAAAATAATTTTTTGTTTAAAAAAAATTAGTTTGTATATAATAATGAATTGATAACTTCGATAACATATAAAGAATCTTAGAAACTAATTAAACATGGTATTCAAAGTAATCATTCAAATATTATTGAAAAGAATGGAACTGTTCAAAATTGTGATGTTCTAGTAGTAAATGAATATATTATAATATTTTATAATGATTTTTTGAGTTTTATTCATGATCAAAAGGTAAAATATTATAATTACATAGTTCCTAATACTAATGTAACTTCAAAACCCCCTAATCGAATTGCTCCAGTATAATTTTTTGAATGGAAAAAATAATTTACAAGAGTTTCATGATAAGGGTTTCCTTCATAGTAGAACTTAGTCTTGGGGTGATCCTATTTTTTTGTTAAAAATATTTTTGTTTCCATGATACTTTTCATTTATTATAGATAACTCAATAACATCACTATTAATAATGAATATATTTTTCTTAATATCAATGAATTTTTTTATCTACAACATGGTGCTAAATATTTTTTTTAAGATTAATCACAAGTATGACTATAACAAATTGAAATTGAATAAGTAATACATTCCAATTAAAATATTTCATACAAAGTATAGATATTTTGAGTGTTTTTTTATTCCTTTGGGTTGAAATATTCACTTATTGAAATTATTAATCTTACGAATAGATTTTTCCTTGATTGTTTGGATAAATTTTTGGTGGATTTATTTGATAAGATTATATTTTTTCTAAAGGTTATGAGGATAATAAAATATATCTAAATATGTTTCTATAAAATTCAAGAGAAAATAATTTGGTTGGTAATTTTATAAAATGTGAATTTTCATTACAGTACATTTCAGGAAAAATGAGTGTGGGGAATGTTTATAGAAGAGTGTCCAGGACCTAAAATTGTTATTAAAATTTAATGTTTTGGGGGATTAGTGCATTGTTATTGATGTTTCGTTGAAAATTTTCTCCATTATCTATCCCACAAACTATGTTAAATAAAAAAGGAATTAAATTCATCATGAAAAAGGAGTGTGGGGAATGTTTATAGGAATTAAAAAAAAGATTGGTTAATGATCCTATGTCATCCTTTACAATAACAAATTGTGAATTTGTTATTTACAATGATTCTTATTTAAATTGAATTGGTTTTTTATTGTTTTAAGATGATATTATAATTTCATATGATTCATAACAATTGAAACTTCATGATAATAACTACCATATGCATGATCTTGAGAATACTGTGGAAGTTTTTCCTTTAAAAATTTATAGATATATGTTTTATTGGAGTAAATTTCAAATATATTATGACTATAAAATTTTATACTATATATTCATATGAAAATATTTTAGCATGAGGTAAAGAAAATGGTTTTAACTAATAAAGGATTATAATTTCATAATTCACTCTCACTATGGTAAAGAAAAAAAAATTAGTTGACAATTTGATTTAATGCATCATTAACAATTATATATTTGGAACATAATCCTTTAGTCAATTATTCAATGAAAGTTGGAAAATAAATTTTTAATGTAAAAACATTATATCTTTTGGTTTATGTGTTAGTTTTTAAATATTTGTAATATATAATTAACCATTCTCAGAATGAACATCATGGTTAGCAAGAAAGAGTCGAGTTTTCTAATGAGGTTAATTTTCCTGAATTTAACATTGAAAAGTAATGTTTAATAATATTTTAAAATAGGTTTTTTGTTCTAAGTGATATCATGTTAAATAAGGAAATGTCGAGTGAATCTCTTAGATCTTTTTTTCAATCATCTTGGTAGCACTATGATGTACTAAGACCTTAATTATAGGTTGAATGATGAATGGTATTGCTAATTTTTTCATGAAATTTATGACTTTTCAACGTTTTAAAGATGAGTGACAACTAAGAAATGGGATTCTTTATCTTTCTACAGTTCCCAAATGGATAAAGAATAATATAAACATGAATTGTTTTGTGGTGTTACTAAAGACATCTTGAGGTAATAATGTCATCTGTGTTATTATTGATTGATTCACTAAATTTTTGAATTTTATTACTATTTTAGGTAGTATGTATTTTTATTAGTTTTATAGTATTTGTCTTAATTATATATTAAAATTTTATAGAGTCTCCCTCTCTATTATATCTAATTATGCTCCTAGATTTACCACTAATTTTTTAAAGGAATTCAAAATTCCTTGGGTATTGGATTAAACTTCATTATATATTTTCATACACAATATGAAGGATAGTAGAAGAGAATTATTGAAATTTTGGAAGATATTCATTGATCATGGTAATTGAATTTATAGTGAATTTGGGATCAACATATGTCTTCAATTAAATTTTATTATAATAACATTTTTCATTCCAATATACGGATGACACCTCTTGAGGAATTATATGGAACGTTATGTCAAACTCCAACATGTTAGGATAAAGTTAGTAAAAGGATATTTTTGGTGCTAGAACTAGTAGAATAAATTATTTAAAAGTTAAATATGATTCATCAGTACAAGATCTTAGCTCAGAATAGTAAGAAGTGTTTTACAGATAACCAAAGGAAAAAAATTCATTTGAGGTAAGAGATAATCCATTTTTTAAAATATCTTCATTGAAATATGTTATAATATTTAGTAAAAATAGAATATTAAGCCCAAAATTTATTATGATATATGAAATTATATAAAAATTAGGATAATTTTATTACCAATTATCCTTTCCTCTGAGTTTAGCTCAAGTACATGATGTGTTTCATGTTTAATTTTTATGAAAATATTAACTAGATTCATCTCATGTTTTGAGATCTAAGGGGTATCATTGGAAGAGAATATTTCATATGAAGAAAATATGGTTCAGAATGTTTTATCATATAGAATATGTATTTCATAAAAAGTTTATTCAATGTGTTATGTTTTTATGAAAGAATCACATAATTGAGGAAGAAACATGAGAAACAGAAAAGGTTATGCAGAAAAATACCCTCACTTGTTTAAGTAATGAATAAAATTATAGGGATGAAATTTATAAAATAGGGGAATTTAATAACCCTATTAATCCTATTAATAAATCAATATTATGATTTATAAGTTCTTATTTTATTGAATAGTATTTATCATATTTTTTTAAATAATTCTTTCAATTGAAAAACGAAATTGTTATTATTTTAACAAAAGTGTTTTCCATATATTATATTTTTTTATTTAAAAATTAAATATCTAATTTTTAAAAATTTATTTTTATTAAATGGAATTAATTTTGATATAATAATGTAAAATTAATATTAGGGTGAATATTTTCATATTTTTAGAAAAGGATTAATTTTTGAGTGAATAATGAAAATACCGATTTTTATAAAAAATAGTCAATTATTATCAGGTATTTAAAAAAGTCCTATTCTATTTTTTTAAATTAATATTTTTATAATTTTACTAATCATGAACCAATTAATTCCATAATAATTATCATTATACTTTATTTTGGTATAAATTTATTTTTATAGTCTTAAAAATGGACATTTCTAAAAAAAATTGTTTCATTGTTTTTTCATTATTATATTAAATATTTATTTCGACCACTTATAAATATTTTATATTGAAAAATATATTTTATATTTTCAATTAATATTTTAATATTTATTGATGAGATTAATTTAATTTTTTCCATAATGAGTAGGAACCATGGTAAATTTTTAACACCAAGATAAATGGTAAAATAGGATAATTAGGTTTAAAACTCTATAATAAGGTCATAAAATCTCATATAAAATATTATTACACAATATTATTTTTACCCTTATCACCTTATATTATAAGTTTTAAAGATTTAGTTCCACTTCACCATGAATAAAACATTTATAATATTAAAAGTTATGAATAATTACAAGAGTGAAACTCCCCTCACTAATAAAAGAGATCCATCTATTCTTAATTATTCAAAAAAATTGAGAAATATAGATCTTAAAGACCTAGAAAAATAACTTATCAAATATCTTGTCCATGTTATAGAAGTTACGGACTCTCCAAAACACTAACTTAGAAGGTTTTAGGTGTAAGATATATAAGTTTTTTCAACAGAGTAAAACTCTTAAACTGATTATTTTTTGTTTATTTATTAATATAAATCATTAAAAAATAAAATAAAATGATATAATAACTTAATTATATCTTATATATTTAATTTTTTTTATTTTTATGTCACAACACGTTTTCATATACTTTCCTATCCAATGGTAAAGGAAAACACCACTCAAGCATACGTGTGGACTACAGCCTCACATATATGGTCATATGGATAAAATTAATGAATGAATATGATACATATAACATAAATAAAATTATAAAAAACCAAATCCTTATATATTTAATTTATAATATATATTATAAAAATTAAAATGCAACTCTTATGTATATGCATATTACTACCTCTATGATACAACGTATTTTATTTTTCATGTCTGTCTTTCATAGATCGTTATAATATTTAATTTAATGCAAAAAATATAATTATTTCATGATTAATATCCTATATATGAAAGAATAATAAACACTTTGATCATGGTAAACCTATAAAAATTGTTTTTTTGAATTATGAACTGAACGTCCTCAAAATAGTTGAGGAAAAATTAACTTATTTAGTAACTAAATAATACAAGTTAATAAATAAAATAAAAAGAATAATTATGGTGAAATGAAAAATAAAATGGTTCTTAATAATGTAAATAAATAATATAATTTTATTATTCAGGATTTATATAACATATGAGTCTCGATAGTACTTAATGTAAGGGATTTCTCATCTCAATATCCTTCTATTTAGAACCATTCCATTTTCACCACATGTTTTGTTTTGTGTAGTGTATATGCTAATATTAGATTTATTTTGTCATTAAATTACTTAAATACTATAAGATTACAAATATTTTCCAATTTATCCCCATAAATATAATTTTTATTCAAAAGTTACAAAATTCATAAAGGATTACTCTTTAAAACTCGGTCTTAAAGTTTTATTTCCAAAACTTTTTGCTCCATATCCATAATATTTTAAATGTTTCAGGAATTTAATTATTTATGATTCAAAGGTTAAAAATTTTTATTTTCAAATATTATTTACTTTCTTCAAAATGGTCAAAAAAGGAATATTTTCAATGTTTTTCATATGATTTATTTTTGACATTTTAAAAAAGTGAAAAAACAATGTTTTTTAATTTATACGAATTGACTAACATTTCCCACCATCATGGACATTATTATTTATCAATATTTGTAAATAATTTTGTATGGTTTTTAAAATAATATCTTATACCCCCATCTTATGAAACTGTTTATTTTCAAACATTTATAAGATAAATGGATAATCCTTCTCATTTTCATGAGATAACTTAATGTGTTATTTCATATTCTCTAAACAATTATTTCAAGGTTTTTATGACGAAAATGTTAAAGATAAAAAAAATTGTTCATGATATGGTTCTAAATATTCATTTAGTATGATATAGGTCATGATTATGGGTGAGCTTGATATAGCTCTCAAATGCATTGGGTATTGATTTAATCATCAAGTGAGAAAATGAGAGAGATGGTCATGTAAGTTTCTCATATGGAATTAATTGGGATTTAATTATTTTAACTCAAGTTAATCATGAGTGAACACAAGTTATGAATTTGATACTTTAAGATACATATATCATGAATGCAATGGTTTTTATGGAAATATTTTTATTTTATAAGAAAATTTTATAAAATTTTTATTCTGAAACGTTTGTTTTTTAAATAATTGTTTCCATGATTTATCAAAAATATTGTGATACCTTCATGGTTTTATAATGATTTTAATGGGTTTTAATTTTTTTTATTTTATAAAATTTTGATTTTCTCATATAGATATGTTTTATTTATGTTCTCAATGTTTTATTGAAAAAAGGGTAAACATTTTCATGAGTTTTCATATCTTTCGCAGGATTAACTAGATTCTTTTATTTTTATATCCCTTATCGATATTTGGTATTCCCATGTAACATTTTAAAATATTTTTCTTAGGATCTAAAAATTATTATAAATTATATCAGGGCTAATATTTCTGATATTCTTACTCTTCTTAAACAAATCTAAAGTGATTTGAATTAAATAGGAGTGTAAGATTAAAGCCCTATTATTGTGAAAAAATATACACAGTGTGAAAGTGTCCACGTTGTAAAATATTTTTATTTATAATTTTATAAAACTATAAACTTAAAAGATCATTGGAATATAATAATGTTAAATCATCTTTATTAAAATCATATTTATGGGTCTTAAATTAATGAGTTGTTATAAATAAGCTGGGTGTAACTTGGGTGTTTGCGATGTCACTGAGGTGAGACATTGTTTTTTAGTTTAGGTTTTAGTATTACAATAATATAGTGATTATTTTGAACAATTTGGTGTGACAAGAAATTGATGGATTTTTTTAGTAATTGAGTTTAGGAAACTTATTTTAGTTCCACTTATATCATTATAATCATGGATGATATGAGTATTGTGGTGTTTAAAGTGTTTTTAGAGGAAAATAACATGGGGATTGAATAGGCATCAGTATAATATAATAGTGACCTATCAAGACTGATATCGACTAGTAACATTGAATTTTTATGGCCGTCTTTTATATTAGGAAATCATTCTAGATGCTTCTTGGGGAAGAGAATTCCTATGGGGGGGATTTTACAATGGTAGATATATTTTTAGGTCATAATTACAAAAGAAATTTAAATTTTTAACTTTAGAATAATGGTGTTTTGAGATTAATTATTCAAATTGGAATTTCAAGGTTTACTTGATTAGTTGGTGGATCTTTCACTAAAGTTTAAGGGGTTTGGGGGCCAGTGAAAACTTCAAAGAAATGTTAGAGTATCCCCACTACTTTTTAAAGTAGAAAATAGACAACAAGTGCCTATTATAAAGTCCTAGGGTTCTAGCCTCATAGATAGACCACTATCTGGCTGGTATTCTTGGGTTGGGTAGAGAGTGTGACAACCTGAAACATTGTGGGTTGTTAAATTCTAAGGTAATTTGAATTTTTGGTCAAGGAGGAAGATATGTTTCAAGAATCAGTATACAAATATGGATACTGAGGGTTTAAACATCATAAGAATATCTTTTTTGATGTTTTCTATAATATAATATGTTTTAGCTGTTTTGGTGAGAGTTAGACTTGGTACTGCATGACCCCTTTGTTGATTTTTTTCTATAGGTGTATCGTCATGATATGATAGGGGAAGGTCACACCATGATGAAGGGCTGGTATAGAAGTCACACCCTCGCTGATAAGGCACCATGAAGTGGAGTTAGAAGGTCATGCCTTATCCGTTTATTGTCACAACATTGTAATGGACCAAATTTTTAAATATATATTTATATTTCATTTTGTATCATTAAATAAATAAAATAAATATTATACTTAAAACTATATTTTTATATTATAAATTCATATTATATTATTATTATTTCTATGTGATATTTGAATAATAAGTATATATATTTTTAGGGTAATATATAATTTATTAAGAAATTTAAATATATCTATGAATAAAATAATAATTTGAAGTAAATTATATAATTATAACTATAAGATAATAATAATTATAAGATAATTATAATATTTAGAAATGAAGTATATTTAATGATAAATATTAATGATAGTTTTAAATGAATTTATGTAGGATACATTTTTTTAACAAGTAGGTAGGAAGACCCTATCTTTTTATTATAAACCAGAAAATACCACATTTTTTCATGGGTATAGGGAACCCATTGCATGGCCATGAAGGCATGGGGGCACACAAAGGCCCTAAATACCTAGCCTGTAGGCCCGAATATAGCCCAAAGTCCCTAGACCATGGGCCATCGTTCGTCCAACACAATTGGATGCCTTGTTCTACATGTTCCAAGTACTTCTTCACCCCTTGAATTTTTGAACTATCTAGTATTGTCTGATAGATCACCCATCGTTGTCATATCACTAGGAGCGAGCATCCCTTCAATCAATGATGTCTATTTACACTGGTCTTGCAGTCATCCCACACCCAATCCCACATCTGTCTCCCTGCCAACACCCATTCTCAACCATGCTGCTTAACACTACAACCTACCTACCAACATACCCATCCATTTCCAATAACCCCCATGTAGCACTGAAGGAGCCCAATGACATTATTTTCTTCACTGCCCAAATTGCGACCCTTCAATTATGCACTAATCCTAAATCACCCGAGCAGCAATCATCAGAGTCTGATGAGTTTCCCCCTCTATCGCCTACGATATGGTCACCTCTAATGCCTGGAACTCATACCACCAACATAAATCCTTCAAATTAGGGTTCATATTGGATTGAACCCCAAACCCGATGCAGTCTAACGGGGCTATCAAACCACTCTGTCAACACACCATCTACAATTTATGTATTATACTTATAATAAATTTGAATGAAAAAAATTGAAAAGTATATTTATCATTAATTATAAGATATTAATTCAAAATAAGAATATTTCTAAAATATAACTCTAGAGGTACAAGAATAATGTATTATTCTTATAGTAATTAATAATGATAATATTAATAAATAATTATATTAGAGATAAATATATCAATATATATACATATATATAATTATGAAATGTTATAATTATATATATATATATAAGTGAAAGTTTAAATCATTATAAATTGGAGAAAACCCTTTATTAAAAACAAAACAAAGTTAGAAGAGTCTAAATTAAATATTTTAAAAAAATCCATCTAGAAAAAAAGATCATCTGGTATCTTATAAGACTAAATGAGATCATAAGAATTTATACCCTTGTTAGCTAGTCCATCTTCTAGGAAGTTGGCCTCCCTATATAAATGAGTGATAATGAAGTCAATAGATGAAAGAAGATCAAAGAATTGGATCCATCGAGCAGTTAGAATCTAAGATAGGTGAAATTAGCTAGTCCTGAGGGTATAATCAATGGTATTAGTATCACATTCCAGCCAAATTTGTTATATATCCACTACGTGTCTTTCTCAATCATGTTGATAATGAAAATAATTTAACCATCAAGAGAGGAGTAAAATATGCATGGTTCGTATAGGCATCCCATGTCATCTTTATGATGATCTCTAAAGATAGGTTTATTTCCTGATATCCCAATATTTATTCTTGTATAAATAATTGTATTTATTTTAATCCAACCTATAAAATAATACTACTTTAATAATTCTGGAGTGTTATAGAGAGGTTAAAAATTACCATTTATTAAAACCCATTTGATAATGGAAAAATCACAGATTGAGTTATGGAAATAATGCCTTTAGAAGGGACTTTCATCTTTGACAGTAGCCATTATCTAAGCTAAAATATCTTGGGGAACAAAAAACCTAATCATCGATCCATTTATTCCTATTTTTTCATAAGATAAGAAATGTTTTTTTTAGTAGCCACATAAAAAAAATTAGAATATCAGGGGATGGAGAGAGATCCAAATAGCCTTTGAGGATATCTTGGATGGAAGAAGTCTAGACCATCTACATATTAAATATATCAAAGAGGTATTTCCATACAGTTAAATCAGTAGAACAAATTAAGAAGATATTATTAAGGTATTATCTATATTGTTGATAAAAAAACTCTTGGAGCATAAGTATATGACAAAATTTTGAATAAAGGAATCTATCAATAGCATTCCATGTTTCATCCTCCAAACAATCATTAAATGATAAAACTTTTTCAATTTTTTCCATCATACTAAATAAGACAGTCTCCCCCATGTTCCAGCTTATATCATTGTGTTATAAAATAATTAAAGTGATAAATCCATTCATGAATGGTTCTTATACATGAGATAATACCTAAATATGAATTAATATTTTCTTACACAATATTTTAACTCATAAAAAATTTCATTGATGGGTATTTCTAGTTGATCTTTGATTGATGAATTCAAATCAAGATCTAGGATGTCATTCTTTAGAATATAAAATAGTGGTTAAGATATCCATTTTTCTTTCCAAAATTTGTGTAAAGATTCTCTAGAGGCCATCCATTCTTATTGATAAGTAATTATGGATAAATATGCCTTTATATAAGTCTAAATATATGAATTAGTATATTTTTTCTATGATTTGAGTTTTTCTAAAATTCATATTCTTAGATAAACAAGGTCCTTTTACTTTTCATTAATGAGCCTCCATATAAATTTCTCATGAAGATATTGATTATAAGTCTAAATATTTTTTATTCCCAGACCCCTAGGATCATACCTCTTATAGAACTTGTTTTAAGAGAGCCTAACTATCCTCCTTACATGAATAATGTCACTCTATATGAAATGTTTTATGGGAGAATTGATATTCTTCATCAAGTCAACAATCCATTCACTGACCATGAATTAGGAAACAAGTTTTTAAATAATGAGGTATTTCACCACGAAGATTATTCTAGCCACGGATATAGATTTCTCTTTCTATGAGGTAAGATTTTTTCTAATTAGTACAATAATTCCATTGAATAAATAACCATTGGGTGTCACCTAAAACATAGGGACACTTAGGTAAAAAATGGAAGGACCCCTAAACTAAGGCACATCTCACTGATGATATCAATTTTCTTGGAAGCCAGCTTGTTTTTTCTAAAACAAGGATTTATTCCAACTAATCTCTTAACATTAAACCATTTCATAATGAAAAAGTTATTTATTTAGATCCCTAAATTTTTTTATTTTCCCCTAAGGTGAAGATTATGATATCATATACATGTAGAATATGGGAAGGAATTAAGATCCCCCTAGACTCCCTAATGTTCCTCATATTTCAATTAATCATATTAGAAATATGCCTACAAAGATAATCCTTAGATATATAGAATTTAATTTAAGATATGGGGTTACCTTTACTAACACCTCTTGAGAATGTAAAATACCATTCTAGGGATATATTAATAAAAATAAATAATTTATTGTAACTCGAGATAATTTTTTCCAATTAATTAAAGTTCCATCAAAACCAAATATGGATAACACCTTGGAAATAAAACTCTAATCCATTATATTGAATTCCTTTTTCATATCAAGTTTAAAATCTATATTACCTCCTCTGGTGGTCTTCATGAGAAGATTAACACACTCATAGGATTTTATGAGACAATCATGGATGGCCTTTTCCTTGATTAAAGAGATAGATTTGGGGAAATAACCTTTTTGAAGATAGAGGCTAGCTGGCTAGCCAAAATTCCTCCAATATTTTTATATATGGGATTTAAATGAAAAATTCGGCTGAAGAGGTGAATTTCATTAGCATTATTGACTTTCATAATGAGGGCCAAAAACCAAGAATTCACCCCATTGTGAAGTTGTCCACCATTAAATAAGTGAAGTACGGGTCTTAAAAAATAAAAATTGATGACTTCCCAATAGGTTTGAAAAAAAAAGTCGGTGAAGCCACTTAGACAAGGATAACTTTTATAATTATGGCCAAATAAAGAATCCTTAATCACTATATCTAAGGGAACTAAGGTGAGCCTGATGTATTCTACTTGAGTGAAAAGAGTGGTAATGATTCTATTTATAATTTTAGAGTTGGTGGGGGAATTAAAGAGGTTCTTGAAGTAGGAAACCATATGGTATAATAGGACCTACTTATTATTCATAATTTGGTCACCATATTTGAGTAAGGAAAAAAGGCTTGGTGACCTTCTCAAATCACTGAAGGGGGTTAAAGAACATAGAGTTCCTATCACCATATTTAATCCACTTGGCTTTGAAATCTTCCCTTTGTATACCCTCTTTGATATATAAGAGATTGTTTAGTATAAAGAATATCTATGCTTCAACCTCAATGCCACTAGTAAATTCATTATATCACGAACCAATCTAGTAGAGCCTGATCCATGACTACCCCAATCCCACCTTCAATAGGCCAAGGGATGGCGTCCATTACTGAGTAAAAATATCACACATATGACAGGAATTAGCCTATGGTACATGTATGTATGCACCCACATCTCCATGAAACAGTGTATAGATAATAATTACTGAAGGAAAAAATGAATGCACGCATCAATCCCACAATCAAAGTATAGAAAAAGTACTAATAGCGTAAAAAGGGAAAAATAAAATCCCACTCAAAAACTGAAAAATAGTCCAAGGTCAAAAGAAAAAGGGGACTTCAATCAAATGAAACCACAGGAACACACCTCAATCAAGCACCTGTATAAACCTTGATATTTTTATCTCAATAATATCCAATTTTTTTAGGTCCTCCTATGACTTTGTTTAAAGGCATATCATCTTGACAAGAAATGACATGTGTGGGAAAAGATTGTGTAAGGGTGAGTATAAAAACACCCAATAGGTACCCAAAAAACCAAAATAAAATCAAAAAACTGAATGTAAATAGTCTACTATGCCTAATCTAGAGGGAAACCAGTAGGGTGAGAACAAGAAACTATATCTCAACCACTCCTCGGTTATACATGAATAGTCAGATCAATCCAAATGCTATGTCAATCATGATATGTGAAATCACTACATAGACTCCCAGAATAATCCAAATATACTCATCTTGGAATTCATGTCTCATGGGGTCCCAACCTTATACCCATCCACAAGATTCTATGCTCAATGGTAAATTTCATCCAGTAAAATGCACTTTAGTGGCCCTACCATCCTAGTTGGAACATCTGAGAAAACACACTCCATGAGGGACTAATTTCTATTTCATACTCTATTTCTCATCCCTAAAGGTCCTATCTCGGCTGTCTTTCACCATGTGAAATATTATAAGAACCAAAACAAAGAGTTTTTTCCCTCTCCAATGCACACAATCAAGGGAGAAATGATCTAGACTATGCACCATGTGCATCCTCTCTATGTAGAGAGTAAGGAGAGACTCACACCTCACCACTTCCTTATAGTCAAGGGAGTATTAACTACTAACCATCCTTAAAAACCTCTTTAGTACCCAAATACAGAGGAACACACCTCACTACATAGAGGGAGCACTACCTCCTAACCATTTTTAATACATAACAAGTGAAGGGGCCCTCTCCTCATAACTATGCTTCACAACTGAGGGAGATACAACATCCATAGAGGACCCTCTCCCTGTCAGAATTATAATACAAGGGAGTACCACTTTGTCAGTAGAGAAACTTCACCCAGTGTAGAGGGGAGTTCTATCTCTACCAATTTGATCACAAAGGGGACACACACCATGACACAACAGGGAATTATCGACCAAGGAATATAGGACTCGTACCCTGGTCTAACATGGGAGTACCAAATCTATCTAAATATTTTATATAGAGTACCCATGCACTGGTGTGAGTTGGGAGTATGGACTCCATTGATAAAGGAACTATACCCTAGTATGATAGGGGAGTACCAACTCCATCTTCACAACAAGTATGGAGGGCTTGCACCCTGATATGACATGGGATATACAACTCCAGTTACCCAAATGATATGAGGGACTTGCCACCTAGTCTAATAGGGGATTACAGACCTTGAGATTACCACTCTATGGGTAGAGGACCGATTCCCATAGTTGGGGAGTTTTATCTCTTCCAATAGTTGAGGTAAGGGAAACTCATGCCCTATTATAACAAGGGAGTACCAGTCCTTGCGTCCCTCTAATAAACTAAAATGACCTATAACATAAGTCACATGGAATTGGAAATATATTCACACTTTTCATGCCTCATGTTGCAACACTGCCATGGGTAGGGGACCCACCCCATGGTAGTAGGGTTGGATGCCTCTACCGGCATAAGATTCTCTTGGGCTCGTATCCTGAGACAATAGGGAAGGGTACCATCACCGACATCTCTCTAGTGATCCTCCTTGATCACTAACCATGATTAATCATTAATGAAGCAGTTTCATTCTTGAATATTTTCATGTTGTATCTAAAAATACACCATGAAGGATATCATCATGTTCTGTACAAAGAACTACTCAGGATAAGCTGCTCTAAGGCCTGAATCTAACCTAGGAATAAAAAGATATGCTAGGGACATGTACCTATGAATAGTATATGGTGTGTAGTAGGGTATTCATAGTGTGTGACCCTACCTTAAACTCTTTTCATGTCCTATTCCTCAAATATTTTCTATCCATGTGATCTTACATGACATATACATGGTCTACAAGGCATGTCACACCTCACCCGGGCCCCCTAGCCATGTCCTTCCCCAGACAAATCGACCAACCATGTCTTCAACATGGGGTGTACCCCCGGAACACAGTATGTTCTATCTAACTATTCTTTTGGACTTGTAATCATCTCATTCCCTTGTATGGTCCCCCATTTCCATGTCTCGAGTCATGTTCTTCTACACAACCATGTCCCTTAACAAGGCACGTCATGTTGAGCCCCTCGACCACACATCCTGGGCTCACTACAGATCAAGTACCCCTAATACACATTGTTTAGTCCCCAGAAGCTCATATTACTCAAATGGAAAGAACAAAAGGAATATTCACATGCACTACATGCCATGTTGTTGGGAATTTTGAACAAAAATTCCTTAAAAGCTTCCCAAAACACCCTGGTTTCCACTAAAATCCATAGACCTGCCCTATGGGTCCTTAAAATTCTTCTAAGGGATATAAAACCGTAAAAACACATAAAAAGGATATTATGACATAAATCTCAAAAAAAGATACATCATGGAGAAATTCTGAAGCTTCAATTCCAAAATTATTCTTAGGATCCACTTTATCACGATCTGGTGATGATCAGCATAAAAAAGAGGGACCAAAAGTATCTACTCACTTTGGTTCACCCTCAGGTCACCATTTCTCAAGGGGGAGCTCCTCCTCTCCCTTTTATGTGCATGATAAGAGAAATGGGTGAGGATATTAGTTTATTTTGATAAACAAAAATCATCAAATTTCTCACTAAGGCATCCTCAATTGAGCAACTGATGCAAAAAAATCATGTTTAGGGTAAAAACCACGTTTTAAAATCCACTAGAGTCTCAAATTTTTTATCTGAGAATCTAATAAAAAGTTATTACATGTTTAAAAAGAAACTGTACATGAATGATACAATATATTTAATATTTTTAATATTACCGCACTAAGGTTCTCTAAACACCAGAAACCCATGCCAACTCAACACCAGGCTTTGCTAATATTCCTAAAAATTTTCCAAAATCATACCAGTCAAAACTAGATCAGTTAGACTCTCCCCACCTAAATGATTTTGTCCCTCAAAAGTTAAATCCTATACAAAATAGGAAAACTGATATCTCAATTATACCTCCCATACTAGTGATCTCATGAGAGTGTTCCCTTCATATTTAAAAACACGCATTCAAGGGAACCACAAAATCCCAACCACACCCAAATTCTATCTCAAACTAGATCAAAACCATCAACATAGCATGCATATGTCCCAAAAACTTTGACTAGGGGTGTGCAACAAGAACATGGTAAATCTACAGTCTCAGGGTCAAGTGGTACACCACTTTTCTAACTTTTCACAGATACTGATGTTATCTGGCAATTCCCATCCACCCCTAGATGAACTGAACCACCCCAACCTAAAGTGTCTCATGTACAACACTGGAACCGAACACATGAGGGTACTAATAAAAAACACATGTTTTGCCAAGTGTTCACATTGGGTCTTACCAAGCCCTCTATTTGAAAACCTCCAACTACATCATAACTCATGAAGCACCATGGGAGTCAACCAATATGATAACACAAATATCAAGCAGTCCCTAGGTGCCAGTATAAAAAACAACTCTTAATGGGGAGATAGACTTAGAATGTCCTCAAGAAGACATCCTCATCTTCACTAACATTGAAGGAAAATAAAATTTCATAGAACCACTTCTCCAAGGGTCATACCATCCATCTAAAAAATTTTGGATGGATCTTATTACACCTGATGTCATACTAATCAATCCTGGATAACTCCAAGAAAAATTAGGAACTCCATCCCAAAATCCAAAAACAATTCCACACATACTAGTGGTAAACCATCTGATCGTGGATGGTAATAACCTAATCCAAACTAAGGAAATATCATATATCCCCTATCTACCACTACAGAAGTGTTTTATGCAAGGATCTACCTCTACTAAGTCCACCATGAAAATGTTTCAAGCTAAAAGACTCTACTAGTATCCTCTAGGCCTATTCTGACAAATCATAATGCAACCCCACCCCCAAACAGACAAGTGAAATGAAATAATCCACCACACAATAACACTCTCCACTTGGGGTAGCACTATCTCACCCACACAGTCTTATATTGCATCATAAGAACACGTATCGGTGGGGGAAGCATCCCTCTTCCTCATGAGTCCAAATATATATAAAAAACACTATCATATGGCTCTATTGATGCCTCAAGTCACCCTGTATAATCCTCGATAAATATTTTGAAATAATATATTACCTCACAACAGTGTCTAAAAACTACTAAAATTTTATAAAGGGCATAGAGAATTCCTATATTCATCTTTAGAACCACATGTTTATAGGCCTTTGCAACCTAGAGCTATCTCTTCCCCATATTTCAGCTCCCTGAGCCTGAAATGGACCACCTATAAGTAGTGGAGGAAACATCTTAAATTGTATTCCACCTCCTTATGCTCTCCCTACTCCTCCTCCATGTCTTCCATCATGTGGATCTCCATGCTACAAATGAAACATATTCCTAGGTAGTTCATCAACCATATACCTCTAGGTAGCATGGCTTGTCAGAAAATCTAGCACAAGATTTCACCATCCATCACTAGCATAACATAGCCTCTCTTATGGCTGAATAGATTCCCAGAGTGACTTCTATACTATAGACCCACGTGTTTGAGTATGGTCATGGGTGTGCCTCATATTCCATAAACCTAAAGACAAGCGTCTACCAGCTACTATAGGTGTCTCAACCCCAGGGTCACCACTGCTAGCCCTATTCACCCAACCCTCTGCTAGAAATCTATCTATAAATAGAGCTCACTCTATCACCCCCAAATACTATGAAAGAAATAACAAGACCATAACTTCTCATATTTTACTATGGATGCCCTTATAAAAGGTTATTTCTAGAAAAAATAGATCACAAACCATATACATGGAGTATCAAAAAAGGTTTGTGAAAATTGTTGAGTACACTTCCATGGACATGATATCTTTCTAAAGATGAAAAATCTCCTAGATACTCCCCGATATCAAATTTTCTAGATAAAAATCTTCCTTGAAGATCCTATCTAACTCCATACAAGTGATTTTCATCTCATCATGGGTCTGTGTCATTAAACTCTATCATCTCCCCTTCGAGTCATATAGAAGACTCCCCACTAGGAGCACCACCTAATTAAGAGGTGTCCTCATAAGGAAAAAACATGTGTGACGGCCAAAATTTGGTCATCAACTTCATGGGGGTATGGATCGCCTAAACACCTAGGAGGTATATTCATATGAAAACCATGTAGCACAATCCGATTGTATGCATCCACATCCTAAACTATCAGCACAACCTATTAGTCCATGGGTGGTAGTTTGACTAGCAGACCACTCAGAGGTACCACATATTATGCGGTGACCTTAATGGAAGCCTTATCACTAGGAAGATAGTCCTCAAAATCCCACCATGTAACCCTTCCAAACATTCAGTGTGGTGGTATCCTTAAATAAAATCATCACACACCACGATCAAAGAGTATATCAAGGGATCTGACTCAATAAGGGTATGGAACCCCCAACCGGGTCCTATATGTTGCATGTGCCAACATTTCCCTATGACTAGTTCCCTAATGTACTGAATGAACAAGAAGTTTAATAGAGACATGATGAATGGATACATTGGCCTCCTCAACAACACTAGAATCCATATCAAAAAATACAAACTTCAAAAACTTTAACTCTATCACCATAAATCCCAAAACAAACTCATAGACTCAGTTAATATGGAAGGCCCTACTCTAATACCACTCTATCACAACCCAACCCACTGAGACCTAATCCACGACTACCCCAAGCCCGCCTCCAATTGGAAAGGGGATGGAGTCCAGTGCCAAGTAGGAATATCACACATATGGAAGGCCTTAGCCTATAGTACCTATATTCACACACCTTTATATATCTCCATGAAACATTGTAGAGATAATAATGACTTAAATAAAAAATTAATGCATACATCTATCCAACAATAAAAGTGTAAGAAAACTACTGAAATCATAAAAATAGGAAAAATATAAGCCCACCCAAAAACAAAAAAAAAGATTCAAACCTACTCAAAAGGAGCAGAATAGTGTCAAATGAAACCACCAGAACAAGCCTTGATCAAGCATTTGTATAAACCATAGTTCATCTAGCTCACTATGTTATGCATTCTTTGGGTATTCTCGGGACTCTGTTGAAAGTCATGTCGTCTGCACAAGACATGAAATGTGTAGGAAAATCAGATACAGGGGTGAGTATAATAATACATAGTAGTTTCCCCAAAAACCCAAAATATAAAGGATCAATTAAAAGGGACTATTCTTCTCAACCTGATCTAGAGGGAACTCAAGCGATAGAAAATAAGAAACTCCATATCAACCACTCCTTAGATATACACAACTAGTCAGCTCAGTCCACATGGTATGTCAATCCTAATTTGTAACATCACCGTAAGGACTCCCAGACTCACCCAAATATGCTTGTCTCATACTCCAAGTCTCATGAGGTCCTAACCTCATAGAAAACCACAGGATTCTACTAAAGCCTAAATATTAAAGATCGTATAGTAGAAAACTCTCCAAGAGACTTAATATCCAAAATGGAACATCTGAGAGAACATGCTCCCATGGTAAATACATGCTAGGTCCAATTATAGTGATCATCCTTAGAGTTTCTATCTCTACTGTCTTGCACCCCACGCAAGCTCATAAGAACCCAAAAGAAGACTCATTCCCCTCTTCACTACACATAATTGAGAGATATATACTACAAACCATACATCATGTGCATTCTTCCTAAAGAGAGAGTGAGGAGGGGCCCACACCTCACTACATTCCTATAGATGAGAGATTATTAACTTCTATCCATCCTATGAAACCTATACAGTACCTGAAGAAAGAGGAACACACCTCACTATGTCTAGGGATTACTACCTTCTAACCATATGTCATTCATAACAAGTGGTGGGGCTCCCTCCTCAAAAATATGTCATATAATTAAGTGAGACCCAACTCCTTTGAAGGACCCTCTCCCCATAAAAACTAGAAGATGGGGGAGTAATACTCTATAGATAGAGGAACCACACCCAATGTAAATGAGTGTTCCACCTCTACTTATCTGATCACACATGGGAACCTGCACCCTAAAATGATAGGGGGGTACCAAACCGAGAATAGAGGACCCAAACCTTGGTATGATAGGGGAGTACTGAATCTATATGAATATCTTATATAGAGGACAAGTGCCTTGGTGGGAAAGCTTAGTACCAACTATGTGGATAGAGGACCCACACCCTAGTATGACAGGGAAGTACCAACTCCATCTACACAAATAGTATGAAAGGTTTGTGCCCTGATAAGATATGGGATCTCTATCTCCAACTACTCAAATGATATGGGGACCCACACCCTAGTCCAGAAGGGAGGTTACAACCCCAATATAACTAATTTATGGGTAAAGGACCCACACCTAAAATAGGGTAGATCCATCCCTATCGAGACATGAGGTAAGGGAAACCTGCACTTTGTTGTGATAGGGGAGTTTCAGTCCTAATGTCTCTTTGTTAAAGAGAACTAACCTCCAGAATTAGTCACATGTCACATTATGGGGAATAACACTCTTCATGACTCACGTTGCAACACTTACATGAGTAGTGTACCCAATACCAATTAGTATGGGAGCACCACTCTTCCAAAATAAGAGTCTTGTGTGACCTGTATCTTGAGACGATGGAGAAGGGTACTAAAGCTGACATCCCATGAGTGATCCTCCCTAATCATTACCCATGATTAAGCATTGTTAAAGTAACATTGTTCTTGAATCATTCCACATCATATCTCCAAATACACCATGAATAATACCATCACATTTGATATAAAAAACTACTCAGGATAGGCTACTCACTATCCTAAATTCAAGCTAGGAAGAAGGAGATATGTTGGGCATAAGTTCCCAAGAATTGTACATGGAATGTACTGGGGTATGCACAGTGTGTGAGCCCACATGAACACCTAGTAATTTCCTATTATACATGGATTTTTTTTCAGGTGATCTTACACATCATTTACATAGTGTAAACTACATGTATCACCACACTCGGGCCCCTTGGAGATGTCCTTCCCCACACGGCTCGGCCAACCATGTCTTTAACATGGCGTGTACCCCCAGTAAATGGTGTGTTCTAGATAACTAGACTCTTAATTTTTTTCCTCATCCCTTGCCCTTGTATGTAACCTTATATCCCTATTTCAATTTTTTTTCTTCTACAAAAACATGTCCCTTAACATGGCATGTCAAGCCATGTCCCTCGACCACATGTCCTGGGTTTACAACACGGCATGTACCCATGGTTTATGGTGTGTATTCCTCAAAATTTCATCTTCCCAGAATAAAAAAGGAAACGTGGAATGTTCCCATGAACTACACATCGTGTTATTATTAATTCCAAATGTGAATTCCCTATGAGCCACCCAAAGAACCTTGGTTTCCACCAAAACCCGTAGATCGACCCCCACGGGGTCCTTGGCAGTCATCTAATGGCTCCATAACCATAAAACAACTCATAAAAAGGGTTTTTGGGATCTAAAATTCAAATATACCTACCTATTAGATAAACATAAATTATTTGGGTCCAAAATTATGCTTGGGAGCTATTGTATCATGATATGGTGAGGATCGACATCAAAAAAAGGTATTTACAGGACCTCTTTGCATCAGTTTGCCCTTGGGTTATCCATTTCTCAGGGGGGGCTCCTCCTCTCCATTTTATGCACATGATAAAGGGGTGTCTGGTGGATATTATTATATTTTAATAAACTAACATCATTGACTTTCCTACCAACGTTCCCTCAACTAAGCACCTGACGCAAACAAACTTTTTGTCACAACTAGGGTAAACGTTGCATTTTTAACTCAAACGTGATCTCTAAATTTCTATATAAGAATCTTCTTGGGAGTTATTCCACATTTACAAAGAAAATAAACATGTGTGATAAAATATTTTTAATATTTTTAATATCATTTTAGTGAGGCTCTATGGACCCTGTAATACCACACCGCCTCAGTGCCTCGCTTCAGAAATATTATAATAAATATTCCAATGTATTAAAGGTCCAAACCTGATTCTCTACACATTACCCATACTATATTCTTGAATTTTATAAAGGGGGATTCATGAGAGGAGATACATTTCCCAAGATAACTAAAACAGTGCGTTATCCATGTTTTTATCTTCCCTTTAAGAAGCCAAATTTTGAGGATACATGTAAAGGAATCATTATTTTAGTTATCTAAGAACCAAACCTCATGTATATTCCTACCACATTAATGATGGAGAACCTAAGAATTATTGAAGATAAAAGGTAAATGGTACTTGAAATCTATAATCTATAGGTTAACCAAAATGTGATGATGATATAAGTTGATTCTTGACAAAGTGCTTCGGGACATCAAATCTCAGGCATCTAGGGTATGCTTGTTAATAAATTTGGAGTCCAATTTACTTGTAGCCCTTATATTGAGATGTTTTATATACCAAATGTATCTAGAAACAAACAAATTGATCATAGTTAACATCTTTTTATCAATAATAGTTCTGAATTACCTATAAGAAATAGAGTATTTCATAACAACCAACTTCTCATCTGCGGTTATGATTGAATTAAAGTCTCTAATAATGGTCCATGGTCTAGTGATCATGATTCTCAATGATTAAATCTCCTACCATATACTTATACAGTCTTGGTATTAGTTTTAAGCATAAATGACTGAGTATAAATGATGAGCTACCTAACATTTAAAGGAAAACGTATCCATTTTTTCATTAGATACAATTAATGGGAGTTCATATAGGAAGGAGTGTGCAATTACCTAGATATCTTTAACTTTTTATGTGAACCCATCAATGGAAATCATTTGATAACTCGTGCTTTGAAGGCATGTAATATTAGGGGAGCATATCCTCTTAGGTTCAGTGAGACCAAATAGAGTAGGTTTATACTTATGAATATGAATTCTAAGGGAACTAACTATTTCAGGATAGTGAGCCCTTGATAGTTATAATAGAAGTTCTTCATTTCAAATTGTATTTTAAGTTGGATTCCACTTTAAAATTCCCTCCTAGAGTTCTCTTTTTAAAATATTTACAAGGCATGTCAACCTTCTTTTTAGGTCATGGAGTTCACTTATCTAGATAGATTCAAGAATTAGTGTCCATGAATATGTCATAATTATCAATGTTGTGCTTTTCTCCATTTATAATTGGAGTGGAATTAACCATGGTGTCTTTCTCATAGAGCGTGCCATATATATTAGTTTTTTAAGGGTAGTCATATGTTCTCACTGTTATTTTTTTGGTTTTCTCAATGGTTGGGTACTTTTCAAAAGAATTTTAAATAAGATAAAAATAATCTTTAATATGCTATATAATCTATGATTCTAGAGTGTGTTCATCATTCAACCCAAAGGGTGTATCCCTCATAGCAGTTTTATAAGGAGACACCATAGTGTAGTTGACCACCATAGTCATGTCATGATGTTTAATGGTACACTATCCAAAATTTATAGAATTAGTAGTAGGATATGGGCGGAATAATTTTATTTTTCATATTATAGAAAAGATTTATAATCTCGTATGTAATATATGAGTCTTCATTGTGTTCATTAATTCACCCAAAAGGTCTTCCATTATTAGTCATTACCACAAAATCCACCCTATTTTGAAGGCATGTATGGGGGGATAGAAGAATTTTTTTCATCCCCTCCACTTCATCAAGGTCTAACCAATTTTTTTAGTTTTACATTCAACCAAGATGTTTTCTATTATTGAGTAAGAGAATTTTATATGATATTTTTAGAGGTCCCTACTTTATCAATAATGATGACTTTATTTATGTATCCTCTTTTTACTTACTTCCAATCTCTATAATTAGGATCAGACTTGAACTTCTTATAAATAACCCTAAAATTAGTAATGGTATGGCCTAATATCTTTCATACATCACAAAAAGAAGGGATGTATTCATACTCATCCTTTACAAATATTTTTTGATCATTAATGATTGTGTTTAAAGCATATGGATACTTAGATTCTAGATTCGAATTTACAATGATTCAATCATAGAACTTGAGTTCCCCTTCCAAGGTGAGTTGATAAAATATGATAGGAAACACCAGGAAAGTGGAAAGATCATTAAGGAATTTGGAATTCTAATTCACCCAACACAAACCATGAAGTGTGATCTATATTTGAGTGGTGGATTTCCACTGAGTAAAAGGATTGAAGTTGATGATCCATTCAAAAATTCTCATAACTCCTAGTTTAATATTCAAGATTCTAGTATCTTTTATTGTATTAATATAATCTTTGAAACTAAGAATAATGTGGAAGTATCCCTTTATAATAAAAATCTATCTATATTCATATATATTTAAACAATAAGAAATTTTGGCCTTAAGTCCAGCATAAGATTAGGGATTTTCTTCTTTCATGTATGGGACACGAACCAAAAGTGAGAACTTGTAAAGGTCAAACCTCTATTGAAGGGCTTCTAGATCTACCACCATAGATAATCTACAATCATTAAGTTTTCTTATATTAGAATCTTTGGAAGAATCCTCCTATTTTGGATTTGAGGAACTAGAGAGTTCCTCCACAAAAGAGACTCCCTAATTCCTCAAGAGGGTTCGATTAGAGGTTTCTATCATCCTGTCCTTATTTTTAGAATAGATAATTGGATTTAAAAAATAAGAATAGGGAATAATATCATTGGTGGAATCTAGTACAAAAAAATAGTTGTTTATTATAGGTCTCTACAAACAGAGTCAAGTGATAATTTAGAGATGAAATATATATGGAATATAAATTTATAAGTTTATGTATATATATAATGTAGAGAACATGTTAATATATATATATATATTTGAGTGTGTGTGTGTGTGTTTGTGTGTAGTAAGACATAAATTTAAGAGATCTCATATATATATTTAAATAATTATAATATTTAAGATTAGGTTTATAAAAATGGGGGTAAGTATTATATTCAAATTTAAATTAATAAATATTTATATATGTATACAAGTGAATTTTAGATAATATATATATATTGTGTGGGCTGTATATTGGTTATGCAATGAAAAAAATGAGAATTTAAAAAAAAAAGGAATGATGTTTGTGTGTGTGCGGTGCAAGGAGGGTGGCACAAATGAATGGATATAAATAATAATAATAAATGAAAATGATTAAAAATGAGAAAAAATGAATTATAGTAAAAATAGAATTGGTGATCCTATTACTAAAGAAATTTCTACTAAGGGTATAACCATCAATAATATTTCAGAAAAAAATGAATTAATTAAATAAATAAATATATATGGGATAAGAAGATAGAACATGTGTGTTTGTGATCTTATATATGTATGTATAAATACGATTTTATGTTAATTCTTATATAAAATATTTTCAATGAAGTGTGTCTATATATATGTAGTTAAGTACATAAAAAGGGTTGTAAAAAATGATATAATGCATATATATATATATATATTATTTGGTGCATTAAATAAGGGAATAACAAAAAAAGAGATAAAATAAATGAAAAATGTATAAAAACAAAAAAAAATGAATCATGGTATAAAGGGTTGGACAATGATAATTGGAAAAAAAATATCACTTGTTTAAGGGTCTGTAAAACATATTGTAAAAAATAATATATAATAAATATAATAGTATTAATAATAATATAGTTGGTATATAGGGTATAGGGATTATAAAAGGATCACTTTCCATTAGATTTTCAACCAACGAAGCCCTAACATGATTTATCAAAAAAATCATTTTTTTCCTAATTTTGGTTGTTGAAGTGATAGTGAGGGAAGAATAGTGAGTATTGGTTATTACCTAAAGAAGGGGTTGTTTAGAGGAATCAACAATGGGAAATGGGAATATGCTTTCAAAATTATCATTTCATGTGAAATTTTTTTAAAAAAATTAATGTTTCAAAATTAAAACTCCCTTTTTTATAGAATATTGTTTTGAAAATTATTAGGTTTTCAATGTAAGATTTAATTAGGTTTAAAACAATAATTTTATATAGAATCATTTTCTAAATAAGGCTTTTTAGAATTTTCAAAACCCTCTAATTAAGAGATTATTGTTTTCAAAGTTTTGTGATTTCAAAATTACCAGGCCAAGTTCCAAATGATTTATTTCCAATTTGTGGGTTTATATTTAAATCCTTTTAATTTCAAGATGATCATTTATTGTTTCATTTAATCTTGGGTTTATTTTAAGCCCCATGTGGCATAGTTATGGGGTAAATTCCCTATTGAACCCATGGTGGTGAGTTGAGGAGGTCCTAGTTTTAAACCTCCATGTATGCAAGTGTTCTTTCCTTTGTACCCCACCCCTAGACCTACCATTTAATCCCTAATTTATTTTAAAATTATTATATTAATGTCTTCAATCATGAAATGTTTTCATGACCATATTATAATTTATTCTAATAAGTGTTTCATTTCTTATTAGAAAGAAAATTTTCCTTTAATTATTTGGATATATATATATATATATTTTTTATAAGTATATTCATAGTTAATGTTTTTTAAAAAATAAGGGTTTGATGGAAATTTTAGGTGAAAAAAACAAACTATTTTTTTTATTAAAATATGACCATTAGTCATTGTAAATAGATAGAAATAGGGATTAAACTCAATCCTCAGGGGAATTTTTCCACCTTGTGATCAGTAAACCATATATATCCTTCAATATTTATAGTTTACAAATGATTTTATTTTAAGAACTTCCAATGTTTTTTAATTTACAAAAAATCTCTAGAACAATTTATAATAAAATATTTTGAAAGTGTAAAAATTTTATTCACAAAATAATTTCATGTTTTAATAGATGATTTTTTAAAAAAAATGGATTTTTTGAATATTTTAAAATGTTCATGAAAAATAAATCTTGAAATTTATTTTTTGAAAACTACTTTAGTACATTTAAATTGAAATGTGAATTTTTTACATTATTAAAATTAAATTATTTTTTTTAATGAAAAATACTTTTAAAGAAGTTTCTAAGAATTTTCAAAAAGGTATAATATGATTTTAAACCCCATTTCTAAGCCATTTTCTCAATCTAAATTTTTAAAATGTTTTTCACAGGGAATTTTTATAAGTAGAAGCAGTTTTGGAGTCAGTTCATGATTATGTGTTTTAGTGGAAGAAGATTCATAGTTATCTTATAAGTATTTCTAACTCTAAAAAATAGTATATTTGGGTGAGATAGTATTTTCTTAATTCTCCTAATTCTTTAAGTATATTGGCATAAAATATCATTAAAAATGAAATGATGGTATATTTTCTAGTGACGTGAAATATTTTATTTAAAAAAATATATTTTTTTAGCACCGAACCTAGGAGTGTGGGTAAATGGAACTTCATTTGGTATAAAGGGAAAGTTTTAGATAATTTTTAAGATTAGGATATTGCGAATAAATTAAGAACTAGAAATTTATTTTGAGGATTTAAGTGATTATATTTTAGGTGAATCTTAAGATGAGAGACCTGGCAATTTAAGAGAGAATCATACGGTCTTTCTAGGGTTCTAGTGTCTCAAATTTTATAATTGATAGATTAGTTTTATAATTGTAAAACTCTTCATGTAGTGATCTCTTATAATTATTCTATGAAAATAATTTTATCAAAACATAGGTAATATTAACTAGAAAAATATATATATATTAGTTTTAAAACAAATTAGGAAGAAAATTTTATCATAAATAATTAAAATTGTGATGACGTGATTTATATATAGAGGTAATGTAATGACCCAGGTTTTTTAATATATATTTACACTCAATTTTTTTAATTTAAGAAATAATTTAAATAATATACTTAAAACGGTATTTTTGTACTATAAATTGATATTTTAATAATAATATTATTTAATATATGAGATACATGAATAAGGAGTACATATGTTTTTAGGGTAACATATAATTTGTTAGGAAATATAAATATATCTATAAATAAAATATTAATTTAATTTAAATAAGAAAATAATAATTATAAGAGAATTATAACAGTTAGATATTAAATATATTTAATGATATATATTTATGACAGTTTAAAATGAATTTATATAGGGTGCATATATTAACAGTGAATACCTAAATTTTAACAATAATATTTATCATGACATATACGATATTTCATGAAAAATAAAAATATATCATAAATATAATTTTAGAGATACTAGTATAAAGTATTAGTTTATAATTATCAGAAGTAGATTATTACTAGAATATTATATTATAGATGAATATATATATATATATACAATGATGAAATAAGGATATAATAACACATAAACACACACACATGTATATATATATATGGAACGATATATATATAAGTAATATATATAGGAAATGATATATATACATATAAATAATGATGAAATTATATATTTATAGATATATATATATATATAAGTAATTAATACAAATATAAATACATATATATAAACATATAGGAAATTTATTATGCTAATTGGATGTAAAAAAATAAGTAAGAATGATAGGTTTGGTGGAACCTATAGTAGACAAAATGAGTGTTGTTTATTGGTATCCCCAAACCATGTCAAGTGATAATTTGGGAATGAAATATATATGTAAGACATCTTCAAAATTTTAAGTAAATATATATATATAAACATAATTGTAATATTTCAAATTAATTTTATTAAAAATGGGGTAATAATTAGATTAGAATTTAAATTAATGAACGTTTATATGTGTATGCACATGAATTTTAGAATATATATATATATATATATATATTATGTAAAAAGAGAGAAAAATAATAATATATATATGTACATATATATCTTATATATGGGTGTCCTATGGGTTTTGGAATGAAAAAAAATAAAAACAAACAAATGAAACGGGCAGGGTGTTTGTTTTTTAGGCAAGGAAGATGACCCATTTGACTGTATAGAGAAAAAATAATAAATGAAAATGAGTACAAAAAAAGTAAACATAGTAAAAATAGAATTAGTAAGGTTATTATAGAAAAAATGTCTATTAAGGGTATGTGCATCAATTATATTTTAGAAAAAATTAAATAAATTAGATAAATAATTATATAAGGGATTAAAAGACAGAATTTATAAATGTGTGGATGTATGTACTGATGTCTAGATAATAAATTTTCAATGAATCATATTTATAAACATTTTAAGTAATATATATATAGTTATGTTTATAAAATGGGTTGTAAAAAATAGAGAATATATATATATATATATATTTATTATATGTCGGGCATAAAATAAGGGAATAACACAAAAAAAGAAAATAAATGAAAATTGAATAAAATAAAAATAAAAAATAATATTAGTACAAGGGTAGACTATGGAAATTGGAGAAAAAATGTCTCATGTTTAAGGGACTCTATAAATAGTGGTAAAATCAAAAATATAATAAATATAATAACAATAAACTTGGTATATGGGATATATGGATTAAAAAAGAGCATATTCCCAAGGGTCAACAACCAACAAACCAATTTCATGATTCATTAAGAAAATTATTCTCTAGTTGTGGAATATAGAGATAGAGCGAGGGAAGAATAGTTATTATTGGTAATTACCAAAAGAAGTGGTTCCTCCAAGGAATAAACAACAAGTAAGAGTAATATGGTTTCAAAATTATCATTTCATATAAAATATTTTCTAAAAATTTAATGTTTCAAAATTAAAACTCCCTCTTAATAGAATCTGGTTTTGAAAATTATTTTGTTTTAAAAGACGGGTTTAAGTGGGTTTAAAAATATAATTTTATGTGGAATCATTTTCTAAATATCTATTTTTCAATTTTTCAAACACTTATTATTAAGATATTTTTGTTTTCAAAATTTTGTGATTTTAAAATTACTAGACCATGTACGAAAAAATTATTTAAAAATTATGGGATAAAATTTATATTGTTTTAATTTCAACATGATCAATTTTTAGTTTATATAAGGCCATATTTATTTTGAAATTATTTTATTTATTTATTCTACATCTAAATTATTATGTGGTCAAATATTAATTTATTCTAATTAATGATCCATTTATTAGTCAAAAAAATATTTTTTCCACTAATTATTTGGTAAAATATATACATGTAAATATATATATATATATATATATCTATCTATAAGTTTTGAATTATATATATATCCATGGTTAATTGTTTTTGAAAATAAGGTTTTGATGAAAAACTCTACTAAAAAGAAAATGTATGATATGAAATATTTTATTAAAATATAAAACTTGGTCATTTTAAATAGATAGGAATGGGGAGTGAACAAAATAATCAAGGGACCCTATCAATAAAAAACCTAAATTAACCCCAAACCGGTCACCCTATCTGTCCCACAATAAGGCCCGAGAGGCATTCCCGATCCTCCTGGGCTGGAAACTATTGTTGGGAATCAAAAATAACTCTTTTGGGAAGTATTTATCCCAAAAAAAGTCAAAATAAATAAAAATATAACTGGAAGAGTAAAATAATTAAGTTTGATAGATAAAAATACCTCCAAGTGAGCTCTTGGGTCACCACCAATCACAAAACCATGCTCCCTCCAAGAATGATCCAAAACAAGAAAATCCATAAAATAAAGAAGATAACGTAGGTGTGAGCACAAAGATTTCCATTAGGGATGCCAAAAGAATAACCACGCCCTAAACCATACTTTTAAAAAGAAAATAGTGTCATGCTAGTTTGAAATATGTATATTTAATATAATTTTTATTTTCCTTTTAAAACAAGTGACAAGATAATAATTTCAAAATAACCATTTTCCAACCCTATTTCCAAAATTGTTTCCAAATAATGAAATTTTTTCTTATAATCCATTTTACAAAGGAGTACATGAAGTAAAAGAAATACCCTAGATAAAAAACAAGTAGAGGAAGTTGGAGTACATGTAAATGATTGATGATATAATAACTACTGGTGGAAACATAATAGTTGAAATGGTTAAAATCGTAACAAAATAAGGGAAAGTATAATACATGTGTATTAGAGGTCATGGTATATAACTAGAAATCAAGTGAAGATACCCTAGATGTTCTCAGTTAAGAATCCATCTACTGGTCTATCAATGCAATCTATAGTCAATAACCAATCTGGATGCCCTTAACTAGCCTCACTAGCGGCACATCCCACAAGGAATGTTTCCACCATGGGTATCTAGTCTCTCTAATTGGGAAAAATAGAAACTTTATATCAACTCCCATTATGATTCCTAGGGTCCCATGATAGTATCATAAAAGAGAATCAAGGAGTTCGTCACATGCTTAAAACTAACACGGGTGCCAACATTCATGTCTTACACAGTTATTGACACCATCCATGTAGAGACCCTCTCAAGCTAGAGGAAAACTGTGGGGATTCCCATCATACAATAACTATTTTTACGGTTCCAATGGGTCATACACATCATCATAGTTCAAACTCATTTTCTAATAAATACATAAATAATCCAAATATACCTTACCACTTTTAATGAAACATCATTTAAAAAACCAATAAAACATTGAAAATGATTTACATTTACCAAAAAAATATTGAAATCATATATTAACAAGAAAAACTCGTGTATAATGTCTTGGTAAATTATGTGAAATAGATAAAATTACCATTTCTAAGTTCCATAACTAATTTTAATAGAATATACCTACCATATAATAATAATAAAATTAAAATACTCAAGAAATAATGGAATTAAAATTAAAGTCTCAGACATAGTAAACCTACTAAAAAACATAATGCCTCTAATGATGGAAACCTAAATCCACATCAAGGGGGAAGTCTATGGAAGTAATAGAGGCCACAAGGGAATTTGGTGAAGCAAACCCCTCCTTTAAACTTACACACATATGCACCTATACATATATATATATTCCCCTAGATGAAATTCACAAGTTTTCCTCTCCATGAGAGAATATGTATAAAGAGGAAAAATATACAAATTCATTTCCCATGTGTATGTGTGCAAGTCACATTTACGAATGGTGGTCCAAGAGACACTAGAAAAATATGGGAAAACCAAAAAATTTAAAATACCAAATTATAAATTAGCTAAAAATTATAATGGAATAATGAATGCAAATTTAAATAAAATTTTTCCAAAACTCTTGTAAAAATTATAAACAACTCATAATAGATTAAAAATGCATAATTTCACTTTAAAAACCAACTGAAGTATTTTCTGGACCAAGGAAAGATTCATTTTTTTCAAAAACAAAAGGAAACCCAAATAATAATCCTTGGAAAAAAATTGATTCATAATTTCATTCATAATGATATAATAATTACCAATAATAAAATTATTAGATATCCAAAATGTTAATATAAAATCCAAGAAATAAAATACCCTAAAATTATAAGGATGATCATGGGGAATAACTACATCAAAAATATAGAATCAAATTGAAAAGGGTCTAAACCTTAAATCATGGGTTGAACGAGACCTGAAGAAGACATATCATACCCTATAAAATCAAATACATATAAAATCAAAATCAGAAGCCCCTCTAGGATTCGACCAACCTCACACCATAATGAGGGGAAACAATATTTTGAATTATAAGGTGATGGAGTAGGAATAATACTCACCATGGATGAATGTACATGGAATTGTGGAAGAAAAACAACCACCAGAGGGAGGGGATGCGGCTGTGGTGTGTGAGGGAGCCCCTCATGGTAGGCCGGGTCGAACAGCTGGGAGAGGAGAAAGTGGGGACACCATCATGGAGAGGGGTGGGGAGAGGAAACCCATTAAGGGGTTTAATAATAATAATAATAATAATAATTGTATTAATAATAAAAAATTTATTAATAACTATAAATAATAATAATAATAATGAGTTTTTTTCATTCTTTCTTTTTTATAAATTTTTAAGTCAACATGTTTGGCTTCACGCTCTGCTAGACTATGTGACAACTATACGAGATATACTTTCCCAAAGGGGGCATGTTTCACGGTCCCATGTAGGATAGAGCATAGATGTTTTCCTGAGTGTGAGTCCTAGACAAAGCCACTACCTTGGCCATATAGTTTTCCCTAGGTTGGTGGATGGTTTCAATAAACCATATGCCTATGTAGAAAACCCCAAAATTTAAAGTTTTAAAACCGTCCCAGCCTGGAATATAAGAAAATGACTAAATATTATTTCATAATTAAAAATAACAAAAAAAATCACGGTTAGGGTGTGAAAATTCTACATACCATGACCCTTTCTTACCTGAGAAATTCATCAGGCTCACAAAGGAAGACACACAAAAGTAACCTTATGTGTAAAAGAAAACAACCCAAACCACTCAAATTCCTAATTTAAAGGTCACACCTGACCACGTTGATAAAATAAAGAAAATATTGGATAATCATAATTTATCTCTCTATCATTTAAGGGTTCCTCTAGAATTGTGGATCAACAAGACAAGGATACTGAAATATAATTTCTACAAAACATAACCCAGACTCCTAAACGAGTGGACTCAAGAAAAATGTAAAACCATAAGATCATCCAAAACCCTAATGAAATGAAAACTAATCCTCTAATGTACCTATACTATGATCAAAACAAATAGTACATATGAAACATGAGAAAGGGATAAAGAGAAAAATAAATAAAGAAAGAAAGAAATATAGGAATAACTTAATAGCTTTACCCAACCATTCTCAAAGAAGAACACAACCTTAATAGAACACAAATTATTTCCCAAATCAAGGACCAAAAACACACTCTTCACCACACTCCTACCGATTGAAGAAGGGTTAACGGGTATAAATCACAAAAATGCATCTTAAATGATGACATTATATCCCCTATTGTGCCAACGATAAAGATGGGCATAACCTAGGAACTCAAATATAAACCACCAACAATGGAGATCTCAAATATAACAATACCAACATCATCCTAAGAAAGATATTTAATAGTTTGGAGTATTTACTCATCACCTAATACACACACTGAGGGTTTTTAATGCCTAGTCAAGAAAAAGAAAACCTCATAACATAAAATCCTCAAAAAACATCCCCACAAATAAGTCAAAAACATAACCCAAAAGCATCTCATTCAGAAGGAGAAATCAAAGAGGGGACCATAGAAAAAAACTCAAGAAAGGACCACCATAAGAACTCATATGATCTATAATCCATAATAGGAAATCACCCAGGCCTGACAACACTTGGGGATTTTCTTATAGGTATTCCCAAATAGCACAAAACCTGAATCACAAAAGGAAACCAAACACATCACAATAATAAAAATTTAAAAATTATTTCAAAAAAAGTCAATATCCCAAATATAAAAACTTTAACTTTCATAAAAAACACATTTTTCTTTAAAAATTTACTTTTATCCTCTATTTACATAAACTAAAAACAATTTGAATCATTGCAACAAAAAATCAATTAAAATTTCAAAACAAAAAATCTATAATGAAATTCATAGTCACATGTCAAATAAATCACAATCCAAACAAATTATTAGATTATACTATAAAATAATTTTAAAATCCCACATTTGAATTTCAAAACATTGAAAAAATTTCAGAAAATTGTTTTGAAACTTACTTTATAATTTCTAAATCATTAATTCCCACTAAAAAAAATTTAAAATCCCATATTTCATTCCAAAAACGAAAAACATACACTTAAAAATAATTTTAAAACTTCACAAGTTATTTTTGAAAACATTACATGGGTCATTAAACATAAAAACCCCTTTTACTTCATATTAAATAAAACCCTAATTAATAATTTCAAAACCCAATTTTCCATTTAAAACCAAATTTCATTTTAAAACTTCATTTGAAATCAAACAAAATTATATTTATGTATCACTCAAAATAATTTACAATCTAAAGAAACCGAAAATAAATTTATAAAAGGTCTAGTGGTCATTCATGGTTGGACCAAAAAAAATTACAGACTATAGGCCAATCATGTAACTACTATAGAGAGTCTCTTGGAATCATCTATAGTGTCTCCATATGGTTTTTCATTCCATGAAAAAAATAAAAGCCTTATATTACACTCTATTTTCACCCCAAAAAAGAAAGATCAAAATCAATATCAAAATACCAACATTACCTAGTAACTCAGGTTTTGTCACGAGTGGTAGTGATCAAGAACCGGCCCATAATCTACCTTTGAAGCACCAAAAATCATATATATATCTACCAAACACCCCCAAATAACAAGGGAGAATAGGATATAATACCAATTTTAAGTGAACCAACCTGAGTAGACCCCAAAACAGTCACCCAATTCAGACCGTAACAAGTCACAAGAGGCATTTCTGATCTTCTCTGGCTATAAAAAAGTGTTTTTCATTATGAATAACTCTATTGGTAATGATTTATCCCAAAAATAATAAGAAAAAAAATAAAGAAAAAAACTATAACAAGAAATAGAAAAGACATAAAATTTATGAATAAGCATACCTCCAAGTGAATTCAATGGTCACCACCAATCATAGAACCACACTCACTCTAAGAGTGGTCCAAAACTAGAATAACTTGAAATTAAATAAGATAATATAGGTGTGAGAATTGAGTTTCTCATTAGGGATTCCAAAATAAGATCCACAGATTAAACCTTACCTTTAAAAAGAAAACCATTTCATGCTAGCATAAAATACATATATTAAAAATAAGGTTTTCATTTTCCTTTTAAAACAAGTAACAAGCTAATAATTTCCATATAACTATTTTAATTTACTTTTTTCAAAATAGTTTCCAAATAATGAATTGTTTCCTAAAAAATATTTTACAAAGGATAACATGTGTTGAAAGAAATACCCCAGTAAAAAATAATTGCTGGAAGTTAGAGTACAAGTAAATAAGAGTTGATATAACAACTAACAGTGGAAACATAAAAGTTGAAATGATTTTATAAAACAAATTACAAAATTAGGAAAGGTAGAATTCATTTGTATCATATGTTAGGGCATATACCTAGGTGTCAAGTGAAGAGACCCTAGACAAACTCTATTCAGAATCAATCTCTCAGCATATCGATGTGATCCATAATTAATAACCAACCCGGATACTCTCAACTAGACTCACTAATAGCATGGTCCATATATCCTTTCTCTTTCATGGGGATCTATTGTATATAATCAAGACTAAATAACAATTGTCTATTGACTCCCACTATGACACCTAAGATCCCATAATAGTAGTGTAAATGAGAAGTAAGGTGGTCCTCAAATGCTTGACACTAACATGGGTGTCGACGTGCAAGCCTTTCCCACTTCCCTACACCATCCATGTAGAGACCCTCTCTATATAGAGGAAAACCATGGTATTAACATCATATAGTAATTGTTTCAACAGTTCCAACTAGGCCTACAAATCATGAGAGTTGAAAACCATTTTCCAAGAATTACTTAGTGGAGATGAATGGTCCTTACCAATTTTAATGAGGCACCATTTAGAAAACCAATGGAATATTGAAAATGAATTATATTTTCCAATACAAGATTTAAATCATATATTAACATGAAAATATCACATTGTAAGTTTATGTAAATTATGAAAAATCAATGAAATTACCATTTCAAGGTGTCACAACTAATTTTCATAAAATATACATAGAACATAATAATAAAACATATCTTTAAAACACTCAATCAATCAAGTAATTCAAACTTAAGCCTTGTACAAAGGGAACCACCATTAAAACATGCTTCCTATGATGAGGGAAACCTGAATCCACTTCCAAGGGGGTCCACAGAAGCAATAGAGGCTATGAGGGACTTTGGTGAAGAAAAACCCTCATTTTTACTTACACATATATACACCTATACATATATATATAACCCTATATATAATGAAAATATTCCCCACACCAAGAAGAAATATGTACCATGAATATATATATATATATATATATATATATATCTTAACCATGTGTATGTGTGCAACTCTCCATTAGGAATGGTGGACCAAGACACACTAGAAAAATATGAGAAATCTAAAAATTACAAAATCCCTAATTAAAAATAAACTAAACAATTTGAATGGAATAATGCATGAGAGATTCATTAAATTCATTTAAAAATTAATGTAAAATTTATTAATAAATCATAAGACATTAAAAATACCCAATGTAACTTTAAAAACAACACAAGTATTTTTCAGAAAGAGGAAACAGATATTTTTTTTCAAAAATTGAGGCAACCCAAAGGATAATCCTTGGAAAACTAAATTGAAACAATTTTCATCCATAAATATATCATAATTACCAATAAAATATTTATTAAATATTAAAAATGTTAATTTAAAATCCAACCAATCAAATACCCTAAAAATATAAGGATGATCATCGAAAAAACCCACCACAAAAAAGCTATAATCAAATTAAAAATGGTATAAATCTTCAATCATGGGTTGAATGTGACCTAAATAAGACATCACACACCCTATAAAATCAAATCCATAAGAAATTAGAATCAATACCACTCAAGGGTTTGGACAACCTCATGCCGCAATGAGAAAAAATAAAAAGTGGAAGAAAAAGGTGAGGTAGGTGTAAGAATACTCATTGAGGAAAACGCACATGGAATTCGGGAAAGAAAAAAACTTCGAAGGGAGGGGTATGCAGTGGTGGCATGAAAGGGAGAACCTACAGGGTGATTGGATCATGCAATGGTGAGAAGAGAAAGGCGATGTCCCTTCCATGGAGAGGGTGGGGAGAGGAAACCCCTTAGAGGGTTTAATAATAATAATAAAATTTAATAATAATAATAAATAATAATAATAAAACATTTTTTTTCTTTTTTTCTTTTTTTCAAATCTTACAGGTTTCATGGTTTGCTCGCATGGTCTATTAGACCACGCACCAACTGTCTGTCACCCACTGTCCTAAAGGGATAAGGTTGCATGGTCCCTTGGGGGAAGATGCATGGTCGTGCGCCTGACTGTACAATCAAGATAATGCCACTGTTTGGGCTACATGCTTTTACCTAGGTTGGTACGTGGTTTACCTGAATAGTGTATAACCATGAACCTATACAGAAAACTCCAAAATTTTAAATTTCTAAAACCATCTCAGCCTAGAACTAAATAACATGACTCAATATTATTTAATAGTTAAAAATAATTAAGAAAATTTTAAATAATTAAAAATTAAAGGTTGAGGTCTGATAATTATCCCCAACATGAACCTTTTCTCCCAGAAACCCATCAGACTCATAAAGGTGTACAGAAATAAGGAACCTTAATAAGAAAAGGAGACCACCTAAACCATTGAACTTCGAAATTTATATATTTCACCTACTAACCTTGATAAAATAAGACAAATATCGGACACTCACAATGGATCTCACCACCATTTAAAGATTCTGCCAGAATGGTGGATGAATAAGGAAAGGATACTCCAAAAACACAACCCAATCTTTTAAACTAGTAGACTCAATTAGAATATATGACCATAAGCTAATCAAAAACCCCACCAAAAAGAACACTAATTTTTCTATGTACTAGTAATACGATCAAAACTAATGGTACTACTAAAACAAAATAACGTGATAAAGGGAAAAAGAAATAAAGAATGAAATAGATGAATATTTAAAAACATTACCCAACCATTCTCAAAAAATAAAACGACCTTAATATAACCCAAATTATTTCCAAAATCAAGGACCAAAAACACACTACTCACCACACTCCGACTCATGGATGAAGGAGGAAGAGGTATAAATCATGAACATGCCTCTTCAATGATGAAATGGGATCTCCTTCGGTGTCAAAGATAAAAAGAGGGATGAAATAGGACATAAAATCTAAACCACCAAACATGGTTGTCTAAACAATTGCCAAAACTACGCCGGCCTAATCATAATCTGGACTAGTTTGGAATCTAACCAAGTCATTCAAAATGCACTCCAAGGGATTCCTCTGAATATTCAATCAAAAGAAAACAAAAACACAACCTCATCACATAAAATCTTAAAAATTAATGTCCTTAATTATGATTCAAAAACATAAACTAAAATTATCTCAAATAGTATGATAAATCAAAGAGCGACCCATAAAAACAAACCCGAAAAACGACCACCTTAAGAGCTCATCCGATCAGGAATCCACAGTAGGCAATCACCCAATCCCGAAAACACTTAAGGATTTTCTAAGAGTCATTACCAAGAAACACAAAACACAAATCATAAAAGGAAATTAAACTCTCTATAATAAGGAAAATGAAAAAAAAAACCTTTCAAAAAATCCAAAATCCCAACATTAAAATCATTAACTTTAATAAAAAAAATACTTTTTCCCCTTAAAATTTTACTTTTTTCACCTCTTTACACAAACAAAACCTAATTTGACTCAATGTAACAAAAAATCAATTAAAATTTAAAAATAATAATAATAAAAGTTATAGTAACCCCTTAAATAAATTACAATCCAAATAAAACCATTAGTTACTCATTTAAAATCATTTAAAACCCCACGTTTGAATTTCAAAACCTTGAAACCTTATCAAAAAATGGTTTTAATAATTACATTACAATTTCAAAAAAAAATTATGCCCACTGGAACCATTTTAAAATACAACACTTTCATTCTTAAAACGCCAAACATCCACTTAAAAATCATTTTAAAACTTCACATGTTATTTTTAAAATAACCACATCTATATTTAAACACGATAATCTATTTTACTTAATTTTGAAGAAAACCCCCATTAACAATTTAAAAACTCACCTTTTACATTTAAAACCAAATTTCATTTTAAAAATTAATTGGAAATTATACCAAATCACATCTATGTATCACTTAAAATAATTTACAAGATAAAGCAACCCAAATAAATTTCCAAAAGGGCTAGTGGTTGTTCGTGGTTGGACCACACAATTTGATAGACCATATGATAACCATGAAACTACCATGGAGAGTCTCTTGGAACCACATGTAGTGGATCCACATGGTTTTTAAATCCTTGAAAGAAATTGGGGGCTTCTATTCCACTCCCTTTTAACCCAAAAACAAAATTTCAAAATCAAAATCAAAATCCCAAACATTCCATGGTAACTCAGGTTCCATCACAAGAGGTGGTGATTAGGAACCAACCCTGGACTTACCTCATGAACCCCAATGATCCTATATACTTTTACTAGATATACCAAAATAGAAATTTAAACATGGCTCTGATATCAATTTTTCATAAACCATCTTGATTTGACCCCGAACTTGTCACTTCCCTTGGCATGCAACAAGTTCTGTGAGGTTTTCCCAATATTCCTGGGATAGAAACAAGTTTTTTGCATCAATAATAAAAATATTGGGAATGATTTATCCCAAAAACACTAAGAAAATAGATAAATAAAAAAAATAACTTGAATTTAAAATGAAATAAACTAGATGTCTAAACATACCTCCAAGTGACTTGAAGGGTCGCCGCAAATCACTAAGCGATGCTCACTCTGAGAGTGATCAAAAACTGGAATAAACTAAAACTAAATAACATAATGTAGGCATAAGTATCGAGATGCTCTGTAGGGAGTAAAAAATAAGAACCATGTCCTAAATATTAACTTTAAAAAGAAATATAACAAATTATAGTTTGAAATGCATATATTTAAAATGGGGTTTTCATTTCCTTTTAAACAAAGTAACAAGCTAATAATTTCAAAAAACCCATTTTCATATTCTTTCATCAAAATAGTTTCAAAAAAATAAAATTTTCCCCAATAAACAATTTTACAAAGGGAATATGTGGTTAAGGAAATACCCTAATAAAAAAACAAGTAATGGAAGTCAGAGTATAAGTAAATCAGTGCAGATATATGAACTACTAGTGGAAATATAATAGTTAAAATGATTTTATTAAAAAATTCACAAAATGAGGGAAAGTAGAATAAAATTGATTCAAATATAATGGGATATACCTAGACATAATGTGAATACACCCAACATGTAATCAATTCTAAATCAATCTTTCGGCCTATTGATGAGATCAATAGTCAATAACCAACCTAGTTTCTCTCAACTAGCCTCACTGGTGGCACATTCCACATGGCCTTTCTCTACCATCGAGATGTAGTCTGTCTAATCTAGACTAAATAGAAACTATATCTAGACTCCCACTATGAAACCTAGGATCCCATGACAGAAGCATAAAGGATAATTGGAGATCTCAACACATTCTTGAAATTGAAGCAGGTGTCAACCTGCATGCCTTTCCCACATCCTAACATTGTCCATGTGGAGACCCTCTTTAGATAGGGGAAAACCATAGGGATTCCAATCATACAGTAATGGTTTTTAAGGTTCCAACTATTCCTACACATCATTTGGGTTCAAAAAAATTCCAATAAATACATAAAGGATCCAAATGGCCCATATGACTTTTAATGAGACATCATTTAGAAAACCAATAAAACATTGAAAATTCTTTACATTTTCGAATATATGGTTGAAATCATATGTTAACATGAAAAACTCACATTGTATGTTTCGGTAAATTAGGAAAAATGAAATAAATTGCCATTTATAAAGGAAAAAAAACAAATTTTCATAACATATACATACCAGATAATAATAAAACATATTTTTAAAACACTCAGACAATTAAGAAATTCAAATTATTAGATCAGATATAGAGAACATACCTCAAAACACATTGCCTCTAATGATGGAAACCTGAATCCACTTCAAAGGGGTGGTCAATGAAAGAAAGAGAGGACATGACTGATTTTGGTGAAGCCAAACCCTCCATCACGCATACAAACATATGCACCTATACATATATATATATATACCCTTAGTTACAATGCACATATTCCCATCATTATGAGTAAATATATACAAAGATTATATATATATATATATATGCATTACCCATGTGTATGTGTGCAAGTTAGCCTTATGAACAACAGCCCAAGACACACTAGAAAAATATAATAAATCAAAAAATCAAAATCCCTAATTAAAAAATGTCTAAATAATTTGAATAGAATAACGCATATGAATATAATAAAATTCCTTTAATAGTTGATGTAAAAAATATAAATAACTCATAAGATATTAAAAATACCCAATGACACTTTAAAAACTAATACAAGTATTTTTTGGACAAATAAATAATACATTTTTTTCAAAATACAGAGGTTACCAAAAGGATAATAAATAGAAAACCAAATTGAAACATAATTTCATCCATAAATATATCATAATTACCCATAATAAAATTATTCGATATCAAAATTTTCAATTTAATAGAAAATTAATTAAATAACCTAAAATTATAAGGACGTTCATGGGGGAAACCAACTTCAAAAATCAAAAAACAAATTGAAAAGGGTCTAAATCATTAATCACATGTTGAACAAGACCCATAGAAGACATCACAAACCCTAAAAAATCAAATCCACAAGAAATCAGAATCAAACCCTAACTAGGGTTTGGACAACCTCACACCGTAGTGAGGGAAAAGAAAAAGTGGAAGATGAATGTGATAGAGGAGGAAGAATACTCACTGAGGATGACTACACATGTAATTGAGGAATGAAACCCCACCAAAGGTAGGGGAGGTCGTGCTGGCATATGGGGGAGCCCCTCCTAGGCAGTTAGGACACACAACTAGGAGAGGGGAATGGGGCTCGGCCATGAAGAGGGGTGGGGAGAGGAAACACGTTAATGGGTTTGTTAACAAAAAATAAAAATAAAAATAATAAAACATTTATTGATAATAATAAATAAATAAACCTTTTTTATTTTTTTATTTTTTTAATCTGGTGGGCCACATGATTTGGCCTCACGGTCTTCCAGACTATGCTCCAACCCTGAGGCAGCTACTATCCTAAAGAGTATAGGACCCATGAGCCCTTGGTATTTGGAACAAACCCATTTTCCTGATCATATGTAATAGAAAGATCCACTATCATATTTTCACAGTTTTCCCTAGACTAGTACATGATTTCCCCAAATCATGTTCTAATTATGTGGTGATGTAGAAAACTCTGAAATTTTAAATTTTAAAATTGGCTCAGTCTAGAACTCAATAATATGACTAAATTAAATTTAATAATTAAAAAATTAAGAATAATTAAAAATAATTAAAAATTCAAGGTTGGGTTGTGACAGACCTTGCCTACTATGGACTAATAAGCCCTATATGGCCTTCAATTTCTTAGATCTCCTTATGATTTTGTTTTCAAAGATTTTAAATTGTTTTTAATTTAAAAAATAATCTAAATGATTTATAATGAAATATTTTAAATATGGAAAATATTTAATTCAAAAAATAATTCTATGGTTTTCTAAGATATCATTTTTAGTATTTTAAAAAAATTCAAAAAATATGTTCTTTAAATTTAGTTTTTGAACACCCATTTATGGAATTTAAAACAAAAAGTGAATTTATTGATTTATTAAAATTAATATTTTTTTATGTAAAAAAGTTCATATCAGTTTCCCAAAAGTTTAAAAAATGTATAACAAGATTTGAAAACCCCTTACTGGTCCTTTTTCTCACACTAGGTTTTGAAAACAAAATATAGGGAAATTTGTTGAGTAGAAGCAATTTTGGAGTTGTTTTGAGATTAAGTGTTTTAGTCAAAGTGGAGAAAGAGTTTTTATAGAAGTAATTAAATTATAAGAAAAAAATGTATACTTGAGTGAGTTAATTTATGTATTAATTCTCTGAATCCTTCCAAGTACTAGACCTAAAAGATACTTAGAAAATTAATGACTATATATTTTCTAGTGATGTTAGATATTTTATTTTGAAATAGTACATAAAGTGTTTTTAGCACTGGACCCAGGAGTTTGGGTGTGGGGTACATTGGGAATGGTGGGGGTGTCATAGGAGGGATGTCTGTTGAGGGGGAAGGGTCACATATGGTTAGTGTAAGTTACAACAAGGTGAATTCCTATTGGTTTTATCGAAAAATGTAATTTATGAATGGGCATCAAGTCATGGACAAGGGTCCCATTCCCTATTGAGTACCCTTTCATAATATATTGTAAACCTTGTGTATATTCATGACACATCCAAGGGGTAACACTATAAATTCATATAATATGTATTATTTTTAAATATATTATTTATAGCCTTTGTGATTTTCATAGAGGAAAGGATAGTCATGTCATGACCATGAGGATCATTTCGTGGTGGCTTACTATGAGGAGGTTTCATGGAATAGCACATGAAGTCCATAAATTTAATCGTGAGAGATATTCCAAGGAGTCTTGGGCCTTAATATTTTAGTTCTACCCAAAAGGAGTTATAACACATTATAACCTAAGGGTTTGAACTATAAGGAAAGGTTGTAAGGTATGTAGGCTTTGGTTGTGGGGTTTTTTTCTTGCCAAGACACAAGGGTCCAGTTTGTGATGGATGGCCTCATGATGGCATCACACCATGACCTATTTATGTCATGAAGTTATGGGTTCATGTCTTAGTTTTTAAAACAAGGGCAGACATGTCAATTTATGGTCGACCCCCTTTAAATTTCAGTTGATTAGGGCATCAAGAGTAAAGACCTAAACTTAACCTTCTTATATATAAAAAGATTTATATCAAATAAAAAATCACATCAATCTATAATAAATTTTTCGGTATATATTTTTTTAAAATTAGGAAAAGTATAACATAAAAAACCCTATACTTGTTACACCTTGAGGATATTATTTTCACTAATCCAAATTCTTCAAATGTTACACAAACTTCATTCAAGGTTGAAACCTCATATCCATAATTTTGAATTCATTATCATTCCAACTCACCCTTAATAACTATAAAAATTATTTTAAATGTGTTATGAGCATAAAACGTTGCAAAGGGTATAAAAGAAATAAAAAACCCATTATCCCACTGGAATACCTAAAAAATATTGAAAAGATATTTATTTTAAACATAAAATTTTGAGGTTTTATAAAACATACTTTCAAACATATTTTTAACTTATTTGATCAAAATGGTTTTGTAAAGAAAAATCATAATCAAGAATAAGGAAGTGAAATGATTTTTAAATTTACTCTAAAAATCAAGGAAACTTATGAATATGTTAATTCTTTAAAATAACATAACCTTTCATTAAAATATAATCCATTACAATTTAAAAAAGCAAAAACTTCTATTTTATCATAAAGTAAACATATTATTTCATGAAATCAAATGATTTCCATTTAAAACCCATAATAAAGTATTGAAAAAAACAATTAAGGTGTATTGGTATATTATATTCATTACCCATGTTCACTCGTATACACTCATAATGGAATAACTTATAGTAATTTCCAAAATCATTTATATAGAGAATAAATCAATTCTCAATGTATTGAAGAGCTATATCTTTGGAAACCCCATATTTATCTATAATTTATAAGAACCATAATTCAGAAAAAAAAACATTTATATTCCTACATCATTCATTAAAAAAAATACTAAAAATACATTTGAACCTATAGACACCAACATGTTTCATTTAACCAATAAAAATAAGGAGAAAAACATTTTATGCATTTAAAAAATTTAAAATGAATTGAAATATTTTTATGAAACAATGAGAATGAAAATTACTTTAGAAACCATGAAAACTTAAAGAGGAATCTTACTAAATAAATCTAAAGAAGATGGTGAGAAAATTTGACAATATGAAAAACATTTAAAAATATATTCCATCCATGATTTCATGATGAATAGAAAATTAACCATGCTTAAAAATTGAAAAGATATTATTTAATTTATTTTTAAATAATGTTAAGGATAAATGAAAATAAACTTAATAAATCATATAAATATATATAATAACATTTATAACATAAAACAATGAATATGAACATGGTGGTAAAATAATATTGGATAAAACTCTAAATTAAAGGTTTAAAAGAAAAAATTCTTACCTCAAATGGTTCCATGATTCTAAAAAAAAATTAAGTTATTATGTCCATATCATTATATATATAAATGAGTTCAACAATTTAGTAAATAGTTACCATTCAGATAATATTACTTGAAAATCTTTTTTAATGGTTAAAATGACTATGATCGTTTACTTTTAATTTCATTTTTATGATGGATATTTTAACATTACAGAATAATAATCATGGAATTAATTTTATATTAATTTTATATTCTATTATGTAATAAATGTTTAATAATACCCATGTAAAATTTAAGTTATGAAAACATCATCGTTTACTCAGGTAATATAAAACTACCACAGTATGTGATGTTTTTTAAAATAAATTTAGAGATGGGAAACCCCAATAAATATTTAATATTTAAAAAAACAATAATTAAGAATTAATATAATTTTTTAGTTACTTTTAAATATTAATTATTTTCTTAAAAATAATAAAAGAATAATTTGAATGAAAATTCCATGTTCTTGAAGCTCGTATTACGATGTAGTAGCGACTAACAAAAAAGAGATTGGTGAGAGGTAAAAGGTGATCATTGGTCATTGATGGATCAAAAATATTTCAATAAAATTAGAATATAATAATAGGATCATAATATTTTGAGGTTTATAAGATCACTAAGATAAATAACTTTAATTAAGAAAGGAAAATGGTTCTTGGAAACCCTTACCTTACTCTTCGAATCGCCTCCTTCAGATTTAGTCTAAAGGATTTAGAGAATGAAATTTCTTTTAGTAAATATCCTTAGTAATGGGTAAATGGATTTTTATATAATTATTTGGGTTTATTATGATCATATAATTATGATTGAGATGTGTTTTAGAAATATTCGAGTGAACCCCTTTTATAAGACAATTTTGATGACATTTTCACAAATATTCAACCTTTAAGAGTTAATAATGTAATTTTAAAATGAAAAGTGGCTCATAAATAGAAAATATATTATATTCTAAACCATTACCCACACCCAATTAACCTAATATAAATTTTTACAATTTTTTAAATTTATGAATCATTTTCAACATGAAATTCCCTTTAAAGTATTTTTCAAATTTATTTTTATAATGTGACTTTAAAAATACCTATATATATATAATTTACAATTTACAATTTAAATAATTTCTTACCATTGAAATATATATTTAAAAATCACACATCATAATATTTTATCATAATAGTATCATTTTAAATAATTTTAAAACCATTTATTTTTATTTTTCTTCGCCTACACGAGCATTGCATCAACCCTGCATGAGTGTTTTAGAAAAATATATTACAATTTATTATTAAAAATAAATTATTACCATAAAAATTTTTCATTAATCATTAATATCATCATTTAAACCCATTTATAACATTACTTATTCCTATTTATATCATGATAATATTTTTAAGATAAGAATTTTGACTTTTCTTAGCTTGCACAAGTGTTGGGTAATTATTTCTATAATTATCTTGTTATATAATTATAAAATTAAAAAATATAAACCAAAATAATTTATTATTCATAATTTATATATCTTATATCTTATAAAATACTTCTATCATCCTTGATACTAATTGAAATACATCAATTTTACTTTTCTAATTTTGAGTAACCACTCTGTCAAGACCGATAAATGTTTTCATATTTATCTTGGTATAACAATTAATTTATATTAATTCAATGATATTTATATGATATTTTAATTATAACATAATGTAATATATTTTTCATATGTTTTAAAAAAAAATTAATTTTTATATCATGATTATTTCATAATATATACGGTATTCATAAAAACTTTATTTTTTAAGTATTCACCAAAAACAATTGCATAGAAAATTGCCAAAAAATCACCCAAATATAATATAGAAATGTTGACATAAAAAATTAATTTTTTTTAACCAATTAAATTTCTAAAATTTTGAAATTTAACTTTGAAATTAATCCATACACTGTATAAAAAATATTTTATTTGAGATAAAAGCCATTTATTATTCTAATGAACAATCATATTCTTGTTTCAAGATTTTATAAAATGGTTCCTAATATTATCATGATAATAAATATTAATATTAATCCACTGAATTAACATGAATATACAATTATAAAATATCCAATAATTAAATAATAAAAATAAAAGTAGGGTTACGGATATATATTTAAAATTTAAATAAATAAATTATTTCATGAAGTAAACGTGATAATTTTGAATGTATAATTGGTATCTAGTTGATTATATAATATATTTTGAGGCATGAAAACACCTATATGAATTTTTAAAGTAAATTTATAAATTTCTATTAATGAATATCAATATACCGTAAAAGTGATGTATTATTTAAAATACTTGGGTGGTCACACATTCCCCCACATTAACAAAATAACATCCTCAAAATTTAATCTTCTTGAAAAAAAAGTAAAATTATAAATACTTACTATTCTTAAAGAATATAACTCGTTAATATTTTAGCAAATCTTCAGTATCATATTCCATAACTCTTTCTTCCTATAATGAAGGATGATATTTTTTCAATCTGAATTTAAAAATAGTTTAAAAATAAAAATATTGTATAATTTTTATTAAAACAATTCATACCATTACTTTAGTCCCAAATTCCAACATTTTCATTGGTTTTGATGGTTAAGGGTTTATAAAGTGTAGTAATCCATTAAAAGTTTTTCAAAATACATTTCGAATGGTAAAGGAAGACTTTAAAAACCATAATTTTAAAATGGATCCCCAATAATGGAACCTTGAAGATAAATAATGGTAATAAGAAGAAATGTGGAGTAGAAGATAAAAAATATGTAAAAGTATCTAGAATTATCCTTTTAGGATTTTTTTTAATAGCTTTTAAGAAAACCTATATTTATTAAAAAAATAAAACATTTTCATATAAATAGAGATAAATTAGAGTGTCAATGGTTAAGAAGAGAATATATATTTATCTTCAAAAATAATAAAAAATTTGTTAATAAAGAACATGGAAACAGAAAAGAAAAATAACCAAAAAAAGTGGTGTGGAATAATTATCCACAATTTCTTTTGGTTTACGAAGCAACAAAATCTTCAAATAAGAAAAAAAAAGACATGCAAATGTAATATCCTTAGATAAAATGAAAAATAACTTTATATAAAGAAAAATATATAATATATTAATCATATAAATAATAGTTAAAGAATAAATATTATAACTCAAGGAAAATATATTGATTCAAGAAAAACCCTTATGACTTTGGTAGTGTACTAATTACAATCCAATGAAAGAGAGATACTGAAATGGAATTATAAATCTATTTAATTGAATGATAATTATGATAAAAATAAATTTATGGGTAGTATATTCACCACACAAATGAAATAAATCATTCAATATGATGCATATCTCAACAAAAGGAAATTGAGATGAGAAGCCCTCATGAACACTGTAATATATATATATATAATAATTTAAAAAAAGAACATAAAATAAAAAATTGTATATCCCCATAAAATATAGATGTAATTTAATAAAACAAAAAACAAACTTAAAAGAAAATATTTAAATAATAGAGTATAACCCAATGAAAAAATATTTAGTCAACAAAATCATTACAATTTCATTTTTTTATTTAAGAATCAATTAAAAATTATGTTTTGAGAAAGTAATGAAATTACACATGAACATAATTGTGATTATAATATAATAAAATTATAAGTTATAATGTACCCAAATTATATGGTTGAAGTTCAAGAAGAAATATTACAACTCAACTGAAGAAAATTGACTAAACAAAAACCATTATGAACAGCATGGTTATGAACAATAACTCCATAAGAGATTAAAAGAGAAAATAAATTCATTAGAAATGAATATAATAGGGTAATGTATTCATTTCAAGATATTTTATTTGATCGATAGGGGATAAAATACGAAATAAAGGACCAATACTTGAAAATAATAGAGACGGAAAAGAAGACCCTAGAAATTATGAAAACCTTGATCACAGGTTCTCCCATATATCAACTTAATCTTTTCCCCAAAAATTATTGAACCTTAATAGTCATCTAAATTTTTGTTTATTGGTTTAATTATAATATAATATTTATATTTTATTAATAACATTAATTTTTATGTTAATATAATGAAATTTATAATTTCTTATATAAATATTTTATAAACAATGTATGGGATATTTTACGACTCATAATTGTGATTGAGTTTCCAAAGTAATACCTTAATAGTTGAGTGATTCTTTAAAAATAAGACTTGATTTATTTATATTAATTTTTCTTGAGTTCTGGAAAAAAATAGTATCAAGATAGATAATAGGAGAAAATATACTTGATTTATTTCTATTCCATAAGCACGATTTGATCCTTTGGTTGTGTGTTTTGATCAATTTTAACCTTATTATTATTTCACATTCCAAACAATGAATAGATAAGATGAATTTTTATAGCATGAAAATAGAAAATAAACTCTTAATTTATCAAGCGATCCACCAAAGGATAGTGTTATTCACTGTATTAAGGATTTTATGAAAATTTATTCCTCTTGTATCTAGAAAATTACTAAAAACTAAAATGGTTATCATGAGTAATGATATAAAACAATAAAATGTGAATAAACCATCATATATAGAATTAAAAACTTAATATATATATATATAACCTCTATATAAACAATAACACCCTAATCTCAACTTAAATCATTCCAAAAAAAATTGAACCCTAAAACTCTTCAAAATATTCCAAACCAAAATCAAAACCAAACAACCAAAAAAACTTAATCACATATTCCTATAAGATTTACATATGTTTTATCTCCAAATAACATTATTCACTCAAAATATGACATACTAAATATGAATATACTTTAATAATATATTCTCCCAAATTATTTCAACCCTTTCCAAAAAATAACCTGAATCACTATGACATAAAACCATAATAAAATTATATATACTTCCTAAAATTAACTAAATCTTTATACGTCAAATAATAACAACTTCTTTGATAATAAATCACAAACAAAATAGTATTTCCCTATACCTTTATCATGTAATGTTTCCAAAATAAATCTTATACCAAAATAATATTAATCACATTCTCACCAAATCAAATATCAATTTATAAGGTTACCTTAACTAGCCAACCTAATTTCATATAATCAATCAACACTTTTTCCTAATAACCATAATTAATTTAATGTAAAATCATTTTCTAAAATTTAGTATTATCTATACCTTTCATATTATTTCATGAAGAATATAATAATATTCCTCCCAAATAATCTTTATACTAATGGAGACATTAAAACTAATGATAATAAATACCACATTGAGGAATTATTCCTAAAACCAAATTAATTTCTTAAAAATCATTATTAACCACCTTAAAATATTACAACAGGACTCAAATGGGTATTTAAACCAATGAATCTATGATCACTCTTAAAATTATCAGCCCAAGAAGATATCTAAAACCCTTAAATAATACTCAACTGATAACATCCTAACATCATATATAATTTAAACCCTATTATGATACAAATGTGAAGACATAAACTTAATCATTCTAAAAATAAATGATTTATTGGAAATAATTCAACACTAACATTTTCAATGACTTTTTAGGTTTATGGTTTTAAATAATTATAAAAACTCTTATATGAAAAACCTCATACTTATTAAACTCAATTGAAATTTTCTTCCACTAACCAAAATCTTAAAATAGAAGGCCTTATTTATTTAATTCTAAAACCTCACAACCAAATATTTGAATTCATAATAATTCTTACACATCCATAATACCTGTAAAAAACATTTGAAAATATACAATGTACCGAAAAAAATTTAAGTTGTGTGAAAGTAATAGAAAACCCATTAGGCCACTAAAATACATAAAACCCTTTGAAAATGAATTTCATTTAAACATAGGACTTTGATATTGAATAAAAAATAATTAAAATATATAATAAACTTATTTGAAGAAAATATATTCATAAATTAAACTCATAATCAAGTATAAGGAAATGAAATTGTTTTTAAAGTTCTTAAAAATAACTTGGAAACTTATGAATACATTAAATATTCAAAAACTCGTAACTTTTTTCTTAAAATAAAATTATTTAACTTTGAAAATAAAAAAACTTCCCTTTGGTCATAAATTCATATTGATGTTTCATGAAATAAAAATAATTCAATTTCAAACCCATAATAAATCATAGAAATAACCATGAATTAATATTGGTACATTGTATTCATCACCTATATCCACTCATAAAGGAATAACTTATAGTTAATTCCAACATCATTCCTCTAGAGAGTAAATCATTACCTAATTCATTGGAGAGCTATATCCTAGGCTCATACATCTTCATCTATAATTTAAACAAACTATAATTTTGAATATGCATTAATATTCTTTAATTTTTCATCATAAAACTAATTAAAATATACAATTAAAGCCATTAATACAATAATTTTTCATTTAACCCATAAAAATAATTATAAAACCCTTTATGCTTCTGAAAAATTTAATTTCAAAGGAATTTTTTTATAAAATAGTGAGAATATAAATTAATTTTAAAAATAATAAAAACATAAGTATGGATATTGATAAATAAATATGATGAATATATTGTGAAGATTTGATCATATATAAAGAATTTTAAAAGTTATTCCTTTCATAATTTTGTAAGTAATAGAAAATGATCCATGGGGAAAACATAATAAGAGATTCATTTCATTCATTTGTAAATAAAGTCACAACAAATATAAGATGACCTTAATAAATCATAGAAGTATAGAGAATGAAATTTATTACACAAAATAATTACTATGAACATGTAGGGTAAGGATTTTAGAGTAATACATAAAAGTAAATGTTTAGAATAAAAATCCCTTATCATGAGTTTTGAATCACCTCTTACGTCCTCTAACCTCCTGAATAATAAAATTATATAAATTATATAATTTATTGAAAAACTTATTCATTTTAATATACTTGTAATTATTTATATTATTAAATTTATTATCATGTTTCATTCAGGACTTAATTTGGTATTTTTTTTATGTTGGTTATTCTAGGTTTGTATGGTTAATAATCTCCCATAGTGGTGTGGTGTACTTTTAATAGTCAAAGGGAATTTTCCAATGGTTTTATAATTTGTAGAAGTTATAAGGTACTCTATCCATATAATTTCAAAAATAAAAATAGTTTAATATGTTATTAAATGATCATAATTCGTAGAAAAATCCTTTAAAAGATTGTTTTTTATGATTAAAATTGACTATGACAATTTAATTTTTATTTTATAATTATAATAGATATTTTAAAATTTATAAATAATAATAATAAAACTATATATATATTAAATTTATATTAAATCATGAAATAATTTTTTAATAAAACCCCTAAAAGATTTAAGTTTATGAAAATATCATTATTTACTTTGGTAGCGTATAAGTATAATGGTAACCGATATCTTTAAAAAAGATTTTTAAAAAAGGGAAACCCTGATAAATATTTAAGTTTTATAAAAACAATAAATTAAAATTAATCTATTATTTCAGGGTTACTTTTAAATATTAATTATGATATTTAAAAGTGTAAGATAATAATTGGAATGAAAATTCACAGTTTTTGAAAGATGTATCTCGATGTAATAACAACTTATGAAAAAGAGATCATTGAGAGGTATCAGGAGCTCTATCATCATTAATGGTTTAAAATTAAGTAAATAAAATAGTAATAGAATAATAGAAGAAAAATAAGTTGATTTTTAAAAGAGTTTTAAGAAAAATAATTGTAAATAATAAAGGATAATGGTGCTTGGAAACCCTAACATTTTTCTTTGACTCACCTTTCAGATTGAGTCAAAATCCATCAGAGAATGGAATTTTGTTAAGTAAAAAGCCTTATAAATGTGGAAAAGGTACGTTTAGAGAAATATTTGGGTAGTATATATAGATAAAAACTAACATGATATGTTTTTTAGAAACTTTATAATGAGTTGTCTTTTATAAGAAAAATTATTTGGTGTTTTCAAATATATTCAATATTTAAAGATCAAGAATATAATTTTAAAATGAAAAGTGTCTCATAAATGGAAAATTTATGATATTATTTATAATTACCCTTCCACACTAGACTTAAAATAAATTTTTATGTTTTTTTATTAATTCATGACAAATTTTTAACATTAAATACCCATTAAATTCTTTTTTAGGGTTATTTTCATAATTTGAGTTTAAAAATTTCTACATATCATTGTAATTTGAATTTAATAATTTAAAAAAATTATTACCTAACACTTTTAGGTTTAAAAATTATGAAAAAATATAGTTAATCCTAATATTATCATTTAAAATATTTTTAAAACCATTTACTGTGATTCTTCCCCATCTTGCACAAGCATTGCATAGAGGTTGTATAAGTGTTTTGGATAATTATTCTATTACTTAATATTAAAAATAAATTATAAACATAATTATATATTATTATTCATAAATATCACAATATAAAATCATCCATAACATTATTTATTCTTATTTATATCATGGTATCATTTTTAAGATTATAATTTTGACTTTTCATACCTTGTACAAGTGTTGGGTAAGAATTCTGATAATTATTTGGTTATATAATTCTAAAATTTATAAATATACATCAATATAATTTATTATACATAATTACTATCATTTATGGATAATAATATATTTATACCATCCTAGATACAATCTTAAATGAAAAAATTTGTCTTTTCTAGTATTGTGTAAGCATTATATCGGTATCAATAAATGGTTTCTTATTTATTTTAGAATAATAATTAACTTGTATTAATTGAATTATAATTATATGATATTTTTATTATAAAATAATGTTAGATACATCCCATAAGTTTCATAAATATGTATATCATTTTTATATCGCGGTGATTGCATAAAATATATAGTATTTATAAAAATTGTATTTTATTATTATTCACCAAAAAACTTACATAGAAAAATTACAAAAATCAACCTAAGATAATTTAAAAATAATGAAACAAAAAATTAATTCCATATAGTTAAATTAAATTTCTATGATTTATAAGTTAAAAATTTAAATAAAATTATATATTAATTATAAAAATAATTTATTTGAAAATAAAACTATTTATTTTTCTAATGAAAAATCATATTATTTTATCATTCCTTGATAAATTCATTCATAATATTATAATAACAATAAATATGAATATGAATCGATATAAATGACATAAATATCCATTTATAAAATATCTGACAATTAAAGACTAAAAATAAAAAAACATGTTGAGGAAATATATTTAACATTTAAATAAAATATATTTTATCATGAAGTAAACACAATAATTTTAAATATATCATTGCTATCTAGTTGATTATATAAGATTTTTTGAGAAAAATATTAAAAAATATAGACATGTTTAAAGTGAATTTTTATATTCATATTTATGAATATCAATAAACCATAAAATAAATATATTATTAAAAATGTGTGGGTTCTCACGTCAAGAGAGGTCATTTTCAGTCGACTCCCTACACTCCTTCCCTCATTCAATCTCCCTTAGGTGGGATAACTTCTTAGATGTTTCCCTAGGTGATTCAAGGTGAGTTCCTCCCTCTATTTCCTTTTTTCTCTCCCTTTATTGGTCACTAATCTTGGTGTATCTAATCTATGGTTTTCTAGATAATTCCATCAGATCATAGAAGAATCATCCCGAGATGATGGGGTTTTACATTAAATTGATGGATGATTTCCTAGAAGGATCAATGAACTAATTTTTGTGTTATTTTGGTGACACTTTATTACTCATTGAATTTTTTTAGTGATTATAACTCCTTGAATAGCACAAAATAATTAATTATAAATTTCTATAACTAATTACTTGGATGTTATGGTGTTAGATAGGAGCTCATGTTTTGATACTATATTGGATGAAGCATAGATATGATTATACGAGGATTAATAGATCATCTTGAGGATGATAACTCTATGGTCAAGGTTGGTGGTCCATGTAATAGTAAACCATGTTCCAAATTATGAATGATTGTGAATGACTTCATGTTTTCATGGGACTGGGTAAAGGTATATGGATTAAAATAACCTTGAAGAAAGAGGTAGAGTGTATTTGGGCCTCCAAGAAAGGAAATCAGTCCTCCCTAGAATATTGGGTATTTTGGGATCGCCTGAAAATTATGTCACCAAAGGGGTTGTTTTCATGTTGTGGTTACAAGAGGTCTAAGATATGTTTTAGGGATTGGGATGAGGTGTTGGTAGCCTATTTTTGTTTACTATGGATATTTAAGAATAAATGAGAGCATTAATCTTAGTTTTTATGGTTGATATTGTTTTAAATCTCACATTTGGTTGGGAACACCCCATTGATAGTGGATGAGAACCTTAGAAATTTCCCTGGGTTGGATAATTCCTTTGGCGTTTGATGACATGTAACTATGATGGATTACCCTGGGTGATAGGATGAGATTTAAAATATGGGAGATAGGTGATGTGACCATATTATAGGTCATGGGAATTTTTTATGACTTGTAATAGGGATTCCTAGGGTCTTAGTGAGAGCTAGCTTATGGAAATCCCTAGATGGTACAACTGGGTTTCATTGTGAGAATTGGTCAAAGAGGTGGAATAACCTTTTAGTGGTTAGGGTCAGATTGATCTAAGGAGCTAATAAAAACCCATGGGGTATGGTATATGTCTTGGAGCTAATGAGTATAGACTGATATGGGTTCAAGGACCCGAATCGATGCCCAAATAGGTGAGATGGGAAGACCAAATAATTCATTGAGATCTGATTGTGTTGATAACAGGGTATTTATAATATTAGACTTTGAGGTTAGGTGGTTTTCAATAGGTTTATGAGACATAGGTCTAGGTATCAAGTGACTTTCACCTAAGTGAAAATCTGGTGAACTTATGTGATAGGTTGTGTTCCATACTTATTGTTGCATGAATTTCCCTAGTTGTGTGCATAATGAATGTCCAAACTGGATGTATATACCCTACCTTGAGTTAAAAGGTAGTGTTTTGTATAAGTACCTGGCCTTAAAACATTAAATAATATTGAATTAAATTAATAATTCACATTGAGGATCTTTTCAGGATTAGAGTTTTAGAGAATTAGGCCATAACTATTACATAACAACTTGAATATTACAAGTAGACGCTACTACTCAGTATCCATGTATTTCATAAAATAAAAACACTTAAAAAAACATGTCTACTTCCATGTTTTAGACAGCATGACTTTTCCTTAATCCCATCCTTGACCCTAATCCACATTATGTCCTGTGAAAACATTTCAAAAACCTGGGATGAGAATAAAAAGCTCAGTAAGGGATATACAAAGAAGGAAAACTAATAGTTTTTCACAACAACAAGTAAACCATGAATACTTTAAAATAAGTAATACTTTTCACATTTATGAAGTAGTAAATACTCTTCACTGAATAAAAGATCATTACTTACCCTTTTGTAACCAAAAGATTACCAAAAAACTCATATAAAGAACATATAACAAATAAAGGTAACTTGGGACATAAACATACTTAAATGGAATAAATATATGGTCAACTTCCACACATATCACTAAATGTAATATCCATACGGCCAACTTCCATACCCAATTCATTGGATTTTATAATGTAACAACCCATCCTGGTATTCACGGCACCACCCGTCATTTGGCTTATCACGTAACCACCCGTCAAATGTCCAAGTGCCATTATAAAATCATAAGACATAAAAAAATATAAAGGAAAGAAAAAATTTCCACATTTCAATCACAATATATCACTTAAATATATTGACATAAAAAATCCATTATCAAAACCATTTTCAATACCAAAATACATAAAAGAGTATATGGTATTTATTTACTTTTAAAAAACATTACGTCTTGTTGAGGAAGCCAAAGATCAAATAATACTCCCAGCGGAGAAAAAGGTCGTTGTCACTTCTTACATTAAAAGGAACATTCTTTTTTTCATTTTGTAAAATGATTTATAGAAAAATATTCCTTTTGAAAATTAAAGGGTGTTTATAAATCGTATAAAATAAAGTTGTGTATTAAAACAAAATATGCCTCAATGAAAGTAGATTGAGACAAAGTCCCTTACAAAGATCATTTTGTAAATAAAATAGATCTATTATATGTATTCAATATAAGCACACATAAATCAAGTATAAATATATAAAAATTCATTTCTCACATAATTAAATAATGACATAAACAAGAAAGATAAGATCAACCCAAAGAATGGAAATTGGGTTAAGAAGTTCCCTTACCTCGTGTCCGACTTGACTCGATCGTTCTTTAATCACTTGAATAATAAACTAAAGTTAATTTATACTTGCTTAAGAACATTTTTCAAGTTTATTAGTCCATTTATATCACTTATTACCATGTTATAAACATTATGTAATCATTTAAGTTAATAATGTTTGTTTTGTCGATATTTGGTACTTGAGTAAAAAAATGGACTAATTATAATCACATGTTGTTCATGTGGTCAAAGGTTCATTATATCCAGAATGATATTAATGATTTGGATATCATATATATTGTATATATCCAGAATATACATGTATTTATAATAGTACATAACATTTAGAGGTAATAAATGAAATGCACCGTTCATGGAGACGGTAATCCATACATACGCATAAACGCTACTTCCATTTCTATTTCATATTTAATGGAATTAAAACATAATGATACATAGTAGTATTATAATTCAAGTATTTTATCATATATAATATCATTAAATCTATCCTTTATGTGTACCACATATGGTATGAATGAGTCATATCACTTTGAGGGGGTGGTAGTCTGCACTTCCTCAAATGAAATTATCGTGTTTACCCATAATGGAAACAATAATGGTATGATATAAATGGAAATTAAAGAAAAATAAAGAAAACATAAAAATAAAATATATCATATATAAATACAGTTCCATCAAAATGGCCACCATGAGAGGTGGTTGGAGATATTTGAATAATCATCGTTTCGTGAGGTGCTAGTTTTCCATCCACAGAAACATTATGTTCTTCATCCATTAGATGGAGGTGTGTGTAAGTATAGTTCAAATAATTATCATAAAAACATACTATTATATTGAGAATAATGGTGTTGTTACAAAATAAAGGAATAAAAGGATTTTATGGGTTGGAGAATTAAAATAAAAGAAAACAATTTAAGAAAAACTGTTACATTTAATTTGGGTAACTCCCATTGGTTTGAACCAAAGGACTTCGTGAAGTGACTTCTTCCTAAGGTAAGAATTATAGGTGGAAGAGTGGGATGTAGGGAGCTTAATTGGGCAGAGTTTGGATGATCCAAAAGTCTTTATAGGTGTGAGGAATTGGTTAGAAATGGTCACCTTTTATAATGGGGGGAGGGGATCTTTAGAAAAGTGTGATAATATTATTTTATTATATAATGATATTCGATTTCTAAAGGTCCAAAAATAATTAAAGTAGAAGATAAGATGACTCGTATTCGAAATAAAATCATCCAATCAGAATTGGACATGTTTTGGATAATATTTTAATCATTATAATCTTATTTATTTAAATCATTTATTAATGAGGTAAACACTGCATCATTATTGTGTCATAAATAATTTAATTTATTTGATGTTTAAAAATTATAAAAAAAATACCATGATATAGGAAATATTTTTAAATTTCCAATTAATATTTATAGTTGAAAATATAATTTATATAACACCATATAAAAATTAATTTATTAAAAGATTTTTGTTTATGTCATTTTTGCCTTTACATTAAATTAATTAATCTAAATTTTCATTATCACTCCCAAGTGGCTCAATGGGGTCCCAAAATCGACTCAAAGATGCCAATGGTCGTAAATGTCTCAACCAATAAGTTTTGGACAAGTGTTAAGATAATTGTGAATTATTATAATATTCTTTTTACCTTAAATTACCCTATTTACCTTTAATCGCGGTAAAAAAAAGTCCAAAGTTACTATTCACCCAAAATTATTTTCATCTTATTAAACCACATTTTACTTCTAGATAACAACCATGTATGTTGTATTTTTTAATTTCAATTCAAAGAAGTGGTCAAATTACATTTAAATGAAAAAGTCAGTTTTTTTAACTACTACTAAGTGGTTTCACTATTTATCAAAAATTGAAGTTTTTCAGGAAAATACCAAAAACTCAACCTAAGATATATTTGATATTCCGAATTCAAAAATGATGTCTATTTTTCCATGTTCAAAACATAGAAGTATAATTAATTAATTTTAAAATTAATTCTCGTTATTAAGATAAATAGCGTGTTTTTAAGAAACAATAATTATCAACATATTGATACTTGTTTTTGACCAATTTCAAAGTAAAATTAATTATAATGACCAAAATTTGATTAAATGGTAAAAATATATTTCAATTAAACTTTAAAACCAATTAAAAAGATAATCTAACTGTATAAATAAATTATATTAAAACGCAGTTTTGAATTAAAATACAATATTTTCACTATTGATTAAAAAATGAACTTTATCGGAAAAATTCAAAAAAATTACACAAAGTAAATTTTGATGTCCCCATTATAAAGAAGGATTTTATTTGGTCATATGAAATGTATTAAAGTAACCAAAACTAGATTTAAAAAGGGTTCACCATTAAAAGGCCATAAATTGGCCTTTTGATGTAAATTATGCTTAAAATTAGATTCATTCGCATTTTAAGCCTCTAACTTTTTATTGGATAATGTAAAAAAATTTAACAATCATATATAATCATATTTTATTTAGTTGTTTTCATTACCGCCAATACAATGGCTAGGAGTTAACTACCATTTAAAATAATATTATATTATTAGTGTGCAATATAAGATTTCAAAGAAACTCATTGTTGCGTATCGGGTACGCTATCAAACATAGAAACCCCGGTAAAGTAAAATTAATATTTAATTCACAAATATTATTAAATATTAAATATGTCTTATTCTTTATTTACCTGGGTTGTTACATCCTTTCCCCCTTTTGGGAATTTCATCCTCACAATTTTACTTATCAAAATAAGTGGGGGTATTTATCCCTCATAGCATTTTTAGATTCCCACGTTGCCTCTTCAACCATATGGTTTTTCCACAAAACCTTTACCTGGTGAATTACCTTATTTTGCAACACTTTCTCTCTACGGTCAAGAATCCGGACTAGTTGTTCTTCATAAGAGATATTCTCTTCCAACTGAACTACCTCTGGGCTCAAAACATGAGATGGATCTAGCATATACTTTATCAACATTGAAACATGAAAAACATTATGTACCTGGGATAAACATGGAGGTAAAGCCACTCTGTATGAAACTGATCCAAATTTATCTAGAATTTAATAAGGTCCAATGAACCTCAGACTCAACTTTCCGTTCCTACCAAAACACATCACACTTTTCCATGGAGAAACTTTGAGAAAGACATGATCACCTACCTCAAAAGAAAGATCATTCCTCCGGTTATCTTCATAACTTTTATGTATGCTCTGAGATGTTCTCATGTGATTCTGAATCTACTAAACTTTCTCTGCCATCTCTTCTACCAATTCTGGTCCAATCGTCTTCCTTTCACCTACTTCATCCCAAAAATCTGGAGTTCGACAATGCTTTCCATATAATTCCTCAAATGGATCCATATGTATACTAGAATGAAAAATGTTATTATATGAAAATTCAACCAAAGAAAGTTGTTGGTCCTGAATTCCCGGATAATCCAGTGAAAAATCACGTAGAATATCCTCCAAGGTCTTAATTGTTCATTCTAACTTACCATCTGATTGCGGATGAAAAGTTGTACTAAAATTTAATTCAGTACCCAACGACTTCTGAAGGCCTTTCCAAAAGTTAGAAGTAAACCTGGGATCAAGAACAGATAAAATGGAGAGGGGAACTCCAGGAAACTTGGCTATCTCTTTAACATAAAACCGAGCAAGTTAATCTGGATACAAAGTATCTCGAATAGTAATGAAATGAGCAGATTCAGTCAATCGATCAACAATAACCCATATTGAATTATTACCTCGAGATATCTTCAGTAATCCCACAACGAAGTCCATGGATATATTTTCCCATTTCCATTCTGTAACCGATAAAGGCTAAATCATTTATTTTGGTAACTTCCGCTCTTCTTTAACCTTCTGACAAGTCAAACACTTCACAGTAAAATCAGAAATATCACTTTTCATTCCATCCCACCAATAATACTCCCGAAAATCTCTGTAAATATTAGTACTACTAGTATGAACTGAAAACAGAGAACTATGAGCTTCACATAACAACTCATTCTTCAACTGTGAATCACAAGGCACACATAATATCTTTCCAAACCTCAAAACACAATCATTATCAATGTTAAATTCAGGCAACTTACCCTTCTAAACCAACTTTACCTTTTTCTGTAACACACTGTATTCTTTCTGTGCTTTCATTATTCTTTTTTATAGAGATGATCTCGCTGAAACCTGATAAAAAACATAAGAATTTTCTGCACCAACAACTTCTATGCCAAATCTCATCAAATCAAAAACCAAAGGATCTTATTCCAAACGTAACATAGTTAATGAAGCATTGCTTTTTAGACTCAAAGCATCATCCACTTTATTTTCTTTTCCCGGATGGTAATAGATCGTGAAATCATAATATTTGACTAATTCTAACCATCTCCTCTATCTCATGTTCAATTATTTTTGAGTTAATATATAATTCAAACTTTTGTGATCAGTATATATTTCACACTTCACTCCATACAAATGATGCCTCTAAATTTTTAAAGCAAAAATAGTAGCAACTAATTCCAAATCATGTGTAGGGTAATTTAACTCATGGGGTTTCAACTGACGTAAATCATATGCAATTACCTAATCATTCTACATGAGGACACATCCAAGTCCTTTCAACAAAGCATCACTGTAGATAAGAAACTCACCATTTCTGAATGGTAGTGCCAAAACAGGAGCATTCACCAATCTTCTTTTCAATTCCTGAAAACAATCATCACATTCTTTTGTCTAGATGAACTTAACACCTTTTCGAGTTAACTTAGTCATTGGACTAGATAACCATGCAAAATTTTCAACAAACCTCCGATAATAACCTGGAAAACCAAGAAAACTACGAATCTCAGTTATATTTGTGGGTCTTGGCCATTCTTCAACAACATTTTTTTTAGCAGGATCAACAATTATGACTTTTTTTGAAACAATGTGACCAAGGAAAGAAATTTGTTGTAACCAAAACACACACTTGCTGAATTTCCCATAAATTTTCTTTTCTTTTAATATTTGGAAGACAACCCTTAAATGACTTTCATGCTCCTATTTACTTTTTGAATAAACCAAAATATCTGCAATAAACACAACCACCATTTATCACCTGAATCAACTGAGCCATCACTGCAGTAAACTGGTCAATTCTGATTCTAACCATCTCTGGTTGCAGATTCGGTAGGTCATTCTCCACTGTATGTCTTCCCAGAAAATCTTCTATGTTTCCTTTATGAAAAATCATTCTTAACAAAGACATATCTTAGACGAATTAACATGGTAATATTTAAATGTGATATGATTTCAATATTAACATAAATTACTTTATGGATATTAATTTAACAATACCCTAACACCTAAAGTTGTCTAAACCGACCTTTGATACCAACTATAAGGACCCAGCCTTAAAACATTACATAATATTGAATTAAATGAATAATTTAAATTGAGGACCTTTTCAGGTTTAGAGTTTTAGAGAATTAGGCCATAACTATTACATAACAACTTGAATATTACATGTATACACTACTAATCAGTATCCATGTTTTTTATAAAATAAAAACTCTTAAAAAGAAACATGTCTACTTCCAAGTTTTAGAAAACATGACTTTTCCTTGATCTCATCCTTGACCCTAATCCACATTATGTCTTGTGAAAAACATTTCAAAAACTTGGGATGAGCATAGAAATCTCAGTAAGGGATACACAAAGAAGGAAAACTGTTAGTCATTCAAAACAACAAGTAAACCATCAATACTTTAACATAAGTAATACTTTTCACCTTTATAAAGTAGTAAATATTATTCACTAAATAAAATATCATTACTTACCCTTTTGTAACCTAAAGATTACCATAAAACCCATATAAAGAACACATAACATATAAAGGTAACTTGGGACATAAACATACTTAAATGGAATAACCATACGGTATACTTCCACACATATCACTAAATGAAATAGCCATACGGCCAACTTCCATACCCAATGAATTGGATGTTATAATGTAAACACTCATCCTGGTATTCACGGCACCACACGTCATTTGGTTTATCACGTAACCACCCGTAAAATGTCCAAGTACCATTATAAAATAATAAGATATAAAAAAAATATAAATGAAAGAAAAAATTTCCAAATTTCAATCACAATATATCACTTAAATATATTGATATAAAAAATCCTTTATCAAAACCATTTTCAATACCAAAATACATAAAAGATTATATGGTATTTCTTTTCTTTTAAAAAACATTACGGCTTGTTGAGGAAGCCAAAGATCAAATAATACTCGCGACGGCGGAAAAGGTCATTCTCACTGCTTACATTAAAAGGAACATTCTTTTTGTCTTTTTGTAAAATGCTTCTTATAAAAATATTCCTTTTGAAAATTCAAGGGTTTTTATACTACGTATAAAAAAGTCGGGTATTAAAACAAAATATGCCTCAATGAAAGGAGATTGAGACGAAGTACCTTACAAAGATCATTTTTTAAATAAAATAGATCTATTATGTGTATTCCATATAATCACACATAAATCAAGTATAAATATATAAAAATTCATTTCTCACATAAACATAGAATGACATAAACAAGAAAGAGAAGATCAATCCAAAGAACGGAAATTGGGTTAAGAAGTTCCCTTACCTCGTGTCTGACTTGACTCGATCATTATTTAATCTCATGAATAATAAACTAAAGTTAATTAATACTTACTTAAGAACCTTTTTCAAGTTTATTATTCCTTTTATATCACTTATTACCAAGTTATAAATATTATGTAATCATTTAAGTTAATAATGTTCGTTTTGTCGATATTTGGTACTTGAGTCAAAAAATGGACTTCTTATAATCACATGTTGTTCATGTGGTCAAAGGTTCATTATATATAGAATGATATTCATGATTTTGATATCATATATATCATATATATCCAGCATATATTTGTATTTATAGTAGTACATAACATTTAGAGGTAAGAAATGAAATGCACCGTTCATGTAGACGGTAAGCCGTACGTACGCATGAACGCTACTTCCATTTATATTTCCTATTTAATGGAATTAAAATGTAATGATACATAGTAGTATTATAATTCCAGTATTTTATCATATATAATATCATTAAATCTATCCTTTATACGTACCACATATGGTATGAACGAGTCATACCACTTTGAGGGGGCGGTAGTCCGCACTTCCTCAAATGAAATTATCACGTTTACCCATAATGGAAACCATGAAGGTATGATATAAATGGAAATTACAGAATAATAAAGAAAACAAAAAAATAATATATAACATATATAAATACAGTTCCAACATAATGTCCACCGTGAGAGGAGGTTGTAGATATCTGAACAATCATCATTTCGTGAGGCGTTAGCTTTTCATCCACAGAAACATTATGTTCTTCATCCATTAGATGGAGGTGTGTGTAAGTGTAGTTATAAAATTTCTCATAAAAAAATCCTAGTATATTGAGGATACTTTTTTTGTTACAAAAGAAATGAATAAAAAGATTTTAGGGGTTGGAGAAGTAAAATAAAAGAAAACAATTTAAGATGAACCGTTACCTTTAATTTTGGTAACACCATTTGGTTTGAACCAAAGGAATTATTAAAGTGCCTTATTCATAAGTTAAGGATTCTAGGTGGAAGATATAGATGTAGTTAGCTTAATTGGTTAGAGTTAGGATGAGAAAAAAGGCTTGAGAGGTGTGAGTAATTGGTTATAAATGGTCTCCTTTTATAAGGGGGGAGGGGCTCTATAGGAAAGTGTGATAATATTATTTTATTATATTATGATATTTGGTTTCTAAAGGTCCAAAAATAATCAAAGTGGAATATCAGATGACTCATATTCAAAATAAAATCATCCAATCATAATTTTACATGTTTTGGATAATATTTTAATCATTATACTCTTATTTATTTAAATCATTTGTTGATGAGGTAAACACGGCATCATTATTGTATCATAAATAATTTAATTTATTTGATGTCTAAAAATTATAAAAAAAAAACTACCATGATGTAGAAAATCATTTTATCTTTCAAATTAATATTTATAGTAGAAAATATAATTTATATAACACCATATAAAAATTAATTTACTAAACGATTTTAGTTTATGTCATTTTTGTCTTTACATTAAATTAATTAATCTAAATTGTCATTATCACTTCCAAGTGGCTCAATGGGATCCCAAAATAGACCCAAATATGCTCATGGTCGTAAATGACTCAACCAATAAGGTTTGGACAAGTGTTAAGGTAATTTTGAATTTTTATAATATTCTTTTTACCTTGAATTACCCTACTTAACTTTAACTGCGGTAAAAAAGTCAAAAGTTACTATTCACCAAAAAAATATTTTCATCTTATTGAACCACATTTTACTTCTCGATAACAACCATGTATGTCGGATTTTCCAAATTCAATTCACAGAAGTGGTAAAATTTCATTTAAATAAAAAATTCAGTTTTTTTAACTACTACTAAGTGGTTTCACCATTCATCAAAATTTGAAGTTCATTAGAAAAATACCAAAAATTAATCCTAAGATATATTTGATATTCCTAATTCAAAAATTATAACTCTTTTTCCAAATTTAAAACATAATAGTGGCATTAATTAATTTTAAAATTAATTCACATTATGAAAACAAATAGCGTGTTTTTAAGAAACAATAACTATCAAAAGATTGATACTTGTTTATGTCCAATTTCAAAGTGAAATTAATTCCAATGACCAAAATTAGATTAAATGGTAAAAATATATTTTAATTAAACTTTAAAACCAATTAAAAAGATAATATAACTATATAAATAAATTATACTAAAACGCATTTTTGAATTAAAATACAATATTTTCACTATTCATTAAAAATGAACTTTATTGGAAAAATTCCAAAAATTTACACAAAGTAAATTTTGATATCCCAATTATAAATAAGGATTTTATTTGGTCATATATAATGTATTAAAGTAACCAAACCTATATTTAAATAGGGTTCTCCATTAAAAAGCGATAAATCGGCCTTTTAATGTAAATTATGCTTAAAATTAGATTCATTCACATTTTAAGCCTCTAATTTTTTATTGGATATTGTAAATACATTTAACAATCATGTATAATAATATTGTAGTTATTTTTGTTCATTCCCACCAATACAATGGCTGGGAGTTAACTACCATTTTAAATAATATTATATTATTAGTGTGCAACATAAGATTTCGAAGAAACCCGTTGTTGCGTATCGGGTATGCTATCGAACATAACAACCCATTTAAAGTAAAATTAATATTAAATTCACAAATATTAATAAATATTAAATATATCTTATTCTTTATTTACCTGGGATGTTTCATTTGGTGTGTGCTTGTAATTTTTTATGAATTTTGATAGATGGCCTCCCTTATGGTATAGGGAATGGATCAGGTCTTATTGTAAACTCCTCCCTAAGATATATTGGGTTGTGTACTAATATGGGTGATCTATGTGAGTAATGGATGATTACTATAATTATAACCCTACCTTATATCCTTGGGAAATGGTTGGGTACTATTATAAGCATCCTACCCCATATAGATGGGTAGTGGTTAGGCACTATTATGTATACGCCACCCTTCATGGACAAGTAATGGTTCGGTTTTATCATGAGTTCCCTACCCTACATCTATGGGTATTGGATGGGTACTTTATTTTTGGTATCTCTAGAGTGATCAGGGATGACTAGAGTACTTTATGTTCACCCTATTATAAGATATTATGGGTTGGGTACATGATGTATAACCTTCCCTGAGGTGGGTTGATTTGGGTACTTATGTGTGACCTCCCTTAATAGGAAAATTTTTGGTACATGATATAGACCATACCCTAAGGATGATGGTAGTGGTCAAGTAATGGTATGATACCCTACCCTTAATCTTAAGGAATGGGTTAGGACTTGTGGCATGGGGTGAATTTTTCTTTAGTGATGGATTTAGCAAGTATATTAAAGTTTTTTTGTGGAATAATTAGAAAATGATGTCCTGACATGCATGTTTCTCAATTTATATTTATATTTATTATTTTACTCATGAAAATACAAGAATATGATGGAATATATTAGGGTAACATAAAGATACCATACTAAGATGTATTTCCCATGCTCAGAATCGGAACTCTAGTTTACGTATAGACCTTATTTCTGTTGTATATATATCAACATGGAATTTGAAGTGGATTGGGATAGATCATTATGATGGGGATTTTGAGGCTGGTATGAGGTGAGTATCAGATATGGAAATATCACCTATTTATATTTTTTAGGTGGATTATTTATATATGTGATTCGCTCTGTTTCTGATTAGTTATGATGTATTCTTATGTGATAAATTTTCATTAATTATAGCATGTGTTTTTTATTTATATATATACACTAATGATTTATTAATCATGTTTTTTGGTTATTTAATTAATATAAAGGGTTATGGTATTAAAGGAATAGTCTTACCAATATATGATTTAGGCCCTCATCATTAGTCAATAGTATCTATCATATGAGGAGGCAGACCTGGGATCACGTGGCTCTCTAGCCCGGAGATTGGTGAGAGGTATTAGACTGGGGAATTAAAAAATTGTATCAGGGTATATTTTTTGTGGTCTTATTATTTCAAATATGGTTGATAGAGAATAAATATGTTTCATATCTGGTGATATACCACAGAATGGTGAGTCATGAACACTCTTATAGTAGAAATTATAGGTTATCGGGTTTATGGTATTTCTATGTTTGGTTTTCTTTATTTCATTTGAGATATAATTTCATGTGTAATGTGTGTATTTTACTGATTTATGGTTTTGGATCTTATTCATATTAAAAAATTATTGTTCACATGAATCATTCTTGGAAAGTATAATTGATATGACATATGTGTTCTTGTGTATGATTACTTTCAATGATGAAAAGGTTTTTAGTTTTTTAAAGTGTCAAAAACAAATTATAAGGTGCTTGACCTTATAATTTTTTGGTGGAATTCTAATCAACTTAACCATGGTATCTTTTTCTGATAGCAGGTCATGTAGATCTTATGGTGTGATATTATCTGGTTATGGTTATATGATCCCTTTATTAAAGGGGTGTGTAGGGACCCATGGTGGTTCAATTTAGGCATTGGATTACTTGGATATTATCTATGGAGAGTAATTAGTTACCCAAATTGCATGGATACAGTTGATATTGTAGAGATAATTCATGTGATGTGACTTGTAGTTTTGAGGTGTAATGCACTTTAGGTGATTTCAGTATCAAGGTTGGAATTTGAAGGGAAAGATTGGTTAGATTCCTATCCTTTTGGATAGTGATCCTAAATAGTTGAATTTATGATGGATAAATTATGGTTATATTATTCATTTTTTTCAACGATTCCTGAGTGGTGAGTGATCATTTGGTACTCCTTGTATATGGCCGAAGTAAGAATGGTCGGGTGTCGCAGTGGCTTGGTTAACACACGAAGACCGGAATTTTAGGCTTTTATTTTTGTGTTTTTTTATTTTATTCATTTATAAAGAAGAATATAATGGAATATATGAGGTGGAAATGATGATACTATACTCATATCTATTTATCAAAACCTATATTGGAACTTTAGTGCATGTATAGACCATATATCTATTATATAGCACCCCAGAACACCCTGAGAGAGTAGGAGTGAATCAGTGTTGCAAAATTTTCTTTTAATATGATGGATCTTGTTCCTAAATTGGTAGGAACATGTTAAACCTATATCATGAAGATGTGCAGTAATTAAAACATTCACACACATAAGGAAAACAGAGCAATTTTACTTAGTTAACCACTAAGGGATCATCTAAGGATCATATGCTGACAGGCCGTTGGTCAGACCTAAATGCATTATTCTTCACTAGATGTGGAATAAAGAAGTTTTTGACTGAGTCACTCTATTCCAGTTTTACACCCAGATATTTTATGAGAAGTATTTTTTTATGTATTATGTTATACGCAAAGTAATCTTTCACTGCACACGACACTAGCTTGGCTTTCGTTACACGCAATTGCGACCTTCCTCGATAGCGTGTGTAATACGCAATACCGAGTTTCACTAAACAACGATATATTATTATATTATAAACGATATGTTATGAAAAGTATTAAATGAATTTTTAATTTTATAACATTATAATTCTCTTACACATTTTCTATAATGAGGTATGAAAACAAAATTAGTTTTTCAGATAAAAGAAGTATTTTTCAAAAAATGCAGTTTTACCACCTTTTGATGGAACACCCATTTTAAATATAGTTTTTGACATTTTTATAAGTTCAATTTGACAAAATAAAATTATTCTTTAGAATCAGGATATAAAAATTTACTTTGGATAAATTTTTCATATTATTCTGGTAACTTTCATATTTTGATGAATAGTAAAAACACGCTAAATATTAATTAAAAACAACTTTTTTCATCGCAATAATTTATATGGTTAAATTATAATATTGAATTGTTTTAAAGTATAAATATAATATATTTTTACCATTTAATATAATTTATGTCATTAGTATTAATTTTACATTGAATTCATAGGTAAAAACATTTCAATCTTTGGCATTGTTTTAACTTTTAAACTCATTTGCTTAACAACGAGATTAATTTTAAATTAATTACTGTTACTTTTGTGTTTTGAATTTTGAAAAACAGATTCCATATTTGGAATTAGTGGATCCAAATTATGTTAATAGGTTACTTTTATTTTTTTTGATATTATGAATAGTAACTACGGTAATTTTTATTTACTACGGTTAAAGGTAAATAGGGTAATTCAAGGTTAAAATAATATTATAATAATTCAAAAATACCTTGACACATGTCCTAACCTTATTGGTGGCATAGTGGCCGACCATGGGCATCCTTTTGTCGATTTTGGGACCCCATTGAGCCACTTGGTAGTGATAATGACAATTTGGATTAATTAATTTAATGTAAAGACAAAATTGACATTAACAAAAATCTTTTAGTAATTAATTTTTATAAGGGATTATATAAATTATAGTTTTGACTATAAATATTCATTGGAAGGATAAAAAAGATTTCCTACATAATGATATATTTTTTATAATTTTTAGACACCAAATAAATTAAATTATTTATGACACAATAATGATGAAGTATTTACCTCATTAATAAATGATTTGAATAAATAAGATTATAATGGTTAAAATATTTTCCAAAACATGTCCAATTAGGATTGGATGATTTTATTTTGACCATCAGTCATCTTATCTTCATCTTTAATGATTTTTTGACCTTTTTAAACCGATGATAAGTTTATAATAAAATAATATTTCCACACTTTCCAAAGGGGCCCCTCTCCTCCCTTATAAAAGGGCACCTCCTCCTTCTCCTCCTCACACCAATTTTTGCCATCACGCTCGGCCAAACCCTACCCATTTCACTTACCCACTTCCTTATAAACCTACTAGAGGTATTGTTCCTCTCAAAAGACCAACTCTAGTGCCCTAAGATAAAGTTTAAAGGAGGCACTTTGAGAAAGAGGTAATACCTTCTACCGTTTTCTTCAAGTTCCATTCTTCTTCTACTCACTCTTCTTTATTTTTTTCATTATGAAGTAATAACATAAGTATCCCTCATATACTGATATGTTATTATAAATATTAAACAACCCTAATTCACCTCTTATCCATCCTACGGTAAACAAAATCCCCGAGCGTGCATACGTACGGAATATCGTCTCCACGTCGTGGTGTAATATGTTTTCCACCACCACCTTACATGTATGGGTATAATGGATTAAATAAATAACTATATATGATAATTTTAAAGTGGTATTTATTATGAAATATTATACATACACTTCAATACAATTCCATGATCATGGGAACGATATCATCGCTCGTGCGTACGTACGGCCTACCGTCTCCACGATGTGATGTGACTCGTTCTATATAATCTTCATTGAATAATTTTTATATAAATGAATTGAATGAATGAATATGATATATATAACACTAATACCATTCTGTAAATTATGTATCTATATCCTATAAATAGTAATAAGAATTTATTCGACAAAACACGCATAATAACATAAAGCAATAAACACCTGAATAACAAGTAGCAATGAAATATTACTACTAAGAAGATACAAATATGACCATATATGATATCATAACAATGAGTATGATTTTGGAATAAGTCAATGACATTATTTAAATCATTATACAGGAGGTTCGGACACGTACAAATCATATCGGACCTAAGGTAAGGGAAAATCTCACAATCTCATTTTTATCCAAGATTGTTGGTACTTTGGTACTTACTGGGGTGTATTTTATCATCCACATCCATGTTTCCTCATTATGTAATATTATTTCTATCCTCCTACAATTGTTTAAATCCAATTTTACCCTTCGGTGAGTTTTTAGTAAAATATATGAAAGGAATCTTTTGTCGTTTTTTGTACGAGGTGCTTTTTGACTTTTCCAGCCAAAGTACGAGAAGAATGTTTTTTTTAACTTATACGGCATGAATGGATTTTTTTTATGATTTCATAGAACATTATTTCTATGAAACTTCTTTTACAAGTTCTCAGGTTTATTTTTAATCAAATTCTTTTAGATTAAAATTGTATGACATGTTAATAAAGGAAAAATGTTTTTTTGAAGTAGAAAGGATATTTTCCTCAAGAATGGAGTTTAAGTATTTTATCAACAATATTTTCCATTTAAGATAAAATAGGGTTCTGTTTATATCCCTATTTTTACATTGATTTGATTGTTTTATGATGTAATTAATTTTATGATGTCCTTTTATCTTATATGGGTTATGTTATGATGGCATGATGTTTAAGAATCTCATTTTTATTACATGGGTTACGCTATGATGTGTGAATTATGATTTTGTGGCACATATAATAATGGTTTAATTATGAGATGGGTGGGACCTATATCTCCCTCCAAATCATTGGGTAAAGATTTATATCTCATGAGATAGACATGGATGGAACGGAAAGTTAAACCAGTTTAGTGATACAGGACTGGAACGAGGAGTGAACTCAGTTCCGTAATGGACTTTGTCCTCTATGATGGTCTTGGCAATTAGCCTTGACTAATTTGAAATAATTTTTTTTGATTATGTGTGTATGCCACAAAGTTTCATGTTTTTAGTTATGATTATTTGGGATTACTTTTCATTACTATGATTTATCCCATGACATGATATTATGACCTCTTTTGTAGGTTAAGATTTTCAAAATTTTATGTTCTTATGAATATGATATGACTGATATTTCTTTTGTTTACCCTTACTAAGAATTTGATCTCACCCTTTTGTATGTTTTCCTTTCCCCAGGTTAGGAAGAAGTATATTAAGTAGGATATGCCAAAAAGGGACTCTAGATATGATGAAATAAATGGGAGACAATGTAGTTTATTTTATGAACCAGATGTTTATGTTTCTAGGTTTCTAAAGACACTATACCTATACGGTCCTTTCATGGTTTTGTTATATGTTGTAACAAGTATGCTTCAACTCTGAAGTAATAACAATGTATGTAAAGTAAGGGTTGTTTTAGTTGGTATCAGAGGAAAGGTATAGTCAACCTTTGGAAACTAGGATGTGAAAGCCTTAGTAAGAACCCTAAGGATATGTCTAAGCATAGAACACAATATTAGTGTTTTAGAAATGTCCATAAGTAACATATGATAAGACCTTAAGTGTGAAATTTTATTCTTGATTATGTTGTTTTCCTATTATGATTAGTGTTGCTCACACTATGCTTCTTGATTTTATTCAATGGATGGAACTCGAAGAAACTGTGTTAATGCTGAATGCGACGGGCAATGCAATGATTGTCCCCCTGAGCAACCAAACGTTATGGGAGATGGAATGAAAAATTTGGTATCCATGCTCACAAAACTTTCTCAAGCTATGAACCATGCAGGACTTCCAAACAAGAAAAGGAAGCAGCAACATTCTGTTGAATCCTTCATGAGGCAGCGTCCACCTTCATTCAGCGGGTCTTCTGATCCATTAGTAGCTGAACAATGGATTAGTAACACTGAAAAGATATTTTCAGTTCTACAATGCTATGAACATGACAAAGTCATCTTAGTAGTGTATCATTTAGAAGGTGATGCTGATCAATGGTGGAATCTTATCTAGAATACGAGGAAAAGAGATGAAATTGAGTCCATGGAATGGGACGAGTTAAAGAACTTATTTTTCAATAAGTACTACCCTCGTATTCTTCGAAAAAATATGGAGAAAGAGTTTCTTGAACTGAAGCAAAAGGATGATGAATCTGTTGGTACCTATGAAGCAAATTTTATAATACTTTCAAGGTACGCTTCCGGAATTATTATCCAACCTGAGAGTAAAACCGATTGATTCTTTAGTGGCTTAAAACCAAGTATTATAAGGGCATTATCCATAAGGGACTTCAATAGATACGAGGAAATTGTCGGATGTGCTCTCAAGGTTGAGATGGAGATTGCAGTAACCCATTAGTCATATGGGTTTGATAAGAAGAGGAAAATGGAATTCAAAGGAAAATATAAAGACCACACTGAAAATAAGATGATTTTTCCTTTATTCTCAAATTGTGGATAGAAACATGGAGGGAATTGTCTTAATGGGACAAGAAAATGTTTTAAGTGTGGAAAAGAAGGTCATCGGGAAGTTGAATGTCGAAATAATGGGAAGAAGATGTCTAATGATGCAAACAAAGAAAGGGATACACGGAATTCACCTCCTACACTTCAATGTTTCAAGTGCAAGGAGATGGTTAATTATTCCAATCAATGCCCAAATCCAAGGGTTGTTGATGATGATTGACGTTAACAAACTCTTAAGTCCAAAGACAAAGGAAAGTCACATGAAATTACTATCGGCGATGTGGAGTATGATAATGAAGTTGTGAAAGGTATACTTACCATCCACTCTAAAGTATAAAATGTTTTATTTGATTCTAGATCCACCCACTCTTTTATTTCTGAATAATTTTCTAAGGGTATCGCCATATTACCTCAACAATTAGATGTTGAGTTAGCTGTGACAACTCCTAATGGCACAACGGTCGCATCAAAAGTTTATAATTCTTCTCCGATTGAAGTTTTTTGGAAAGTTCTTCCTACAAATCTTGTGATCCTTCCAATAGTGGAATTTGATGTGATTCTTGGCATGGATTGGATTTCTTTATATGTATCTCATATCAATTACCAAAGAAGGGAAATCACATTTAATATTCCAGATCAATCTATGATCGTCTACCGATGCAAGGAAGAATATAACCTTCCAGAGTAAATTTCTTCCATCTTACGGGTCTTGATTCAACTAAATAAAGGTTATTTATCTCAAATATTGGGGGAGAAACTCATGATTAAGAATTCACCCATTGTACGGGAGTTTGATGATGCCTTTCCAGAAGAATTTCCGGGTCTTCCACCAAATTGTGAAGTTGATTTTTCAATATAACTCATATCGGTTGTTATACCTATTTCAAATACACCTTATAGAATGTCCCCAATTGAGTTGTAGGAATTTAAGAAGCAACTCCAAGAGAATCTTGATAAAGGATTCATACGCCCTAGTGCGTCACCTTGGGGAGAACCAGTTCTATTTGTTAAGAAGAAAGATGGATCAATGAGACTCTGCATTGATTATCGAGAACATAACAAGATCACTATCAAGAACAAATATCCTCTCCCAGTCATTGATGAATTATTTGAACAAATACGTGGAGCTCAATACTTTTCCAAGATTGATCTTCGTTCAGGGTATCATCAATTAAGGGTCAAAAAATAAGATATACCAAAAACGGATTTCTGTACAAGGTATGGACACTATGAATTTATAGTGATGCCATTTGGTCTTACTAATGCCCCTACTATCTTCAGGGATCTAATGAATAGAGTCTTTAGAGACTATCTTGATCAGTTTGTGTTAGTCTTTATAGACGATATTCTTGTCTATTCAAAGAGAAAGGAAGAACAAAAAGATCACTTGAGAATTGTATTGATGACCCCGAGAGAGGAGAAGCTTTATTCCAAATTTACGAAGTGTGAATTTTGGCTTCAAAAAGTTTCATTTTTGGGTCACATAATCTCAAAAGAGGGGATATCTATGGATCCAACAAAAATAGTGGTTATCAAAAGATGGTCGAGACCAACAACAGTAACTGAGATCCAAAGTTTTCTTGGCTTGGCTGGATATTACCGACGTTTTGTGAAAGATTTTTGAAGTTTATCTAACCCACTCACCAAGTTGACTCGGAAAGGAGTTAAGTTTGTTTGGATGGAGGAATGTGAATAGAATTTGAAAGATCTAAAAAGAAGGTTATCCAGGGCACCTATGCTCACACTGCCTTACAGTGGAGAAAGGTTTGTGATCTATAGTGATGCATCCAAGAAGGGGTTGGGGTGTGTTCTCATGAAAAACGATATAGTGATAGCTTATGCCTCATGACAGTTGAAAATCCATGAGCAAAATTACCCAACTCATGATTTGGAGTTAGCTGTAGTAATCTTTGAATTAAATATTTGGAGGAATTATCTTTATGGTGAAAGGTGTGATATTTATACTGATCATAAAAGTTTAAAGTATATTTTCACGCAAAAGGAGCAGAATATGCACCAAAGAAGATGGTTGGAGCTGATTAAGGATTACGACTGCTCAATTCATTACCACCCTGGGAAAGTAAACAAGGTGGCAGACGCATTAAGTTGACAAGACCATGCTAGCTTATCCATGATGAGGATCACAAAAGATCCAATATTTATGGATTTACAAAGGCTAGATCTTGGAATTTTAATGGAAGGGGAAAAATCATATCTTTCTCAAATGAATGTTCAACCATCTATACATGTGAGGATTAAAGAGGTGCAGAAAGAAGATATGGAGTTACAAAAGAAGGAGAAAAATGTTCCTGAATTCAACCTTGATTGTGATGGGATAAAAAGGTTTAGGAACCATGTCTGTATTCCTCCCATACAAGAATTAAAGAAGGAGCTGTTGGATGAGGCTCATAGTTCTTCATTTTCTATTCATCCTGGAAGTACAAAGATGTAAGGTACATGAGCCTCAGCCAAGTTGGTGAGGAATCCTTAAGTGCATCCAAGAGACCTGGGATAAAATATAGGGGGATAATTTTTGGGGACTGTAGAAGTCATTGTAGAAGTACTGTAGTAGGCACTGTAGCAGGTACTGTAGAAGGTACTATAGCAGGCACTGTAGCAGGAACTGTTTGGCACTGTAGTAGTTGGGAATATGCCCCCATTTTGGGACTTCGGGCCACCGATTTGGTCCCTGAGTCCTTTAAGACCTTCGGGCCACCCAAGCCTTCGGGTCAATAAGGCCTTCGGGCCACCTCAAGGCCTTCGGGTCACCTTAAAGTACAGACACAAACCAGACAACCTACAAGGAACAAGCTTCAGAAGGAGGAAGAGTAAGGAGATTTCACCATATCAGAAGCTAAATGGATTGAAAGAATGATAGGGTATGGAACCTATCATCCGGACAAGCCTGTGCATGCAAGGGAAAGCCTAGCCGAATAGCCATGAAAATGTGGAGAGCTGATTTCACGATAATGATGTTGGGGAGGAGCTGTTCCAAGTAGTTAGTCTGGGTTGTATGTAATGTTTGAAGCCTATGGGCAATGAATTCCTCTAAGGCCTATGGTCCATGTAATGATTATGCCTATGGGCCTTGTAAGGGTTCCAACTCACCCCTTCAAAGGTGGATTAACAAAAATCAATAAAAAATGAAGGCCTTCAGGCCATTGGAACAAAGATGTATAGGGACCTGAAAGAGTACTTCTGGTGGGATGGTATGAAAAGAGATGTTGCTGACTATGTCTCTCGATGCTTGGTTTGTTAGCAAGTTAAGGCTGAGAGACAAATTTCTAAGGGAATGTTACAACCATTACCCATACCAGAATGGAAATGGGAAAACATCACTATGGACTTTATCATCGGACTTCCTAAAACATTCAAAGGCAATAATGCTATCTTGGTTATAGTTGATCATCTTACGAAGTCGCACACTTCATTTCTATTAGAGAAGATTTTTATCTTGATCATCTTGCCATGATATATGTAAAGGAAGTTGTAAGATTTCATGGAGTACCACTTTCCATTATATCTGATCGGGATCCGAGGTTTACCTCAAAATTCTAGCAAAGTCTTCAGCATGCTCTAGATACATAGTTGAGTTTCAGCACTACTTACCATCCTCAGACAGACTGTTAGTCTGAGAGGAAAATTCAAACTCTATAAGACATTTTGAGAGCTTGTTCTATGGATTTCAAAGGTGGTTGGGATCAACACCTATCTTTGGTGGAATTTTCTTATAATAATAGCTTTCACTCCAGTATTCAGATGGCTCCTTATGAAGCTCTCTATGGAAATAAATGAATAACTCCAACTTGTTGGGATTAAGTTGGGGAAAGAAAGCTATTAGGACCTGATCTTGTTGATGAGATGGTAGAAAAAGTCCGATCTATTCAACAACACATAAGAGCAGCTCAGAGTCGACAAAAAATTTATGTCGATAACCGAAGAAAACACCTAGAGTTTAAAGTGGGTGATAAAGTGTTCTTATGAATATCTCCCTGGAAGGGAGTAATGAGATTTGGGCAGAAGGGATAGTTGAGCCCTAGATATATCGGTCCTTTTGAAATTCTGGATCATGTTGGGAAGGTAGCTTACCGATTGGCACTTCCACTGAATCTCTCTCAAGTTCATGATGTGTTCCATGTATCTCTCCTAAGGAAGTACATACCTGATCCTTCACATGTACTAAGCTCAGAAGTTGTACCGCTGGAGAAAGATCATTCTTATAAAGAACAGCCGATGGAGATTCTGGATCATAGCGAAAATGATCTGCGAAACAAGACCACTCGCTTGGTTAATGTTTTATGGAGGAACCATCAATTAGAAGAAGCAACATGGGAATTTGAGGATATGATGAGGGAGAGGTATCCTCATCTGTTTGTTATGAAGTGACGAATTTTGAGGGAAAAAATCATTTTAAGGGGGGTAGAATGTAACACCCTAATATTTTATAAGAAGTATTTTTTTATGTATTATGTTATACGCAAAGGAATATTTCACTGCACACAACACTAGTTTGGCTTGCGTTACACGCAACCGCGACCATCCTCGATAGCGTGTGTAGTGCGCAATACCAAGTTTCACTAAACAACGATATATTATTATATTATAAACTAGTCGTTATACATAGTATTAACCAAATTTTTAATTTTATAACATTATAATTCATCTTACACATTTTCTAGAAGGCGGTATAAAAACAAAATCAGTTTTTCGGATAAAAGAAGTATTTTAAACAAATATAGTTTTACCTCCTTTTGATGGTGCACCCATTTTAAATCTAGTTTTTGACATGTTTATAAGTTCAATTTGAAAAAATAAAATTCTTCTTTGGAATCGGGATACAAATGTTTACTTTGGATAAATTTTTCATATTATTCAAGTAACTTTCATATTTTGATGAATAGTAAAAACACGCTACATTTTACTTAAAAAAACTTTTTTCATCGCAATAATTTATATGGTTAAATTATAATATTGAATGGTTTAAAAGTATAAATAGAATATATTTTTACCATTTAATATAATTTAGGTCATTAGAATTAATTTTACATTGAATTCATAGGTAAAAACATTTCAATCGTTGGCAATGTTTTAACTTTTAAAACTCATTTGCTTAACAATGGGATTAATTTTAAATTAATTTATGAAACTTCTGTGTTTTGGATTTTGAAAAATGGATTCCATATTTAAAATAAGTGGGTCCAAATTATGTTAATAGGTTACTTTTTTTTGATATTATGAATTGTAACTACGGTAATTTTGATTTTCTGCGGTTAAAGGTAAATAAGGTAATTCAAGGTTAAAAGAATATTATAATAATTTAGAATTACCTTGACACTTGTCCAAACCTTATTTTATGAGTAGTGGCCGACCATGGTCATCCTTGGGTAGATTTTGGGACCCCATTGAGCCACTTGGTAGTGATAATGACAATTTGGATTAATTAATTTAATGTAAAGAAAGAATTGACATTAAAAAATTTCTTTAGTAATTAATTTTTATTAGGGGTTATATAAATTATATTTTAGAATATAAATATTCATTGTAAAGATAAAATTATTTTCTACATAATTATATTTTTTATAATTTCTAGACACCAAATAAATTAAATTATTTATGACACAATAATGATGAAGTATTTACCTCATTAATAAATGATTTAAATAAATAAGATTATAATAATTAAAATATTTTCCAAAACATGTCCAGTTTTGATTGGATGATTTTATTTCGACCATGATTCATCTTATCTTCATCTTTAATGATTTTTGGACCTTTTGAAACCGAATATAAGTTTATAATAAAATAATAATTCCACACCTTCCAAAGGCGCCCCTCTCCTCCCTTATAAAAGGGAACCTCCTCCCTATCCTCCTCACATCAATTTGAGCCTTCAAGCTCGGCCAAACCCTGCCCACTTCACTTCCCCACTTCCTTAGAAACCTACTAGAGGTACGGGTCTTCTCAAAAGATCAACTCTAGTGCCCTGCAAAAATTGTCAGCTACACCCACTCAAGACTTAAGAATCTTTTTAACGAATTTCAAGTTCCTCTTCAATGTGAAAGACTTGCACGTGGAATATAATTTTAGAGGGAAACTTTCACACAAAGAATTCTTTTAGACTAAAAATACTAAGTGAACCTTTTGGTGTGGCTACATAAAAGATAATGGGTGCGCGCAAGATTTGGGATTGTTGTGCGACATGGATTTCATGTAACCCTTATTTTTCATACATAGTTTATCATTTGTGCAGCCACAACACAAGGTTCACTTGGTCTTTTTATACTATAGGAACATTTTGTTCTCAAGTTTATCTCTCTACTTATCTTCCACGTGTAAGTCTTTCATTATGTAGAGGAACTCGGTCTTCGTTGAAAAAATCCTAAGTCTTGAGTGGGGGTAGCTGCCTATTTATAGGCATCGATGACCCAACATGTAAGTTTCCTATGCATCTTCATCGATTTGTATAATATTATTTCTGAGATCAAAAAACCCATTTTGAAATCGCATTGGGCATGTAAGATTCTTCTGCACAACCTCATCTTTCCCGCACATTTAAATCTTACAGGCATTTTTTTCCTTTGCCAAAATTTTGATTCACTAATCCCAAAACTAGCCTTGTGTTAAAGTTTCAAAACCCCCTTCAATATTGAGTACAAATCCCTTTCTAAAAACACTTTTCTCTATTTTCCAATTTTTGGACCCAAAAATTTGGCAAACACTAGAAAACAATGCCAGCTTCAATACTATTGTGTGCTTGAACTGTATGATCCCTTTCTTTGAAATATTATTGATCTTACAATGAGAATTAAAAAGAAAAAAACCATACACCATTTTTATCAAATAATATCCTTTTTTCCAACAATATCCTCCTTTGGGTTTTTGGTCAATCTATAGATAAATTCAATAGAGTACCATCCACAAATAAAACCAAATGCGAAAGAAAGAACTCATCCAGCACTCTAAGTCTGCATGAGAAATTATTGGTGTAGAAAACCAGAGGGTAAGATTGAATTGGGTTATCATGTTTTGGAATGATTAAATATGTCCAAGTTATTCTCTCACCATGTCACATAATCATTACAGTCCCTAAACTATTTCCTCATAACATTGAATTCTCGTGTTTTGGAATTCTTAATGATGTCCAGGATATTATCTATTCTTCATTCTCTTGTAACCAGAAAATATTCTCATCCTCCTCCTTTGTACCATTTAATTTACTCCTTCTCCCCCATTGGAAATAAATCCAAAGACCAGTATTTGTACATTTTAGATCTCAAAAACAAACTCTCACTAGATTGCATCTCCCCAATAAACCTGCATCACTTCCACAAAAAGATAAAAAATAGTTAATGTAACTAAGGATATGGGGACTTTCATGACCTCCTCAAGCAATGGAAGGTGACTGAACATCATGGTTCAACTGATGATTCTCAAACATAGTCACTGCCAGTGGCTTGGTTATAATATCAGTCACTTGCTTATTATTTTTCACATGATCTAGTTTAACCACACCTAATTCAACTTTTTCCTTGATTAAGTGATATATGATTTCAATATTTTTTGTATTAGAATGATGAATAGGATTATTTGTGAGATTGATTGAACTCTTGTTATCATAGTGAATCACCATTGGATATTTCACCTCATCACCAATATCTGTCAGTTATTGCTTCATCCTTAGTAGATGGGTGTATTCCTTTGTAGCTGAGATATACTCAGCTTTAGCAGTACTAAGAGAATTGATTTACTGTTTCTTACTCGACCATACCCCACATTTCTTTCTAATAAATAAATTATCCACCACTTGTGGACTTTCTATCCACAATATCTCTAACCTATTCAGCATCAAGAAGAACTAATATCTCCCTATCTCTTCTTATAGAAAAGTATAGGACATAATTGTGAGTACCCTGAATGTACCTCATGATTATTTTCACTACTATCATCTGTTATTACTTTGGATTAATTTTAAAACAGACCACTAATAATGTTGCAAAAAAATATTTGACCGTGTTGTAGTTAAGTGCAGTAAGCTTTCAATGATTCTTCTAGACATTTAGGGATCTATAGAAGTCTCATCCTTATACTTTCCCAGTTTCTTCCTATCCATAGTCGAAGTCATCATTGGTTTACAATCATTCATGTTTAATTTACTTAGAAACTTTATAAATTACTTTTCTTAGGAAATAAAACTATGGTATTTCCTCTGAATCACTTTCAGTCCTAAGAAGTATATGAGTTCACCAATCATAGACATTTCAAATTATGATTTCATGTGATTGTAAAATTTATCAACCGATCCTTTCATAATTCCACCAAATATAATATCATCCACATACACCAAAAACAAAAAAAAGATATCCCTTTGATTTATTTGCATATTGGTTGTGGTCAAAACCTCCTCTTTTAAAATTGATCTTCTTCATATAAGAATTAATAAGATGATACCATGATCGTAGTGCTTGATTTAGGCCATATAGTTGCTTCTTTAATTTAAAAACATTTGCCTCATCATTTCAAATTTGAAATACTATTGGTTGTTTAATGTGTACTTGTTATTCAATAAATCCATTTAAGAAAAAAAAATGACATCCATATAATATACTTTGTATCCTTTCTTTATTTTCATAGCATCAACTGTCACACCCCGACCACGGACGCCCATGTTTTTACTATTTTCTCAGTCCCGCGACTTTGGGCAGAGTTGCGTTGGGTCCAGGTTTGAATTTTTGTTGAAGCATTGATATTTTCGGTGGGTTTCGGGCTAGTGCGCAGTCACCGCACTGCTAGCGGTCGCTGCACATTCGGTTCGGGGTGGTGCGCGGTCACCACGCACTCGGTCCGATCATGCGTTCGGACCTGGTGAGTGTGCGATTGCCCACCTGTTTGGATAAATAATAAAATTTAATGAATACATTTAATTTGAAAATAATTTTATAAAATGTTTAATAATTTATAATATTGTTGTAATTATTTTTATTAATATTATTATTATTATTATTATTATTAGATTATTATTATTATTATTATTGGATTATTATTATTGGATGATTATTATTTATCTTTGTTTACTTTTAATTTTTTTTCTTTCTTCTTCTTCTTTCTTCCTATTTCTTCTTCTCTTTTTTTTCCTTTGTTATTTTTTTCCACGCGGGTGTCCCCCCGCCTTGCAGCAGACTGCCTCCTTCTCTTTTTTTTCTTTTCTTTTTTTTTCTCCTTCTTCCCGTAGCAACTTGCTCCGCCTCTTGTTTCCCAGGCCGCCGCTGCTGCCTTGCACCCCCGCGTGCCTCGGCTCCCCCTCCGCAAATCTCAGCCGACCTGCGACCTCAGCTCCCCCGCACCCTACCCCTGCTGCAGCACCTCGCCGGCGCCAGGCCTCCCCTCGGCTTCTTGTCCAGCTCTGCCTCCGGCGCACACCTCTGCACAGCGCCTCGCCTTGCCCCTGCTGCGTCTCCGCCTTGCGCAACCCGACCCCCCAGTGCTCCCTCTCCTCCTACCAGCAAGCCCGCGACCCCTCATCCTGGCTGCCACCCTCCTTCCATAGTGACGCCCCGCCCTCCCTGACGCCGACCTCGCCTACAGCAACGCCCTGCCCAGCTTCCGCCGCACCTACAACAGCCCTCTTCTCCACTTCCTGCACAGCCCCCCCTGCAAGTCCGGCTTTCCAGCCGCATCTGTTTCCATAGCAGCCAGCATGTGCAGCTCTCCGCCGCACGAGTCCGCGGCTGGCCCCTGCTGCCGCTTCCCTGTCCAGCGCGCTTGCAACCTCGCCGCCTGCCCCCTGCCCCATGCGCCTCTCTCTCCCTGCCCGGTTCTCCTTCAACAGCACCCTCATATGCCCTTGTGACTCCCGCGCCAGCCCACCGCAAGCAGTGATCCGGCTTCCCCTCACGCACATGCTGCAGCCCGCAGTGCACAACCCTCTCCTTCTCTTCCCACGCCCGCCCACTGCGAGTCCGGATGGCCCTACATCCTTGCAGCCTTCCCGCTCCACCAGCCGCCCCGTTGTGCGCCCTCCACAGCCCCTGCCGCGGTCCAGCCACCCTCCTTGCTTGGCGTGACCCACTGGCGGCGTTCCGCTCGACTCCTTCCGGCCAGCACGGCGCTGACTCTGTCACGCGCTCTGGCAGAGCCCTCCCCCCTTGTAGCGCCGCCTTGCCCTATAGCTGCTCGGCACCCCGGCTTCCCTCCTGTCGTGTGCCTTTCGACCCGTCGCGTGCCCTCTGACTGGTCGCAAACCCTTCCCATCGGCCGCCTCGCATCGCTGCTGTCTGGCGGCCCTTGCCGCACCCCTTGGTCGGACCGCTTCCAGCTGCGTGCCTTCCGTTGTTCCGGCGCGACGCCCTCCGGCGGCCCGTATCTTGTCTCAGCCCCCCGATGGGTATACCCTATTATTTTATGCCTGTTTGATATTTATATTTGAAATACATATATATATGCCTTGGGTTGATTAGAGATTTTATTAATAAATTTTTTATTTGGGTTGGCTTGACGTTCTAGGACCCGCGCGAGGTGTTTCTGAGTGAGCGCCATCACCGCGGTTTGTTTCGGAGGTTGCGTCGACGTCGCGCCTGTCTCCGAGTGAGCGTCGTCGTCTCGCCTGCTTCCGAGTGAGCGCCGTCGTCGCGCTTGTTTCCACGTGAGCGCCGTCGTCGTGCCTGGTTTCTGAGCTTGCGTCGTCGTCACGCCTTGGTCTTGAGGTAGGTCCCCCACTGCACTTACTTTTAAATTGAGAATTTATTAATTGCTTGTCGTTTTATTAATTTTAATGAATGATAAATAATATAAGATAATAAATTTTTAAATGATTGTTCAATGTAAAAAAGAGCCGTTTATTTTATACACGTCTCTTGAAACATTTTCTTGACGGGCGGAAACCCAGTTTTGAAAGAATGCATGTTTGGCCTTAAAACATAATTCACGGCAATTTCAAATGTACTTCTATATTTAAAGATAAATGACTTCTTCTGAACTAGTGTTTTGAGCTTTTTGAGAAATGAAGTTTTACTTTAAAATTGGCGAAGGCCCGTTTGGCACTTTAATAAAAATAGATTATTTTGGAAAACCCACTCGGGGGTGATATTTGGTGTGAGTTGTTTTTGTGAGCTTTATGTGATGTTTTTGCATCGTGACTGATTGTTTTACATTGTGACGCACCCCCTTTTTATTGCTTGTGATGACATGGGAACCTGGCATATTGAGTGAATTTTCTGAGAACGATTGCTGCACTAGTTTAGATTACGCACTGGCTAGTGGCCCCATAGCAGGGGAATACTGAGTTATTGCTGCTATGGGGATTGGGCCCCTCGGTTAGGCCATGCAGGGCTATGCCGGGCGTTAGGGCGTTATGACGTCATCGAGTTAGGGCATGCCTTCAGGATGAGTCAGATGTATAGTACGTTCTGGATTGTTCACGATCTCCTAGGTTCGACCCATGTTTCTTTTAGTGTTCTTTTTATATATGGTGGACGGTTGAGAGGTCTAGTTCGATCGCAGACCCCCGTGTACCCCTTTTTCCATTGCCCTTGGTGTGTGTTGTGTATTATGTGTGGTTTTCTTTTTTTTTGGCTAATAACTGAAGTTTGTATTTCTAAATGGTTCGCAGAAAATGATTTGAAAAGAAATATGCATATTCCGTTCAAACATCAAACTTGTTTTAAAATTATAAAGGGCAATGGACTGATACTTGTTTTAGAAATTAAAGTGTGCGTGTGTGTGAAAACCAATATTTTGTATATTTAGTTCAAACCTGTAATTGGTGAATTCTTCTTTTAAAGGTAGTGCATTGGGAATAGATATCGGGCTAGCCTACTGAGTTTTAATACTCACGCCTATAGTGCTTTTCTGTTTTTAGTGTTTGTGCAGGTTACAGCTTGGGTGCGTTCGCCTTGGGTGACGTTTGGTCGTGAGTTGGAGAGTGACCCGTGAGGTCACACGGAGATAGTGGTTGTCTCTTTCGGTTAGTTTTATTTTCTTTTGTTCTTGTTAGTTACTTTACTCTGTTTATTTTCTGCTGCTCTAATTATTTATTTTTATTGGGCGAAATCGTTCCCACTTGCTCACTGTTGATGCCCTGGTGCTTGTCGCCAGCCCGGGAGGATCGGGAACGCCTCTCGGGTCATGTCGCGGATCGGCTCGGGTGACCGGTTCAGGGTTGACCCGGGTTGGTTCGTGACAAAATGGTATCAGAGCAGGTCGGCCCTTAGGGGACCTCACTTTTCAGAGCGCCCTTTGTTATTTTGGGATGTCTGGTAGAAGGAGATTAGGACTGTCGGAGCTCAGGAGGTAGGTTACGGGTCGGTGCCTGATCACCACCACTTGTGACAAGACCTGAGTTACCAGGGTTAGTCCGGGATTTGAGTCTTTTTTTTTCTTTGGTTGCTTTGGATTGAGGGATGACAATGGAGGCGAATCAGTTCACCTTGCAGACTCACATGGGGTGGTTACCCATGTGGAGTCCAAGTGTCCAGCTCAAGATCCTCTTAGTGTTATGCTTTACCTGGGGCATGACTCACCACCATGTCACCGAGTTAGGCATACACACTAGTCCCTCGTTCCGGTGCTTTGTTGTTGGTTGTGTTTTATTTTGAACTCGGTTGATGGGTGTGTGTGTTGAAAATGAAAGTGATTTCGAAATGAAAAAAAGGGGTTTTCTTCCAAATTGTTTTTGAAATTACTAAAGTGGGTTTTTATAGAGAAGGTGTATAGGTTTGGAAAAACTTGGTATGTGTTTGGATTTGGTAAGGAAAATAAGTGTTTGAACCTTGGCACTCCTTATTGAGGGTCACACGTGCGTGGGTATGTGTGGAAAGTGCGTGGAGGCACTTGTTTGCAACTGATATGAGCGAGATTGAATGAACGCACATGTGACGGTTCATAAGGTGCCATAGGTGAGTTTTTTTTTTTAAAAAAAAAAAATTGTAAAGAGAAAATGGTTTTGGAAAAGTGATTTATCCTTGTGTTGTATATGTTTGGATTATGGGCCTATTTCCATTAGCTTGTGTTGTTGATTTGATCAAGTTTTGGCTTGATGCCGGTTTCGATGGTGTTTTTCGTGATAGTCATGAGTATGCCGCCCAGAAAGCCTCCCAAAGTTGTCAATAAGTTATTCTCAGTTCTCAGTTCCTTTTGTGTGTTTCTTGCTTATCGAGGTAGTCAAAGTCTATTAGAGGTAGTGGTATTGTTCTGAAAGATAGTGTGTCTTCGAGTTGTTGGGATCTCCCAGGGTAGTTAAGGTTCGTACCACCCTAGAGTTATTTTAGGGTTCAGTTCTGGACTAGTAAAGATAAATGTCTTATTGTCATTAGAGTTTTGAGTGTGATTAATGGTGGTCGACTTCCGCGAAGGTTTCCCACCTGGAAAGGAGTGCGGGCCGGTGAAACCTGCCTCCAAGAAATCATCCTCCTCAGCACCAACTCATAGTTCGTCAGACTAATATCTTGTGCGCCACCAGCATGGCCTGTCCAGACATTCTAAGTCATCATGTTGCATCCCTTTGAAAATTTACGACCATCGTGGTTGTTCGAATCGTCAAACGAAAGAAGGAGATAGAAACCAGGAGATGAAAATGCCTGACTGTGAGGCAGGAGATGCTTCAGCCATCAGGGCCCCAACCACAGGTCTCGGGGTGAAGCTCGCTCGCAGTCAGGAGTTTCCAAGGGTGTGTGGAACCTCGATCTAGATAATGTCTTTCGATTTGGAATGGAAATATCCAAAATTTCCCGTGTTCTATTCTCGTCGCTGTCGTAAGCTCATTCTTCGTCACGGTGGCGTGATGAGCTCTTTTCCCCACAATCCAAGCGGTCTTGTCTACCCTCAGTGTGGTTCTTAAGTTGTTTGGTCTCTCTGAATGGTGTGGGCCAGTGAATAGATGGACCTGTTCTATTTTTGAGTTGGTCCTAGCTGTGTTTGATAGGGGAATGTTCATTTTGTAAAGTTGAAGGGAGGTGTTGAGTTAATTTCTCATCCTCAAGTTGCTGGATTATTCCGTGACAAGCTTTTCATCAAGTCTCAGGTGTGTTGTTCGGTACATGTGGGAAAAATGAATGAGTTTGGTTTGGGAGTTCCCGTGTTGCCCCCCCCCCCCAAGGGATGGTTTGTTCGAGTTTCAAGGGTTTTGTAATAGTGAATTCTTGTGGTGGGGAGAACCCCCACACGTTCTCCCCTCAATCTCGGGCGGTGGTTTTTCTTGATTTGGTCGGGTGTGACGTTTGTTGGGAATGGTTACCCCGAAGCTCTCGGTCCTCTATGACTTTGTCTGGGAATGAACGCATGTTGTGTCAACTATTGGCTTGGTGACTTTCTGGGGGCAGAAAGTGTCTCTGGGGGGGGAATTGTCACACCCCGACCACGGACGCCCATGTTTTTACTATTTTCTCAGTCCCGCGACTTTGGGCAGAGTTGCGTTGGGTCCAGGTTTGAATTTTTGTTGAAGCATTGATATTTTCGGTGGGTTTCGGGCTAGTGCGCAGTCACCGCACTGCTAGCGGTCGCTGAACATTCGGTTCGGGGTGGTGCGCGGTCACCACGCACTCGGTCCGATCATGCGTTCGGACCTGGTGAGTGTGCGATTGCCCACCTGTTTGGATAAATAATAAAATTTAATGAATACATTTAATTTGAAAATAATTTTATAAAATGTTTAATAATTTATAATATTGTTGTAATTATTTTTATTAATATTATTATTATTATTATTATTATTAGATTATTATTATTATTATTATTGGATTATTATTATTGGATGATTATTATTTATCTTTGTTTACTTTTAATTTTTTTTCTTTCTTCTTCTTCTTTCTTCCTATTTCTTCTTCTCTTTTTTTTCCTTTGTTATTTTTTTCCACGCGGGTGTCCCCCCGCCTTGCAGCAGACTGCCTCCTTCTCTTTTTTTTCTTTTCTTTTTTTTTCTCCTTCTTCCCGTAGCAACTTGCTCCGCCTCTTGTTTCCCAGGCCGCCGCTGCTGCCTTGCACCCCCGCGTGCCTCGGCTCCCCCTCCGCAAATCCCAGCCGACCTGCGACCTCAACTCCCCCGCACCCTACCCCTGCTGCAGCACCTCGCCGGCGCCAGGCCTCCCCTCGGCTTCTTGTCCAGCTCTGCCTCCGGCGCACACCTCTGCACAGCGCCTCGCCTTGCCCCTGCTGCGTCTCCGCCTTGCGCAACCCGACCCCCCAGTGCTCCCTCTCCTCCTACCAGCAAGCCCGCGACCCCTCATCCTGGCCGCCACCCTCCTTCCATAGTGACGCCCCGCCCTCCCTGCCGCCGACCTCGCCTACAGCAACGCCCTGCCCAGCTTCCGCCGCACCTACAACAGCCCTCTTCTCCACTTCCTGCACAGCCCCCCCTGCAAGTCCGGCTTTCCAGCCGCATCTGTTTCCATAGCAGCCAGCATGTGCAGCTCTCCGCCGCACGAGTCCGCGGCTGGCCCCTGCTGCCGCTTCCCTGTCCAGCGCGCTTGCAACCTCGCCGCCTGCCCCCTGCCCCATGCGCCTCTCTCTCCCTGCCCGGTTCTCCTTCAACAGCACCCTCATATGCCCTTGTGACTCCCGCGCCAGCCCACCGCAAGCAGTGATCCGGCTTCCCCTCACGCACATGCTGCAGCCCGCAGTGCACAACCCTCTCCTTCTCTTCCCACGCCCGCCCACTGCGAGTCCGGATGGCCCTACATCCTTGCAGCCTTCCCGCTCCACCAGCCGCCCCGTTGTGCGCCCTCCACAGCCCCTGCCGCGGTCCAGCCACCCTCCTTGCTTGGCGTGACCCACTGGCGGCGTTCCGCTCGACTCCTTCCAGCCAGCACGGCGCTGACTCTGTCACGCGCTCTGGCAGAGCCCTCCCCCCTTGTAGCGCCGCCTTGCCCTATAGCTGCTCGGCACCCCGGCTTCCCTCCTGTCGTGTGCCTTTCGACCCGTCGCGTGCCCTCTGACTGGTCGCAAACCCTTCCCATCGGCCGCCTCGCATCGCTGCTGTCTGGCGGCCCTTGCCGCACCCCTTGGTCGGACCGCTTCCAGCTGCGTGCCTTCCGTTGTTCCGGCGCGACGCCCTCCGGCGGCCCGTATCTTGTCTCAGCCCCCCGATGGGTATACCCTATTATTTTATGCCTGTTTGATATTTATATTTGAAATACATATATATATGCCTTGGGTTGATTAGAGATTTTATTAATAAATTTTTTATTTGGGTTGGCTTGACGTTCTAGGACCCGCGCGAGGTGTTTCTGAGTGAGCGCCATCACCACGGTTTGTTTCGGAGGTTGCGTCGACGTCGCGCCTGTCTCCGAGTGAGCGTCGTCGTCTCGCCTGCTTCCGAGTGAGCGCCGTCGTCGCGCTTGTTTCCACGTGAGCGCCGTCGTCGTGCCTGGTTTCTGAGCTTGCGTCGTCGTCACGCCTTGGTCTTGAGGTAGGTCCCCCACTGCACTTACTTTTAAATTGAGAATTTATTAATTGCTTGTCGTTTTATTAATTTTAATGAATGATAAATAATATAAGATAATAAATTTTTAAATGATTGTTCAATGTAAAAAAGAGCCGTTTATTTTATACACGTCTCTTGAAACATTTTCTTGACGGGCGGAAACCCAGTTCTGAAAGAATGCATGTTTGGCCTTAAAACATAATTCACGGCAATTTCAAATGTACTTCTATATTTAAAGATAAATGACTTCTTCTGAACTAGTGTTTTGAGCTTTTTGAGAAATGAAGTTTTACTTTAAAATTGGCGAAGGCCCGTTTGGCACTTTAATAAAAATAGATTATTTTGGAAAACCCACTCGGGGGTGATATTTGGTGTGAGTTGTTTTTGTGAGCTTTATGTGATGTTTTTGCATCGTGACTGATTGTTTTACATTGTGACGCACCCCCTTTTTATTGCTTGTGATGACATGGGAACCTGGCATATTGAGTGAATTTTCTGAGAACGATTGCTGCACTAGTTTAGATTACGCACTGGCTAGTGGCCCCATAGCAGGGGAATACTGAGTTATTGCTGCTATGGGGATTGGGCCCCTCGGTTAGGCCATGCAGGGCTATGCCGGGCGTTAGGGCGTTATGACGTCATCGAGTTAGGGCATGCCTTCAGGATGAGTCAGATGTATAGTACGTTCTGGATTGTTCACGATCTCCTAGGTTCGACCCATGTTTCTTTTAGTGTTCTTTTTATATATGGTGGACGGTTGAGAGGTCTAGTTCGATCGCAGACCCCCGTGTACCCCTTTTTCCATTGCCCTTGGTGTGTGTTGTGTATTATGTGTGGTTTTCTTTTTTTTTGGCTAATAACTGAAGTTTGTATTTCTAAATGGTTCGCAGAAAATGATTTGAAAAGAAATATGCATATTCCGTTCAAACATCAAACTTGTTTTAAAATTATAAAGGGCAATGGACTGATACTTGTTTTAGAAATTAAAGTGTGCGTGTGTGTGAAAACCAATATTTTGTATATTTAGTTCAAACCTGTAATTGGTGAATTCTTCTTTTAAAGGTAGTGCATTGGGAATAGATATCGGGCTAGCCTACTGAGTTTTAATACTCACGCCTATAGTGCTTTTCTGTTTTTAGTGTTTGTGCAGGTTACAGCTTGGGTGCGTTCGCCTTGGGTGACGTTTGGTCGTGAGTTGGAGAGTGACCCGTGAGGTCACACAGAGATAGTGGTTGTCTCTTTCGGTTAGTTTTATTTTCTTTTGTTCTTGTTAGTTACTTTACTCTGTTTATTTTCTGCTGCTCTAATTATTTATTTTTATTGGGCGAAATCGTTCCCACTTGCTCACTGTTGATGCCCTGGTGCTTGTCGCCAGCCCGGGAGGATCGGGAACGCCTCTCGGGTCATGTCGCGGATCGGCTCGGGTGACCGGTTCAGGGTTGACCCGGGTTGGTTCGTGACATCAACAAGTCTGATTTACATCAATCAAGACACCAAAGAAAATATTTCTTCAACTTTAACTCCTTTAATCTTCTCACATCCTTTACACTCTAGGTGTTCTGTATTTTTTTATCACATTTCTATGATTATTCTGATTTTCAAGTCTAGTAACACGATCCCATATCTGGTTTTTTCCAATTTGATTGAGTTCTTTATTCATGTATTAATCCCATGACTGAACTTTCCCAGATTCTTCACATGAGGTTGGTTCCACAATTGATAGAAAGGTGGACAGTGCATCATTCCTCATTTTCTTTATTAGTGTCAGTGTATTCTAATACCTAAAAATATTTAATTGATCAGTTTCACCTCTTCTATTTCTCTTGTGAGGTTCAGATGATGTTTCTTCATCTATTGTTTCTTCTTCTGATTCTTCTTGATACCTGAAACTCCATTTCCAATTACTTTATCTTCAAGTAATTTATAGAATAATATAGTTTGGTTAATAATTGAAAAAAAGTATTCTAGAAGCTTTTTAATCATTATTCATTTTTATTCCCCTCAAGGGAAATACTTCTTAGTATCTTCATAATGGTGGATCTCATCAATAATGGATTTCAAAAAAATTCTGTACGGAAAAAACACTAGAATAGTTCTTTATCTTATGACTGTCTATATTGGATAACTTTATTAACTTCTCTAAGCATAATCTTATCAAACACATTTTCTTCAGGATACCAAAAATAAGATCAATTCAAGATTATACCTTATTTATCCTAGTTATCCAGAGAATAACATTTTCAGATTCATCAAAAAATGATCCTCCATCATGTTTTTATTTTAATACCAAATTGAGGAATCATTCAAAGATGGTGACTTCTTTAGCTTATCTGTCAAATGAAAAATGACAGACCTCACTTATTATCATGTTATCCCCCTGATAAATTACTTCACCTTCAATTCCTTGAATTATAAGAACAAGTACAATACACAAAAGATTATGGGAATAAGGTGGATCATTATTTCTTAATCAATATGAATTGCAAGGTTGAGATGTTTTTCTCAACCAGGTTTCTCCATTTACTCTAGTTCTCACGCCTACACAAGTGAACATCTGCTTTGATTTATGTTGAGGCAACATGGATGTCTTCACATACTCTTCTACATTGTGTGGATAATTTTTCTTGTAGACGGACTTCATATATGACTAATTGTTACACCCATTAAGGAAACATTCTTGCTTTAGTATTAAGGTAAAACAACCCTTTGTAGCGTGACCATACTTATTGCATCTCTCACATAGAACATATTTAATATATGGTTTCCCATTATGTTAAAAACTCTAATGCACTCTTCCTTATTTATGTGTAATCATTTATCTTGATTTTTTACTAGCGTTAGCTTGTACAACTTCATGGTTCCTCATTCTTTCCAAATCTTCTTTTCAAATAACCAACATGTCACTAGGAAATATGGTAGAAAGTTTGGATCTTCTGCATGGGTTCATATGAGTTTCATCCCTCTAATTAGATCTTTTGGATGAAATACCCTTTAACTTCACGGGTTTAAAAAACAACATATTCCCATCTTCCTTACTTGAGATATTCTTGTGAGAATTTGTGTACACGATATTCTTCTGATTTCTTCCCAAGGTAGCTTCATAATATTTTTATACCATTTTCGGTCTTCTTTTCTTATCAACAGTGAATTCATATTGAGATGATCATGTTCCAAACTTGTGACCACTTCCATTGAAAACATCACAGATGTTATCAAGCATTCAAAATCTATTTGTAGTAAAAAAATACTTTTGGACCTGTGGATGTTATTTCTTAATTCCTCAATTTCTCCCCCATGATATATGCTTCCTTAATGATTTTACATTTTCAGGATTGTACCAACAACTTAATTCACAATTCACAGATCTATTGCAGCACCCACATTTACCCAAAAATCTAGATTTCTTTATATATCTAGTATATCATTGTTGGGTCTTCTTCATGAATTTTTCATCTCTTTGTTGGAAACAAACTTCCATACCCATTTTCCTATCCAAACTAGTCATAGTGGTAGGTTTCATATATCCTTTATTCATCTATAATTGACCAATATTTGTCTTACAACCTACTTTCTTAATGAAAATAGATTTATAGGAATTTGAAAAATTTTGTTTGGATAGTACCTATTTCTTCTCAGCTGTTTGAGATAGATCATCAAATGGTTTCATGTTCTTCTTATCACATGTTAGTGGTATTTTAGATTTTGAATCCTCCATTGAACATTGGGTAGCTGCAACAAATATTTTCTTCTTTTGTGAAGTATCAATATAAAAATTCTCAAGATTGGCCAACTAAGCTTCCATATCAGGACACTTCAAATTGAGGATGATTTTATGATAATTAATCATAATCATATTTTCCAAAAATCCCTTCTTCATTGTAAGAACTTGTTATTCATGTAGCATCACTTTATTCTAAATCAAAGAGTCAAGTTCCTTGATATTATTGGATATTCCATCCAACTGTAGACCCTTAAAATCTATTATGTTTTTCAATTTCTCTTCAAGCACATGGATCTTTCCTTAAAGATCCTTTTTTACCCCTTCTTTCTCTTGAAATTATTTGAGTTATTTAATGGATCTTGTTTCAATTTCCCTAAATTTTTTTTAAAGGTCCCAATATATTTTGAGAGATTATGACATTTTGAAACTTTTCTTTCCAAGCCTACCGCCATATAATCTACTTCTTTTCTCAACTGGATGATTTCTTCCTATATACATTGAAATATTCTATAAACAATGATGACTCTTTATTCTGGAATATCATGAAGATATTTTTGTACTATTTAAATTTCATCTAAGGTTGTATATTGATCAATATTGAATCATTTTCTAAGATCTTTACTCTGAGGACAACTTTCAAAGGGGATAAAACATACCACTTTATCACTCAAATATTTTGATTTACGTGAGGTAAAAAGGTTGTCCTTATCATTAATAGAGACATGATACACTTACTCTTTACTTTCCAGACCTAAAATATCTTCATTTTTAGAAATTAATATAGATACATATGCTAACTCTTCATCAAATAAGAGGTAATTCTTAAACAATCTCTTCTCTTTATTTTTCATGTTTATCATGGTCTTGGTGCATACAGACTTATTCTCAGAATATTCATCAAAATTTCACTTCATTGTTGACTCAGGAAAGGAATTTAAATCTTTAACATAGAATTTCTTTACTATATAGTATCCAACATACATGAACCTTACCATCTAATAACACTTATAGGACCCCAGAGCACCCTGAGAGGAGAGGGGTGAATCAGGGTGTCAAATTTTTATTTTAAAGTGATGGATCTTGTTCCCACATTGGTAGGAACTTGTTAAACCTGTATGATGGATTCAAGAAGTAATCAAACATTCACATACAAAAAAGACAACACAAAAGTTTTACATGGTTCACCGCTAAGGGATGTTCCAAGGAGTATATGTTGATAGTGTTTCGATCACACCAAAATCCAATAATATTCAATAGTTATAGAATACAGATGTCTATTAACAGTCACTCTATGTTAGGCACGCTGCCTTTATAATGTTTTAGGGATATCACATTTCATCCCTCAGAACACTTCCATTAACTCCCCCCTACTCACTGATGTGGTTGAAGTCTTACTCAATCTATCAACTTGAAGGTCTCCTCAACAAATTGACACCGAAGTCTTTTCTATCTAGCATGAGAAACTACTTGTATGATAGGTTGTGAACTATAATATTCTAGACAAACTCAATGCGTATTTAGAGACTAAAATTAGGTGAGGCTCAAGGATGGTAGTATAGAATTCATGTATTTTGTTTTCTATGGTCTAATTTTATATGTGAGTGCCCAAGTTGATTAGTTGTGATGTATTCTTGTTTGATTGCATTTCATTTGTTACAAAATGTATTGTTTACTTATTAGTCTACTCTAATTATTTTTCATGTATTTTTTTAATTGTTTTATTATTTTTTATCTTTATGATAGCAAGTTAATAGTCTCCCTAATATATGATTTAAGCCCTAATCTCTTGGTGACAGTATCTAGAATATGTAGAGGCACACCTGAGTTTATATAGCTCTCTAGTCGGTACACTGGTGAATGGTATTGGACTAGGGTGTCCCAGCCAAGGCGGTACCATATACTAGGTACCATCCTACTAGGTACCCATTATATCTGGTGTTGGATTTTTTAGAGGAAATTAATATAATTATACACCAACATTTTAAACCCTCTTAGGTGTTCTCCTTATTTTACTGGTCAAACCAAAGGGAGGGGTACCCACTTCCTCCCATTGCCTCTATAAATCTAGGGTGTTTTGAGGTTGTTTCTCTATTCCAAATTAGGGTAAGTCCTCATAAATTTCCTCCATTGATTATTTTCCTTGTTTTCATTTGATTTTTAGGTTCTTAATCTAGGGTTTTGATAATTATTCCATCAATTAAAGGTATAATAATAATTATATGATAGGTTTTTTTTATTGTGGCTTGAGGACATCTTAAGAGGGGGGAATGTTTCTTGTTTCTTACAATTTAATTAGAGGCATTTAACCTATTGGATTTCTCTTAGTATTTCACTAAATTAATGTATAATTGATAATTGATTGAGTTTTTTATGATTAGGATTGTTTATTAGGTATTTTATAAGTATTTCATGGGCCAAAGGTGAATCCTTGATTGAGGTTCCAATAGGGGGAGGTTGTTTGATGAGTTTCAGTGAGTATTTCTCTTTGAAATTAATTTAATAATTAAGTATAAATATTTATAATTAATTTATTATTCCATGTAGAATAATATAGGTTCTAAAAAACATTGAGAAACTCTATGTGAGATTTTTTTATGGTTTTTATATCATGTATTGTGATGGTAACTCAACTTAGAGTTAAGTTTGTTCCCTTTAATACTTAATCAAATCCATTTTTTCATGTTCATTTCAAGTGTATACCTAATATTTGGGTTTAGAAAATATGAAAATTGGTTAGGTGAGTCTGATATTGTGAAAAAATATTAGTTCAATCCTTTTAATAGTGATTTGAGTGTTTCGTGCATGGTTTGGAGGTGTGGGAGATACATAGATGTTATGCTGCCATGGGGAATGATATCGGTAATAGATTAAGTGACCCTTAAGTGGTTTGGAAATGTTAAATTGAATATATGTGATTTGATTTGATCCTGAGCAGGTTGGTTTATGACCCTTAGATGGGGATGACATTTGATAGAGGTCCCAGTCAGTGTCATTCTTGGGAATTTTATGGGAAGGGATATAGGGGTAGCCTTAGTACCTTTTAAATCATCATGTGAGAGGAGTGAAATTATGGGATTGAGTCTAATAATTATGGTAATATATTAGGATTAGAATGACTAGTTTTATGAATCATGAGAAAAGATAGACACTCCCTTAGTAATTCTTTGTGTCACTTAATGAATTTAAAGAGTGGGGATTATCTATCTTTGTCATGGGTCTCCCATGGGATATGGATGAGAGTATGATATTAGTTTGGGTAACTAGTGGGAATCCATGTTAATCTTTCCTAGTGTATAATGTGGTATGACTATGGGTAAACCAAGTGGGGTTTGGTTAGGTTGTGTATGGTCCTAGGGTAAACAAATTGTTACAAAGGGACCATGTATCTAGTGATACACCTCATGGTATTCAAGGACTACCATTGTGATAAGGATGAATTAGAAATTGGATTAATTAATACCATCATTCCCTATGGGGTAGTGTTTATCTTGAGTGGGAGGTTTAGTATTTCAATCCAAGTATAACATATGGGTTGATCTACTATTTTGGGTATATACTAAAGGCCTAGGATGGTTGATAGTGTGATGTGTTATCATATTGGATTTATGGTTTTGGATGATGATATTACTTAAGGAAGGTGATTTTTAGTTTTATGTGTTACCCTTTGGTAGGAGGATAGGTGGGGTAGGGTGTAGCTATCTGAGTTATAGTAAATGGTCTAGGTATGCATTTTATTTATTGTTATTATACACTAACTATGTTGTGTAGTAGTGATGAGACCTCACCCTAAGCAAGATTTTGGTGGTATAGGACATGATATGATAAAAGGTATGAGACCTCGCTATAAGTTAGGGGTGGATATATGAGACATGATATGAGATAGTGTTTCAGACCATGTCCCGATGGATAAGATAGAGGTATGTGATGTGATATGAGTCTTGGTATGATACCACATCCAAAGTGAGAGGGTTTTGGTGTGAGGATTAGTGTGAGGTTTGGTGTGAGACCTTACCTTGAAAGATAGGGTGGTGGTATGAGATGTAATTTTAGTTATGATGTGGAACCTCATCCTAAGTGATATGTTGGAGGCACAATATGAGCCATGATATCGTTATTCGGTATGAGACCCCACCTTCAGTGAGAGGGTGGTAGTCTAGAGTTAGTTGTAGGACCCTACCCTAAGTGAAATAATATTCATATTGGTATGTGTTGTAAGACAACTCATATATTGAAATTGGTTAAAGGAAGTGAGGTATGTTCTAATGGTGGAAAAGTTAGCACATTATGACTTGACATGATTTCTTGCATGTTATATGTTGTTTCTTGATTTTATTTCACATCCATGCATACACTGTATATGATGGAATATATAAGGGAATCATTGGTGGAACCCTACTAATTTTTATGATCATAACTAGTATTGGAACCACAGTACCTTTCTATATTATAGGAGGGATATGGATAGAGTAGTATGATGAATGTTGAGAGACTAGAACATGCAGGGACCAAGTTTTTTTAATTTGAGTATTCAATTTATTTTATTTCATTCTATTATACTGGAAAACCTAGTAGGTGACCAGTGATTTTTTATGTGTATTGATCATGGTTTTCATTATTGTTATAGTATGTTATTATTATTTGTTATTGATGGTAGGACTTTAATTGTAATTCCTTGAACTTAATATGATAATTTATATTATTATTATATTATTTTCCTATTAGAATATGGGAGGTTACTCAGATTAAATTCTACCCATGTTTTTCTTAGACTCTTTCTATTGGTTGGAAGCATCTAGCATATAGGTAGGTGCAACTGAGGTCTTATGGAGACCCTTGATCAATTTCTATTTGATTGATCTAGTTTGGGAACTATATTACCCATGTTTCATCTCTGATGAAATTTATTATGTATGTAAGTATCTCTTTTTCTCTAACTAAGAAAGAAACATTCCCTAATTATGGTCTAATATATACCTCTTATCATATATTATAATATAAACCAGCAAAGCAGTTCCAAATCTATGTAATTATATCTCCATTTAAGATATAAGGATATAAAATCATGTAATATACCATCCACCCTAACCATATAAAATTTATTTGGCCTCCAATTTAAGTGATTTACTTATAATTTTATCCAACATACTCACAAAAACATCATCACTATATATAAATTGTATTATATGATCTTTATTATCCTTAAATCCAATGATGCCATGGATAGACACTCATCTAGGTCAACAATTCTCATCTTATTTATCAAGGTGTTCATTACTTTTCTTATACAAGTACTTAATTTTATCAATATAACTAATTAAAAAAAATCCATTATAGCGAAATCTAATGGGTCTAATAATTAGTGTGACTTAATTGGTTACAAAGTGAAAATACCACAACATGTTACTGGAGGTTTAACTAAATGTTTAGTAGGATTAACCAAAAAAATATATTCCTTCAGATTTTTTCACCATAACTTTAATGAGGATCATAAATTTAATTTATAAAATATAGGTAGATTTTTAACTAGTTTCTAATTACTGGACTATTTTTGGTGTATACCCTATTTTTTATATCAAATGAGTCTCATGATCATATCAAATTATCTCTAATTAAATAAATATATCCTTAAAATGTATTCTAAAATCATAATAATTATTTAAATATATTAAATGAATACATAAATTTATTATCCTATATATATCTTTATAATAATTGGTTTCTTAGAAACATTGAAACTCATTTTTCAAAGCTTTTCCTCAAGAAATTATTTTTATTTTCACAAATATTTACCTCACTTAAAATTCCCCATCAAAAATTTATAGAAAACTCATGATTGTATCTTGAAAATATATTCAAAAAATAAATAAAATATTTTGTTTTCCTTTAATAAAGATAATGGTGTTTTCATAAACTGAGCATAATTTGAGCTTTGATGTTCCTAAAATGTTTTACATTCTCTTTGGATATTTTCCAATATATTGTTCATTATCGATATTTATCTATTTGTTTTAGGAAAATTTAACCCTGTGGTGGACTAAGTACCACTAGAATGGTTCCCCTGGTAACTTATTAATAGGTTTTAATTATATTTTTGGTTTTTGAGATTTAGTTCTTGGGTTTTGGAAGGAGGATCCATCAGGGATAAAATATCATACTTAAAAGTTTATGAAAGTGTTGACAAAATTCAGGAGTGAAAATTTTCAGCAAAATGTCTTATATTGATTTTCCTAACCTATTATAAATAACATATAATTAAGTTAACTATTTCAATGAATATTTAAACACTTACCATGAATATTTATAATAGTTTTATTTATTAAAGTTACTCATCCATTACTGTAAAGGAATTATTTCAATAATGGTGTGAACTTTGTTGTTCCTTATAATTGGTTTCCCTCCCTTTCACTCATATGTATCCTTAATGGTCATGTTATCTATTTTAATTTTTAAATTATTTTTTTTTCTATTATGAATTATTTAATTTTAATTATATTGATTACTTTTTGTATGTTTTTCACCTATGGTGTTACTCATTGCAAGTATTTCCTTTTAATGTAACCATTATATATATAGAAATTCAATATATTCATACGTAAATTATACATTGATTTCATGATTTAATTAATGGATTCCACAAATAGTTGCGCAAACCAAGGACCGAAAGGTTTAGTGTCTTGTAGAATAGAAACATAAAAAATATATTATTTTACAACACATATAATCATTTATCCATAACCATTCTCCTCTAAACTCACTTATAGACATATCATATGACATAATAACCTCCATAACATGGGTAATGGAAACATAAGAATGGGTGATCTAGAATTCTCAGTAAGGGAAATATATCAACTATTTATAATGGTTAGATGTTAAATATGAAGAAAAACATGAGTACTAGAGTAATATAAGATAAAAATTCATGATATCATAAGTGAAAAAAAACTTGATTGGTCATTAAGGATCACGATATAGGAACATAATACTAAATAAAGGTCATCAAAAGTATGGATTAAAAACATTTAAAAAACATGAAATTTATACATATGAAAGAAAAATATATTTATAACATGGAATATCATAAAAAATTGGCATTTTTTTAAAATAAGAAACATTTTAGAGAAGTATTAGCACAAACATAATCTTTTCCAAACATTTTAAACAAATCCAAGTATGTACACCAATTATTTTTTTGAATAAATCCAAGTATGACCACCCTTTAGTTTTGTGAAAAAAAATAAGTATTTATTCACATTATTATATAATTAAACATAAAACCATAATCAATGAATTGGATGGAGATATATGACCTTACCCACCATCATCCATGCATTTTAGTGCCACCTAAAATCAAATCATTCATCTTATCATAATTAACCAATGGGAATAAAAGTATGTTTCATAAATTTTTCAAATAGTATCACATTAAAAACATAATCATTTGGTACTAAAATCATGATCACCCAAAAATAACATATATCAATTGATTTATTAACCATTACTTAGTTGTAGAAGAATACTTTTAAAATGAAATATATATCAAATAAATGATTATTCTCAAAAAAAAATCTTAATATCATCTTAAAAATACCTAATTTTCAAGTCACATTCCAAAAAACATTTTTTAAAAATGAAGATGAAATATCATAAAGAATTTATTTGAAAATAAATTTCAATAAGTATTTACCGAAAATAAATAAATCATATTTCAAAATATAATGTATTATAGAATTATATATGATCATTGGAAGGAAAATACTTTGAAATATTAGAAAACCCCCTATAGTTAAAAGGATATAAAAATAATAATTTTAAAATAAAGGGGAATATAAGGAAAAATGGGGATAAAAATAATTTGAGTTTCCACTATGGAAATGGTAATATTTTAGGGAAGTAAAAAAATTTGATATTGAGGGGAAATGCATTAAAAGATATGGGAATTATTCTTACCAAAATATAATTTCCAGAAAATAATAGATTCATCAAGGAAGAATTCTTTTGTGTAGACCATTATTTACACATAAAATAAGTTTTAAATACAACATAAAATATCATAGGTTATAAATTATAATAAATGATGTTTTAAGGAAAATACAAGTGATTATGACCCAAGGGAAGGATTTGAGTCACGAAAACCCCTTACCTTTACTCCTACTCAGTCGAATGCACTATAACCTCTTATATCACAAAAATAAATCTATTAATCACCTCCTTAATAAAATTATTAATTTATATAAACTTCTATAAAATTTATTTATAAATATTAAATGAATGTTTATTAGTTATTTATCATCTATTTTTTACCCTGGGTGTTATAAATCGGGATTATTTTGTACTAGTTTTATAATGTTGCTGTTGTTATTCATTATTATCAAAAAGCTCATCATTAATAGATCATAATAGGTACTATGATATATTTTATAAAATAATTTATAAAATTATAATTTCATTTATTAAGTGTTTTGGAAACTTTTTGTGATGATGAATTCAAAGACGAGGTCATTTTAGTGAGTTTAAAGGGAAAAAGGAGACATATTAATAAAATCATTGGATAATAACATTATCAATATAAAAACTTTTTTAAATATTGAATAAATTATTATTAAATTTTTTTACCATAAAATAACATTCCTTAATCATCCAATACATAGACGTTACAACATCACTCATGTAGGTGGTAAAAACTGCCTAAACAAGAGTATGTTATAATTATTGAACGATTATGATAATGTTATTATATAATGTTAATATAACTATTATAGAATATTTAAAATGTAATTAATATCATAAATATTTCTGAAAATAATTCTTAGAACCATCCAATATATTTTTTTATGAAAAATAAAATTTGTTGTTTGTAGAGGCATTAGTACGCATGTACGCATGATTAACAATCTCATTTCTCAAGGAATGGGCGGAATGGCGATATATGAAAAATGATCATTTCAGAATTATAGTATTGAAATATAAAACTGATTTATTCATAAAATTAATCCATGTTACTATATTTAGATATTATTATGGAAAGAAACTTGCATCTTATCATGGAGGCAATAATCAGCATGTTCACACGATTGATGTTATTTTGCATTTTTAGTGGATGGAAAGGATTGAATTTTTTTTATAATTAATAAAATTAAATTTTATTTTATTAATTATACTTATTTAATTATATTAAGGTTTAAATTATTTTATGGATGAATATAATAAAATAAAAGAGTAAGATAATGTAATAATCATGTTTGAATCTTGTGTTTTATTATGGAAAAATCCTTGGGAGTTAAAGACTTAAGAAAACATTAGGTGGAAAAAAGGTTATGTAGGTGTGATGGGGTTATAGTAGGATAAAAAATAAATAATTTTAATGAGTAATTTTAATTTTAATTTTAATTTTAATGGGTTGAAGTGGTATCGTTTAATAAGATAAGAAACTAGAACTTTTGGAAATACACACATCATTTTTTTAATAATTCCATGACACTATTCAATGTTCAATGGATCAAATTTTAGGGGGTTTGTGACAATATAAGTTAACAAATAATCTCATACATTCATTTTGAGTAAAAGTAAGAGTGATTTAAGGATTTTGTTAGTTACTTTTAACCTTTTACCCAAATTAACATTTACCCTATTAATTAATTTCTAACCTCAATAATTAAAATTAGTAAGAGAAATTAAAATTATATAATTTTAAATAATTTGAACCATATAATTTAAAATTTAAAAATAATTTTAATATATATAATTTTCAAATCTATGATAAGTTAATTTAAAAATAAATACACTAAATTTAATAAAATAGAATTTAAAAAAATACATTTTTAAGATTTAAATATTTATAAAAGATAAAATTATATTGGATACTGATTTTAATATTATAAATTTATTTATTATAAAAAAATTTATGAGGCTTTAAAGTCAATCTAAAACCTAATTTCACCATCTAAACACTTAATTAATGGACAAGATAGAAAATAGTTTTTTATTAAAGTAACATTTTAATTTAGTTTTAAAAGTATTAGACATTGAATTATAATTTTAAATAATATTTTAAAAATCATAATTTTATTTTTTAAATGATTTTTTTATAAATTAAAATATTTTTTAATCTTATAATATATGCTAATATAGTGATAAAACCATAAAAATTAAAATTTTCATAAAAACATTATTTTTCGACAAAAAATGAACCTTTTCAGAAAACAAAAACTCAGAAATTGTATTTAGTAAATTATGATGTGAGTAATTAAAATTTGAATTTTATTTTATAAAATTTAAATTATATAATTTTTAAATTTATCTTTAAAAATATAATATATAATACAAACAAAATGGATTTTATTGAAAGTAACCTTTTTCAATATTAACTTATATTTATTATTTGTATTCTAAATATTTAATAGTTTATCATATTAGTATTTATTATAGATTTATTAATAATTTTATCTTAATATGTTTTTGTTTTTTTTTATTAGGTGTACTATGTAATGTGATTTATCATGCATAATATCAATTTTACACAGTCTAGAATTTCATGTCATTACATTCTACCCCCTTAAAAAGATTTCAACCTAGAAATTTTATTACATATAGGAAAATAAGAGAGGGTAATTTTCTATCATTACATACTTAGGTTACCATATAGCTTCCTTAAACTTTTTATTCATCTATAAGTCACTGACCAGATGAGTGGTCTTGTTATGTAGCACCTTATCTCTTCGATCCAGAATTTCCACTGGTTGTTCCATAAATAAGAGATCATGTACCAATTACATGGATTCATAATTTAGTACATGTGATGGTTTTGGTATATAATTACTAAAATTAAATACATGGAATATATCATATACATTGGAGAACATATGAGGTAGTTCTAAGTAATAATCTATTTTCCCAACATAATCAAGGATCTCAAAGGGACAGTTATGCCATGAGATCAACTTCCCTTTCTTACCAAATGTCCTAGCCTTCTTCTATTGAGATGTCTGAAGTAATAACTTGTATATAACTTCAAACTAATGATCTTATAAATGATTATCTGTATAGCTCTTCTATTAACTCTTTACTTATTTCATAAATACCAGAATTTTTTAATACTTCTCCATCATTTCTTATACAAGGTCAGGACCTATCAGCTTCATCACTTCAACTACATCCCAGCATGTTGGAGTCCTATATATCTTCAAATACATATCCTCATATAGTGTTATATGAATGAAATAATGGAAAGTGTTGTTATTTGAGAACTATATTAATGGAATGTGTCAAACTCAATATCCTTATAATTCCATTGAACATGACCTCATTATATCCTCCAAAGTTGGTATGGTCCTCTTAGACTAACCATATTTCTGAGGGTGATAAATAGTGATAAAACTCAAGTCTTTCTCTAATTCTTTCTAAATACTTTTCTATAATTTTTAGTTAAACCTTGTATCTTGTTCATATACAATGGAACCTAACAACCTGTGAAGTTTTACCACTTCTCTTATGTATATCTTAGAGAATTGGTAAAGGGATAAATCTTCTTTGATGGTGATAAAATGTTCTTGATTTGTAAGGTCATTGACTATAACCCAAATAGAATTATGTCCCTTATATGTTTTGGGGAGTCACATAAAAAATATTTGGAAATGTTTTCTAATTTCCATGTTGGAATGGGTAATAGTTAAAATATACCCTTATACTTTTTTCATTCTAGTTTAACTTGATGGAATAACAAGAAGAAAGATGTGTATTCCAAAATTTCCATCTTCATAAAATCTGACTAGAAGTTTTTTTATATCTCTAAAAATATTCATGTTTCCTAGATGAATAAAAAAGGATGATATATGAGCATCATCTGAAATTTACTTCTTCAGTTATGGTTTTTAAATGAAAAATATGTGGGTTCTAAACCTTATAACATCATCTTTATCAAGGATGAATTCTGAAATTATCACTACCTTTTTCTATAGTTATGCATCATCTTTATGTGATTTTTTATCTTCTTAGGAAGATATTGTTGAGAAATAATTTGTGGAGGAAAGTATTATTATCATTACCTTATGATTTCAAAATTCATCCCTTGTAAATCTATGAATGTTGATTCTTTTTAAATCCTCATCATGGATAACATATAATGATCCTTCTTGCTCATATTGTTTTCCTTCCCAGGTTAGTAATGTATGGATTATTCATAGTCTTTGGTTAGTTCTAACCATATCATTTAGTACATTTTTATATATTTTTATGTGAATTTGTAATTTTGGGTCTTATGGTCAGTAAAAATATCACACTTATCACCAAAGAGATGATGCTACCAAATTTTCAATACAAAGTCTACTATCATCAACTCCAGATCATGATTTGGGTATTTTTTCACATGATTCCTTAATTTTTAAGATTAAAAAGAAATTTCCTTTTTGTTATTAATAATAATGCATCACAAACCCTTATCTAATGTAGGTTAGTGTAAGAACAGGTTCAATGATCAATCTCTTCTTAATATCCTTGAAGCATTCCACACATTCTATGTTCTAGAGGAACTTCACTCACTTTTAAGTCAACTTGGATAGTGGATTGGATAATCATGAAAAGTTTTTCAAAAAAAATGGAAGTATACATATAATACAATAAAACATTGGATCTAAGTTTTAGAGGTTTACCTTGGATATTTTTTAATTATATCTATTTTTATGTGTCCACAAATTTACCCTTTTTGATGATAATATGACTTAATAAGGATAATATTTACAACCAAAATTCTACTTAATTAATTTGGCTTATAATTTCTCCTTTTGTAAGGTCCTTATTATAATTCAAAAAATCTATTCAAGTTCTTACATTCTCTTAAAATATATGATAATTTCATTAATAAATTCTGCTAAAAAAATCAACGTAATTTCTAAAGACTCAATTCATCTAATCTATAAATACTGCTAAAGAATTTGGAAGACCAAATAGAATCACTTTAAATTCATAGGGTCCAAACTTTATATAGAAAGATGTATTAGGTTTATCTTATATCCAAACCCTTAATTGATGATATCACGATCGAAGGAAAATATTTCAGAAATTTTTGAAACCTCGTAGTTAATCGAAAATAACATAAATATGTGGAATAGGATATTTTTTACTTTATCGTGAACTTGTTAAGTTCATGATAGTTACTGTGGTGGTGCATTGATATATCCTTATTTAAAACAAAAAATCACCAGTACACCCCAAGTTATGTCACTTAGAAATAAAAATAACTTGTCTATATTCTCTTATAGTTTCTCCTTTAATTATTCCAACTAAATAAGATGCACTCTATAAGGAGTCTTTGAAATAGGTGTAGAATTGGGTAAGAGTTCCATTGAAAACTCAACTTCATGATTTAGTGGAAGGCTAGGAAACTCTTCCAGAAAGAAAACAAAAACTTTTATACAATAGGTATATCTTCAATGTTGTGTTTCTCCCCAACCATATGAGATAAATACCCTCTCTGAATGGGAATCAAGGCTCATGAGAAGGAAATAATTTCCATTGGAAGTTCATATTTATCCATGTAATGATAGAAAATCATAAGTTGTTTTGGAATATAAAATTTTACATCCTTATTATAGAATTTTATAAAGGGTATATATATAGAGAGCTAATCAATGCTAAAAATAAACCTAAATTATACTAAAGGAATAATAATAATAATTTCATTGGGAAAATTATTACAAACATTAACCTCGCATCCCTAAATCTAGTGTAGAGGATAATTTTTCCTTAACCATCATGATCCACATAAGTTATTGATAAAGATTATACAATTCTATAGTCTAGACTTTTATATTTTAAAAGGTAATTGGATAAGATAATTACTAAGTTCCCTATATATAATATATTTAACTCCTTAAAAATTTATTACTCTATGTTCTTCATTTTCCCACAGATAAAATATTTCTCTTCTTTTGATAAATTCTACTTTTTGATTATTCCTAAATTCTTGACATGAAGGAAATTGAAACTTCATTCCTATATGACCATTTACACCAAAACTTAGATAAAATTATATTTTATTCTTATTTGATGTGTTGGTAAACTCAATTGTGTTTATGTTGTTAATCAAATATCATGATAGCTGATTAGGCATAATCGCAAGGTTTCCCCTTCTATATCCTATCTCATTAAGTTTATCAGGAGGAACATCATTGAATTTTCTAACACATTCATTATTAACATGGTTCCCTCTAGTTTCATCCATTTATTAAAATCAAAAATCATAGTATGAGAAAAAAATAGTGGTAAGTCATATAATCATGAAAATAATTTATAGGATATCTATATATTAACACCTTATTTTTAATCTATGACACCTTAAGATTAATCTTGGTTTTAATTGTTTATCATATATTAAAATTATTTATAATGGTTCTCAATTAAAATTTGAATTAACCTAATAATATCCCTTTGGAGTGTCTAGTCAGGTGTGTAGTCTTAATCCTACTCATCGTGTATAAATGTGATGATTAATTTAATGACCAGCCAATGAAGTGACCTTCACACCAGTATCATAGATCCAGTAATTTCTTTGTTATATTTTAATAATATAAAAGTAATCACATATTGAAGGATATAATAGTTTAGTAGTCTTGGTAGACTATATACATACTTGAAATTCATATTACATTTTAAAACATAAAATTCAAAAATAATTCTCTTTGATAATTCTATTATTCCCCTTAGTTTTTCTCTATATATCAATCACAAAACCATTCTTCGTATCCTAGTGAAAATAAAACATAATAAAGGGTTTAACACATCGTGTATATATGTGCTGCATTATTGGACACTCCAGGTCTAATTTTCATGCAAACATCATATGTGCTAGGTGAAAATTGAAGGGTCATGAGGAGACTTATTGTAAGAGGAAGGAAGGATATAAAGCTTATCAAGGGACTGGTCTTCATTCTTCAAAGTAGGAAGCAAATGATGAGAAAACCAGGGGATGTAGTAAAAGCTTCAGGCAGTATACAACTCATGAATCACCAAATGAAGAGGACTTCACAAACACCCTTAAACAGAATGTCAAGGATAATGCTAATTGGGCTGACATAGCAGACGAGGAAGATGCAACTGAAGTATATCCTTCTTTCAATGATGTGATAAATAAGCACATGGGGGAATTTAATACTGACACAGACTCAGATGATAGCCAAATGGAAAAATAATACTATTCTTAAGCAGATGTAGATGATAAATTTAGACAATAACATCATGCAGCAAATTGCAGAAAAGGAAAGAACTGGTTAGAAGCTGCAATCTCAGGGAAGAGAAGGAACAAAAACACTCATTTAGGTGAGGACAAAAAATTGACTCTAGTGAATGGACATGAGAAATATTCTCCCTGCCCTGCCAAGACAAATGAGCCTATTGTTATCAAGGATGCCAGTGGCCCCTCCATGGAGCTGTTGTTGACAAAATAGAGTATATCAACAAAGCAAGGATGTGAATCCAAAGGTATGCATGAACTGGATAACTTAAATTTGGTTGTTTCTCCCTCTTGGCCAGTGAATTTAATGGAGAACAACCTGCCTGCAAAATCACTACAAGATTTGGGTTTGCTGATCTCTAAGGCTTCAAAAAAGCACTCTACTCCATTTTTAATTACTGGTAAATTGGTGATTCAATCCCAAGAGTATTGTTTTTCTAATCTAAATGTGGGGGAAACTGTCCAAACCACTGTTGAGGGTTCTAATGAAATGTTGAATAGGGATACAAAGCCTAGTTTGAGGTAGGACTCTCTCATCCAGGTCTCGGATGATCTATATAATCAATCTTCTGAGAAGAGGGTTGTGATTTCTAGCCTAAGGGAATGTATTCTAATTCATTTTACCCCAACTCCTATAGGAAAGGGGGATGACATTGTGAAAAGTATTTCTCCTAATCCTCATGTTCCTGCTCAAGATTTCAAGGTGAGAACTGAACTGAAAGTAAATACAAACAATGTGTTTGCACTTCTTGCATCTTTAGGTAGTGATGATGAGAGACATCTTGGAGATTTCATGCCGGATGTCGTTGAGATGTAGGAAGATGTTGAAACTGGACCTCCAGATGAAGGATATGGGACATGGACGCTAGTAACCACTGAAAATTGGGGTCGTCATCTTCGTGGTAGGGGTGTATTCTCCTCTTGTCATATCATGCACACTCGTTCTCAAGGTGTTTGACGTCTATTTTTTCTTCCCTTGTGTTTTTGTGGTCTATTGGTATGGTTTTTAAATCTTCATTTGTACTTTGTTTGTGTTTTTAATAATAAGGGGCCCTTGCGCCTCCACCTTATATAAAAAATATATATAGAAATTTAAATAACTAAAATTCATTTCATTTAATCAATACCATTAGAATAATATGGTAAAACTAAATAATTATCTAAAAATTCCATATAAATAATCACATGAGCATGAAACTTAACCATGGATATTCTAGATAATTAAATAATCACATGGAATATAAATAATTGAATTTATAATTTTGGAATACATAATGTTAGAAATTTAAAAAATACAATCAATGCCTTGTGCTAAGACATCTAATATTGTTTAGTCCTTATACCAAGACATCTACCTAAATGGTTAATGCCTCATCCAAAACCCAATCTATTTTGTCTCATGACACCTACTAATGCATCTAGGGGATATAGAGGGACCCACCCACCCAATAAAAATTATAATGAATTCCTCATATGAAAGAGGTGAAATATAATCAAAATAAACATTTAAATTTAAAAACTAATATATGAAATAATAATACTTACCCCAATCATTAAAAATAATCATAAACCATCCAGGGTAAAATGATGAATGGTAATAAAATTGTACATCGCTAGTCAAACTGGTCATAAACCATCTGGAAAAATAATAAGGATGGTATCAATACAACATTTCATCAATTTTTCATAAGTAAAATGGAGTTCTAATTTCATTAATAAATATAAATACCATGAAAAGATCCATAATAACTTTTTTAAAAAAATAACCTTTGTATTTTAAAAAAATTATATAAACAATTTTGAAAATATTTTTCCTTAAAATAAAATTTTAAAAAACTTAAAATAATCATTAAAACATTTATTTTTCATGATGGTGGAAATTTTATTTCAGGTCATGTATGATAAAACAAATATTCTTTTCACATTTTTGGTAAAAGACAAACAAACATTGTTTTGAAAAGGACTTGAAGATTCCATTAAAAACGTTTTCTAGAAATT